>CM018680.1:59880699-60418896 GCA_009363875.1 Mikania micrantha | reverse complement strand
ACAATTATAATTTATACATCTCTATGCACCTTACACCACATTTATTATTATTATTATTTAAATTAAGAATTGTTAATGCATTTAAGTTTATATTATTAATTTTAAAAAATTAAAAAAGTGTTATTATTTGATAAAATTTTAATCAAACTGATAATAAAATTAATATCTCATAAATAAGAAAACTTTGTTATAATTTGATACAAAACATAATACCTAATTGCATATTTTATAAAAAAAAAGTAATATTAGTAGGATTTAACATTATATTATAAACTAGGCTATAGACTCGTGTATTACACATGCTGTGTGAATAAAAATTATGTGATTTCATAATTTTTTATCATATTAAACTAATTACATTCTTTTTTAATTAAATTATTATACCTTTTTTATATTAAAAAAACTTTAAAAATACAAATTTATAATTTTTTTAATGTATATATATGTGTGTATATATTTAACAATAAACATTGATAATATTTATTATCATATTATTAACTAGGTAAAAACCCGTGTATTACATGGGTTGAAAACATAAATGTTATATACTTTGTAAAAAAACTTATTTTTTTAAGAAAACTTATTTTTACAAAACTTTTATTTTTCCTAAATTAAAAATTTAAATTAATTCTTATTTTTTAAAAAAAAATCATTTTTAGAAAATTTTCATATTTTGTAAACTTTGTTTAATTGTGTTTTTTAATAAAAAAGATTTTATTTATTTGTAGACCTATTTTTTAAATGAAAAAAAAGATATATAAAGTCATTAGATTAAAAATTATTTAATAAATTAAAAAATATAATTATAATTATCATTTAATATGAGAGAGATGATTGTAAAGATTAAAAAATGATATGCGACAATAATTCTTTTAAAAAAATGAAATGTGACATTATTAGCATTAATTTAGTTCATTTATATAAACAATGCATATTATTAATAATTAATAACATTAATTATAAGTTTTTATATTTAAAAATAAATATTTATTTTTGAAATAATAGAAGAAAAGATTAATTAAAAGGTTTTTTTAAATTAAAAAATTTAAATTTTGTTGATTTACAATTAAGGTTAAAGTTTGATTTTATGGAGCATGTGAAAGTAACCCTAAAATAAAAGCAAAATTGACCCATTCATCCTTCATCCTCACGAACATACAGACGCGGTGGCCGGAGAATGGTGGCGGAAGGTAATATATAGCAGAGCAGAATCTGACTACTAACGAATCCGAACACGTTGAGGCCTTGCTTCGTGAGGTAACACCAATTTTTGCATTCAAAGAAGATTAGACCCCTTGATTTTACGTAATTGAAACCATATTTAAGAATAGTTTTTTTTTTTTTTTAATTTTTTATTTGTAAACTCATTTCGGCTTTATTCTAAGCTAATTGAAGGGATATTATTGCATTATTCGGTCAGAATTAGCTAGACAGTTAGTAATCTTTATCTTGAAGGATTCTTTTGGAATTCGAGGTTCAAGTAGTGAGTGTGGACTCCGTGATTCACAATTACTGATGAAAAATTTGGGATTTGGTTGATCATTTGAAGATTGAATATAATCTGAGACCATGCAAATATGTTCAAAATACTGTAAATGTAATATTCTTGCCCTCTTTATTGGCAATATTAGGAACTCATCTGATGAGTTGTATGACTTAAAACTTAATATATTTTAGAAAGCAAAAAATGAAAGGGTATATTGGTGTCTTGTTTATGCTGCATTTGGGACTTTTTATTCAGTTTTTTGTATTAGAAACTTTGGTGATACACTCCGGAGTTGAATCCTTTGTTTCTGTTGCTTTATGTGCAACCGAAAAAGTTTTATTACAATTAGATACTGTGTTTCTTTAACCCGTTTTACTTGTCAACCTTTTTATGCATTCATCCCTTTGATTGTTTATAAATACCAGCCTCCTACAAAGCCTAATTTGACCCATAAGTACGTAAGGCACGCCTCAAGGCACTTGTCATCCTTGCACATCAGCATTTTTTTAGGCAAAGGTTGCTTTTTGCTTGTTAGTTCTTAAATGTTGTTAATTGTTATCATGATGAAAAACAAACATACCCATTCAAGTCCGACGAATCAGTAGGGTCTGGGGGGATGAATGCAAACCTTACACCTATCCCGTTGGGATAGAGAGACTGCTTCTAAAGATACCCGACTCTTGAGTGCTGTGAATTTTCACACAGGACATACATAATAGAAAGCATATAGGAAACATGTCAAATAGGCAGTGTATTGAATATTGAGCTAATTTAAAAGTTAATAATGTCTAGAATATATCCCTCAAAAGTCTAGAGTCTAGAGAATCTAAAAGTATAATGCTTAGCACTAAATGACTCTGAATCCTGTTAAGCTGATTTGCTTATTTTTTGTTAAGTAGGCTGCTAGATATAATGATATTGAAGATGTGATAAGCTTAGCTGCCATTGGTGTATCTCTTAATTCCAAGGACGAAGAAGGGCGGACAGGTAGATTAACCTCACATGTTTTGTTATTTTGATGTTTATGTTTTTCATATCTGTCTTATTAACACTTGATGGTTTCTAAAATCATTTTGTGTATCAATCATAGTCACCTAATTCGCGGTTCGCTCTGGTTCGGGAACGAGGAAACGGGTTCGCGATTCGCTAAAGGTCACGAATTCGGTTCGCAGGGATAGGCTCATTCCGGTACGAACTGGTTCAGTGTATCGATATTTTCGGTTCGCTACTCATATATTCAAAATAAATATTTTTCCAAAATAAATAAAACACAAAACAAATTGCTAATTGGTGATCAAAATTGGATAATTTTGGGACCTTTTTATTTATGTTCTAGTCTTTAATAGCCCATATCAATGTAATAGAAGTCGGAACTTGGAACAACAGTACATTGAATCTGTTATTGGAACAAATTTATGAGTTGCCGTTCAAAGCTCGATAATCGTACCAAGTCCAAAACTCCAAATCAAATGCGTGATTAGAAATTTTCCTCCCAAATCAAGAATTGCTGGTTCGAATCGAATTAGTTAGGGTTCAATAAATCACAAGTCTTTGGTTCCAATCACAATTTAGGCTCACAATGGTTTGATTTTAATGCGAATCTGGTTCGATTTTAATGAGCATATGATTCACGATTTGCTACGAACCGATCAAGCGAACCCAGAGCGAACAACTCGCTATCGAATTCGAATAGGTTCGAAACGATCCAATTCGCAATTCGTGGCAAGTATAGCGAATACGGTGACTATGGTATCAATGACTTAGTTTATCCTTGTGACTTGGTTCTTTGGTTATCTATTTTTGTAGCACTTCATATGGCTTCAGCAAATGGAAATGTGGACATAGTTAATTATCTTATCAGCAATAATGTGGTAAGGGAACCAACCTGTGAGATAAATATATGATAGTTTATAAGAGCAAATATGATTTTTCTTTCTTGCATGCAACAATTTTTTTTTGAATGGGGGGGGATTTTATAACACAATCCAATTGGATGCGGGGGATACAAAAGTACAACAAAACCAATAAGAATCCCAAGAAAACAAGTAAAACAACCTTTAAACGCAAGCACTAACATATATCTTCTTTATTTTGCCTTTAAAAAAATTTCATTAATCATTTTGTCCCCTTTAAACGGTTAGGTATAGTTGTCAAAGGCGCATGGCACACCCGAGGAGGAAAGGGTGAGCCTTAGTCCTAGGCGCAAGACGAATAAAAAGCATGGGTCCTAGATAAGCAAGACACATGGCATAAATATATATTTAGGTGTTTAATTTTTAGTTCTTGTTTAGGGCTAGGTTTAGGATAGTATAGGATGGTTCGAAGCCATTTTTTTAGTTGTAAGCAAGTTTGGTCGGAATTTGCAAACGTTTGCCAGAATTCACATCGTTTACCCGAAATTTTGCTGAAACCTATTGTCTGAGAGCCTAGGCGCATGCCTAGAGGGCTTTTGACCATATACGGTGATTTAATCCATTTTGCTCTACTTGGACCGAAGCAGATGTTATGTTACCCAATTGTTTACTTTATAAAAAATTACATTTCGCATGGGATAAAATCTAACATTCTAAGCTTTTAGATAGTTATATCTGTTAGGTGTGGAGGTAGATTTAGGCATCTGGCCCAATTGCCAATCATATTGATTATTTTAGGCAGAAATATGCCTTACTACTGTCATTTTATAGTTTTTTTTTGTTGAGAATGTTGTAACCCTATTCCTAGCAATTAAATAGATGTCTAGGTACTTGTAATTTCTCATCAAGAATGGTGAGAGTACAAAAGCAATAATAAATTCCTAGTTGCAGCCTGTGAACGTAGATTACTTGATTGATGAACACCATAAATCCTTAAGTCCTGTGTTTGTTCTAAGGATATAGGTTAGAGTTTCTAGTTTTTGGATAAAGGTGAGAGATAAAGGTGTGGGATAAAGGTGAGAGATTTCTTTTACTCCTCCTTTGTATTTGTGACCTAGCAATCTTCCCATAACAAGATAACG
The DNA here is from genome assembly GCA_009363875.1 of Mikania micrantha. NCBI lineage: Eukaryota > Viridiplantae > Streptophyta > Magnoliopsida > Asterales > Asteraceae > Mikania > Mikania micrantha. Next base: position 60,414,415 of record CM018680.1, on the reverse strand, counting down.
GGTATTTGGGTAAAGAATTATTTATCTTGGGGTTAAAATGGGTAGCATTATGAATTAATATGGTTAAGATGAGTGAACTTTAACACAATGCGGGTCAAAATGGGTAACATAAAAACTATGTGAATCATAGTTATTAAAAGCGAGCGACCTTGAGCGCCTAGGCTCCAATCTGAAGCCAGGTGGTAAAATCCCCGCTTTTGATAATTAGAAAAGTCAGGCGCCACTTGGAAACTTTTTTTTTTTTTTTTTAATTTATGAAAAAATATAAAAAATAAGTAAATAATTAGGAAAGTCACTTTGGTTATGAAGAAATATTATATATTATTTTATGAACCTTTTGTTTTCAAGTTTAAACTTTTTTGGTTTTGAGGGATTTTTTCATTTGGGATGATTTTGGTATTTGATATTTTGAACATTGTGTTGGTTAGTGATTTTAGAACTTTTGGATTTCTAGTCTTATTTTTTATTTTATAATTATTTTTGAATTTTTTTGGAAAGGGCGCTTTTTTTTTCTCAGGCCCCCGCTTTTTTGGCGCTTAACGCCTAGGCGCTAGGGGGGGACCAATCGCCTTGAGGGCGCCTTACGCATTTGATTACTATGATGTGATGTGAATGTATTTAAGCTAGTAAGAATAAACAACAACCTTACCCCGTATATTCCCACTTTTCAGTAGGGTCTTGGGGGGGAAGGATAGATACAAACCTTGCCCCTATCCCAATTGGGATAGAGAGGCTGCTCCGAAAGAGTCCCCGGCTCAAAGTTATCGTTTGAATTTGATAATCCCAATGATTTTAACGCTATTTTCACAAATAATTGAAATAACGTTAAAATTAGTGCACTTTTACTTTTGCCTTGATGAATAATATATTTAAGCTAGTAAGAATGATGAATAATATATTTGATGATAGAATCATTAAAATTTTTTAAATAAATTATTTGTTTCATTAGAATTCGTTTTAATTTTAACTAAATTGATGTTTTTAAAAGCGACTTATTTAGACTCAAACCGATTTTTCTTAAAACACATCCTGACCCGTACCCATCTTGACCCGCAACCCTTCTGACCCATTACCCAACCTGCCCATTTTGCAAAACATAGTATTTTGGTATTGCTTTTGATTTTATGTGTCATGTCCACTCTATGCATCTCTATTTTATTTTAGGGTAGGGGTAAGGTTTGCCTTTATCATTCCCCCCAGACCTCACTCAAAAGTGAGAATTTGCTGTGTATGTTTGTTTGTTTGTTTCTTGTGTTAATGTGTTCGTTTTACTTTTCAAACATATTGATTGATTGTGTGTGCAAACCCAATTCTAACAATATTACAGTCAACAATTAAAAGACGCCAACATGTATGCTAATTAAACTTATAGACTTATGCAATCACAATTGTCTCAAACATTCCTTAAGATAAATAACAAACCTAGGTCATTCCATGTCCAATGGGTGACATCGTCATTTTAACCTGTAATTTTACACAGATAAGCAAAATGTCTTCAATTGCTGTTTATGTGAAGTTGTGTGTGTTTTAATTTCAATGCAATGTGGAGGGCTAAAATGGTGGGCCATAGTTATCAATAGCGATGGTAGTGGGCGCTCTAGTGTGCTATGTAGGGAAGCGTAAGGCCGCCGCTATATATGCGTTTAGCGACCAAAAAGCAGGAAGATAGCGGGAATCATGTTTTTTCTTTACTCTGGATAAGTAAATAGGATTACAAATTAGATGGAGGCACAACGTTTTGGACAAATTGTCATTTCTAAACCCTAATTAACTACGGAGGAACAATTTTTTTGGATGTTGGAGACTTTCTAAACCCTTATTGCTATACACAAGATAGCAGTCACTATTTTCCTCTATTCGTTATGTATCTTATCACGATTTAACGCTATTCGCTACTGATGAATATGTGGTAGGCTTAAAATCATAGTAAAGCAAGTTGCATGACATTTAATTTCATATACATATGCCGACTCTTTTTCATCATTAAATTATATATGAAATGACATTTTATAATTTAAAAAGTCAGAATGATTTTGATCGTATGAATAAGTTTCAGGTTCAACAATCTTCACATATCGTATCTGACATAAACTGAAAAAAAAATTCAATATCTATGAGATAATGGATTACAAAAAATTATTCAATGTACCATAATTAATAAACTACCCAATGATTTTAATTGCTATTGATTACAAACTAATTTTTAATAATCTTCAATAATTCCTGTTTTGTTCACACACTAATGACATAGAAGAATGTTCAAATAAGATTACTCTTCCCAAGATCATATCTTTATTAGACTAGAATAAAACCTCAGCTACAAAAGAATCCTGATATTTTAATTAATTAAAATCATGCAGAAAGCAACTACCGAGAGCTCAATATGACTAAACACTAATATACAAAGTTTAATAACTGATTAAAGATGTTACAACAGTTTTTAGTATTAAAGTAATTAATTAATAATGACACCATAAACAAGGTTATTAGATACTCCATTCTCCTAACAACAATAAACTCAACAATGAAAAATAATTCTTTAGTGTCAACACTTAAATTCAATTATAACATTCCTAATCAAATGATTATTATAATTGTTTAGTCTGAACTCATTTTTTTCATAAACTTAGCATTAATAGGAAATCCTTAAAATAATAACCATATTTTAACTTTCTATGACAATCAAGATATAAAGTTATATGTAAAATATATTTAAAATTCTGGTCAAGCATCTACTTTAAAATCTTCTATGGGTTTTTAGGTCATGGTTAAGTCAATCATTTCTATCATTTTGTTTGAACAACATAAAAATGTATTTAAGCTTTGATGTTTACAATGGACATATAGGAACTCAAATTAAAACATTTGCATAAAATTGCCAATTTTTAACCTGTTTGACCCATTAAGCTTTTTGCATTTTTTTCTTCTTTAAGCGTCATTCAATACTACTTTATATTTGGAACCTTTTCTTGCAAAGATTAACTTTTAACTCTTGTAGAACTCTAGATCTGAAGTTGTTGCTGAAAATCACTATAAATGTATTAAACAACAGCTCAAACATGGTGTCCAAGATTTTCTTCTTACCATTCCAGCGTTTTGTTGAATTTTTTTTCATCCAAACTTGCTTTTATCATGATGTAAACGTTTTTGTTAAGTTTGGACAGAAAAACTACCATCTAACCTTTTATGATGTTCTAGATACTAATTTTATTTTTTAAAATATGTTGAAAATTCATTTTAAGCATCCATTGTGAAATCATAATGGTTTTTGGTGAAATTCATTATACTATCACTAGAAATCACTTTCACAAATTTATAAAAAGTTGTCCTTTGAAGTTTGAATATGGATATCATAACTTGATTAGAATCAAGTTAGCGGTGCGCACATATAATGTATATATGTGTCGACAGCTCTTGAGGGGCAAAAGTAAAATTGCACTAATTTTAACGTTATTTTACTTATTTAGTGAAAATAACGTTAAAATCGTTTCGGACGGTTGATCAAGCATCATGAGCCGAGGGTCTCACTGGAAGCAGCCTCTCTACCCCTACGGGGTAGGGGTAAGGCTGTCTACATCTCACCCTCCTCAGACCCTGTCTTAGCATGCTAATGGCGGGATATACTGAGTATGTTGATTGATTGATTGAACATATAATCTAATCCTAGAGTCTGCATTCAAAACCAAAGACTATGTCAGGGAGCCATCAATTTTTTTTTTTATATATGTTAAAAACATGTAAAACAAATGCAATTAAAAGATCTTTGTTCTTTGATGTAATTTAGGAGTTAAGTCATGACTCATGAATATGGCTAGCGATGCTGATAATGAACCCGAAACATAAGGCTTTTTTACTCCCAAGCATAAGGCTTCCTTACATCAGTTTTTAGGCAAAACAATGAATAATGTGTGGAATTACTAAAATAATGTAATGACTATATTTCTAGGGGTGCATTCAATATACAACATTACAACCAATTTTATGTAGAAAACTACCAGAGCAACATAAGCACTTGTATGTACTACATGGAAGATAATCGGATCTAGGGATAAAGAGAAAGAAAGGCGGTAAAAACAATGTTTCATGCATCACATTTAAAGCAATAGGTATAAGTGTCTATGCAGCTCTCACACTTCTTCACTTTAAAACTGTTTCTATTGAACATCCCTCTATTGAATAAATTATGATTCATGATCACTACTTTGTGGGAGTCCATAATTTTTTAAAATTAAAAATATCTTTCATTCCAAGTTTTGTTTTGCCTTTTTGTTGTTTCATGTATATAGTAAAAGAAGTACTAAATCTGTTTACAAAAGTATTGTACCTTAAATTCTTATTTCATTACAGTATGTACTTTATAGAATTAAGAATTAGCAACAAATTTAGAATTATAACACTAAATGTAAATATTTGAAACCAATTTATCACAACCAATCAGCAATCTTCATTAAAATAAATAGCATAGAAACTGACATCATGAGTGAGCTGGGTACGTTTGTTTGTATTGAAATAATACAATATGTATTCATATCTGACACAATTATTGTTTAAATTCTGCCATTTTTTAGGCAAAAAGTCTGTTGGGACAACTCAACCTTACCCGTTTCAGCCACTGCAAAAACTATCCAGTTTACAACTATAAACATGAATCATTGTTTTGTCAAATGCAGGATGTGAACGCTTGTAATGTTGAGAATAACACACCTCTTCATTGGGCCTGCCTAAATGGACACATTGAGGTAATATTATTTGTTTTTTATTTACTTTTTTTTTTTTGTTGTAATAGAAATCAGTTCTAACCAACCAACAAATTCTGCGCGTACTACCCCTTTAGGTTGTTAAGCTACTAATTATAGCTGGAGCAGAAGTATCAAACTTAAACCGGTATGTTACTTGTGATCTTGTCCTTGTACTTTACGCTTCTTCAAAGATTTTGAATCCAAATGCTTGGATTTTTGTTGCCTAGACATGAACGGACTCCTGTCGATGAAGCTGCAATTGGTGGAAAAATGGATGTTATTGATGCTATCAACACGGCGGTAGCACAAGTTGAACTCACAAGAGCAAGCGTTTGAGAACAAAATTTACAAGGTTGGTAACTTTTGAACTGGATACTCTCATTTGTAATCAAGAAACCTACTTAAAGACGCAACTGCTTTTGTCCCTTAATGTTACATACATGATAGTTTTGGAATTTAGTTGCTAATATATAAAACAGAGTGAAAGCCAGTGTCGTCTGTCCCACTTTCATGTATTTAGTTGGATATCTGTGTGTTGACAAACTGCATGTTAATTTTAGTCAATAATTTTTTCTCAACTTTTAGATTTGTACATGCTCTAACTTGAAATTAGTTTTGACCAACGGATTCTTGATTTGGGCAGCTAGACCTTGCAATCGAGCCGTGGAGGACTCAGAAATTTTTTTCATAGGGGGCGGAAATTTTTTTAGGTTCGTTGGTGTTCAAGTTGGGTTGGGCGGATCGGGTCAGGTCATGTTAAAAAAAAGACAATCAAACTAAATTTTATATATGTGACATAATGAAAATACAATACATTTAAAGTTGTTGACTACATGGTTTTATTTTTTATATATTCAAAACAACATATAAGGAGACGTTCCTAAGTAGCTCATTCTGTATAAAACAAATACAATTATCGCTTAAATTCTCATAAGCAATTCGATTACACAAATTTAACTTTAAGTATGATGTTAATATGCTATTTAAATTAATAGTATATTTTTTTATAATAGGCTAGCTAGGGGCGGCCCTGAGAATTGAAGGTGCCAAGGACGAGTCGAAAAAAATGCACCATAGTGAATTCAAATATTAAACTAGGGGTGCTAAAAAAACTGAAAATTGTTAATACAGAAAATAAACCGTATTCGTAACCGAAAAAAATGAACCGAATTCTGAATTCGGTTTTTGGTTTGGTTCCTAACTGTATCCAAATTTCGGTTTCGATACGGTTATCATATCCACTTTTTTTTTTAATTCAGTTTGTTTGGTTAACCGATTAAAGCGAATTCATATTTAAATTTGTTTTCTTTATAATATATAAGGTTGAATTCGGTTTATTTAGATCGATTTATTTGTTTTTAATTGGTATATTCGATTGAATTCAGTTTAATCGGTTTTAACCGGTTTAGTGGTGGTTTGACTTATTATAAGTAATACTAAACTTAATTTTACATTGCGTTTAAATTATTAGTTAGACATTTTTCAACTTAGTTTTATTAATTAACACTTAGAAATCAAAAGTTTAATGGGGGCGATTTCAAAATTTTACGGGGGCGATCTAGATTTTAACATATAAATACTACTAAAAATTTTTTTTCAAGGTGAGCGGCCGCCCCCCACGGCTTCAAGTGGGTACGCCACTACAATCGAGCTTGGGATGGTGTCATGTTGTCACAACACAAACAAGAGAACTTATCTTAAAAGACTAATCTTAAGCTTATCTTAAAAGACTAGCCTAGTATGTGAGGAGGCCGTTTGCTTTATAAATCTCACATTTGTTGCCCATATGCCTGGCAAAATGGGCATGTTGGGTTGGTTGGGTTGGGTAATGGGTCAAAACGAGTACGAGTTAGGATGGGTGTGGGTCAAGACGGGTTTCAAGCAAAATCTGTTTGGGTTTAACCGGGTCGTTCTAAAAAAAAATTCAATTTCGCTCAAGTTAAAATAAGTTGTAACTAAACAAATAGTTTATTTAAATAATTTTTAATGATTTTCTCATAAAATATATTATTGATCATTCTTACCTATTAAAATCCATTATGTTCACATGGTTTTTAAGTTGCCCATCTTGACCTGCTTTGTGTTAAGGTGTTACCCTTCTCAATCCATACTATGTCATAATGTTACACATTTCAATCCAAAATGCAATAATTGGTTTTTAAACCTCACATTATTACTCATACATAGATGGGGGACAAGCCTTATTATCTTGCAATGGTTTTGACCCCTATTACATACACTCTGTAATATGCAGAATTTAGAGACTGATTGGGACATCACACAACTTATTAAATATCTGATAGATCCAAGAATTGTGTACTAGTGTCATAATGTTTTGGGATCGGCCAAGTTGACTGGTTAACTCTAAGACCACTTATCTTACCGGTTTGTTTACATACAAACGAACGGGATATATTAGACCTGACAATCTTGACCTAAATCATGATAAGTTAGTGTGGGTGAACAATTATTGTATTTTGGGTTAAAATGAGTAGCATCATAACATGTAATGGTAACATCTTAAATCAATATGGGTTAAGATGGACAATCTAAAAACAAATATAAATAGAATGAATTCAAACGGGAAAGAATTTCAATAATATATTTAATGATAAAATCACTAAAAATTATTCAAATATAGTATTTGTTTAGTATAACTCACTTTAACTTCAATTAAATTTATGTTTTCTAAAAATGACTTATTTAGACTCAAACTGATTTTATTTAAAAGTCATGATGACCTGTACATATTCTAGCTCGTTGCCTGATCCGATCTAACATGCTTATTTTGCTAATTTCCTATGCTTAAGATATATGATTATACAAATAAAGAAATGGGTTTTAAACAAAACATAATATTCCTAATAAAATTTCATTCAAAGATGGTTCTGAGAAAGTTAAGCTTATTTTATCTTATAAGATAAAGAAACTGTTTGAAAGACCTCTAACTTAGGAAACCCTAAATCTTTTTTGTTACAAGTAGGATTTAAGATTGTTACATGACCTAATGGCCATGATCGGGTCATGAAAAATAGTATACGTGTCACAATCAAGGACCGACCTTTTGAAGGGCCTAGGGATGCCCCGACAACTACTGTTTTTTCGTCAGAAGGGTTGATTTAGTAGTTTTTCGTCGAAAAATTTCCATTTTTCCACTAAGAATGGTCGATTTAGTAGTATTTTGTTGGAAAATTTTATAGGTATTGAGTTCGGCGTTTTACGTTTTCTTCCTAAAATCTTTGGCCCCTCGGAGTTTTTTTTTTCAAGCTCCATCAATGATCACAAGCCACATCCATATGCAAGTATGTAAAAAGAAGTGTAGGCTTCATGGTTGTAAAAATGATTGTTACGAAGCATGATTCGATTTTGTTTTACCTGCGTGTATGCGGTGTGCTTATGTATAGATTATTATCTCCCTAACTTGGTTCCGAATAAAGTCAATTTTAAATCGTTGAACCAAGACTTATGTAATTCAACTTGTTCCAAAACAAAATTCACATTGTTACATATGCCAACTCAAAATGCACTTAAAAATAAGTATGAAAAGGAAATATATTATATTTCAACTGACTCATCTAAAAAAACATTTACGTCAAAAGCGTACGAACTCGAATTTATATTAACATGTACAAAAATATAAGCATGTGCCAAATTACCTTTTTTTTTATAAAAATGTTAATTAACGTAAGTTATAAAAAATCCGATTATATATACACTCTAGGGGATTAACTCAAAATTTATAAACTTAAGGGATAAAATTGAATTTATGAAAGTTGAGGGGTGAATTGTGTCGATGGTAAATGTCATCGACATTGGTTGTAAACTAAGTCGAAACACACATAAAAATAAGCACGACAACGTTTTGTATGTGTTATGACTTGTTTCCGAATAAAATTTACGCATCGAAATGTAAACAAACTCGAATTTATACCGATACGTAAATAAATATTTATTCTTTTAAAAAAGATAAAAGAACGAAATTTATCAGTGAAAAAACATGATATATAATTATATATAGTATTGATAATTTACAAACTTTAAAAAGGGTGATAAATTTATAAAAGTTAAAAAATATATTGTATCAGTGATAGATTTATAAATGGAATATATAACAATAGGATGGTGTAGAGCCATCGGACCCAGAACCGGAACCGAAAACCCTAACTGGAACCAGAACCGGTTGTACCCGAACCGGTTCTACCCTTAAACCGGTCAAACCCGAATCGAAACCTGTCAAAACCGGAACCGGAATCGGTTCTTGACTTTGTTGACCTGAACCGGTTTTTGATTTTGTTGACCGGAGCCGGTTTCGGAATCGATTTCGGTTCAAAAAAACCCGGTTTGGCCACCTCTAGGATAGTGTTGTTTGCATTTTAATTCCATGTTCTGTCCGAATCCAAAGTCCAAACACTGAATCACTGATTAGGGATTAGTCTGCCTGGGGCCCTGGATTATGAGTTATGCGGTTATGCCATACAAAATGTTTGGGCCTTGAAATACGAATGCGTAAGACTGACTGAGTGAGGACGTGGGTATCGGTATAAACAAATCAAGCTTACTTGTGATTAGATCGGTAAAAAAAAAACTCGAACAAGTCAAGCTTAAATGAGTCCGAGCCCTGAAATATGACTCGTTTAGTTATCTATCTCAAGTTTCACATGTCGAGCTCGAGTCGGCTCGCAAACCTAATCGAGCTTTTTATATATAAATTTATTATTTGAATAAATATATGTTTACTTAAATAAATAGTTATTTTATATATGAAATTATAAAATTTATAATAAAATTGCATAAATTATGTTATATATGAAAAATACAGTTATGAATATATTTAAAGTTAATAATAAAACTAAAGTACTTAATTAATCAACTAAAGATTAAACGAGTTGAGCCGAGCCCAAGTTCAAGAAATAAATCTTTAAATGAATCGAGTTCGAGCCTTGACAAGCTCGGGCTCTGATTGGGCATTTTACACCCCTAGAAATGGGTTGGAAAAAACAACTCCAAAAATGGTTAATTAACAATTAGCATGTTGCTAGTGATTTCTAAAACAATTCACAACCATTGCATTCCAAAACTATAATTTTATTACTAATATCTGGTTATGTTCTTGTGTTGATTTAAACACATGGATTCATACAAGTCACATGTATTCCATGGTAACAATTTACGGGAGGAAAGTAGAAGTTCAAGTGCCCCAGACGGCTGGAGAAAAAAATATCCTTAACGAATTATAAATTTATGTTTTTTTGGTTATATATTTTTAAATATAAGTAAATACATATAATATAAAAATGATTTTTAATATTTTTGTGCCCTTGAACAAATAGACTCTGAACAGAGGACGAGTTTGCCTCTCCCAGGGCCTCCCATATATCAAAGATACAAAAATTATGAGATTGCACGATGACGCTTCGATTACCTAGGTCTTTGATGGGGAGCAACCTTAGTTAATCAAGTTTAAGGTTACTTATGTGTCGGTTTATATATATATAGAAATAATGGTTCAATACTATCGAGTAATAAATCGAAATAACCTAAACCGAACTACACACTACAGGCAAGTGTACTTGACGTATGAAGTATAGCTAAGGAAAGTCCGAATATCGAACCTACGGACACAGAATTGGCTAATAAACCCTAACTATAAACCTAACGAAATGAGAAACTTACTAAATTTAGAAAAAACGAAATTTGTTTTACGAAAATGACTTTAAACAATTAAAGAAATTAAGAAAACTAAATAAATCAACTCAACACAGCAAGAACTAGAAAACCAAATACGAAGGAGATTCCTATAAATTGAATACTAAAATGATGTGTAAATAACGACACATCAGTTACGGTCTTGCAACATCTTATTCCCATGAAGTCACATATATTATCTGATTTTTTAAAAAAATATATAATTATTCATGTCGGGTCGTATTCGGTTTTCTTTGACCGCAAAAACTAAAATCTTTGAAATTTTATGACAAAATGTATTTGTCACACCCTCAAATTACCACTTGCGGCATCAAGCCGCTGGATCTGACATGGCAGGATCATATGCATTGGTCATATAGAACAACTCTATATGCTTTTGACAAATACACAATTATATTAGAAAATAACCAAAGTAGTTTAAATGTTAAGCAACGGAATGTAAAAGTTTACCCAGCGGAAATTTAATAGTAGACATTATATTGTTTACATAAACATAATATTATAAATTGTTCAAAATAGTAGTTAATGCATGCAGGACCCTCTTCATGTGACTTATTGTGCATCTTAGCTTTGTGCATTCAATTACCTGATAATACATGCTAAAACGTGTCAACATAAAGTTGATGAGTTCAGAGGTTCAAATAAATAGTAAAACAATTCATGAGATAGACCATAGGCCCCGAGTGTATGTGTTGCACTACTGCCAAAACGAGACTGTTAAATGCCTCCGCCAAGTCTATCGTAAAAACTATGGCAATAGGTCGATATTACGCTCATCTTGACCGTCAGTCAGAGTTGTTACCGAGCAGGGTTTGTCAGACTCAATAGTACTATCCAATAACGTCTCGTTCGTGTTTACCTAACGGTAAGGTTTTGTGGGGACTTTGTTACGATATAAGCACACTCAAAAATTTTTGTACAACATACCGGTCGTATATCTAAAAGTTGTTTGCAATTTATTCTCCCACAAGTGTAATGAAAATAGTTAAGATAGAAAATGGGGCCGTAAACTCATCTGAGTTGTGTTTGTTGTTGTTTCTGTGAGTGGTTTGTCCTTAATTGTCACCTATATCACATAGGTATTGTGAGTTCATGTTCGCAGTCATATTCGTGTTTGTGTTCGTGTTCGTGTTGGCCTATCTAGACCACGTTTGTGTCCAAACAACTCTAAGTTGTTGTGTTTGACCATGTTTGACTGTGTTTGATCGTGTTAACTCAACGACTCGTTGGTGACTCGTTAGTTTATTATTGTTCGGGGCATTCACGAAGTGTAGATTGTTCGAAAGCACAAGGTACTAAATTGTAAACACTTACATTCAATGTCATTACAAGAATTACATATAATAAACCTAACTATCTAACTAGGTCCAAGCTCTAATGTGATCATCAATATAAGCTTAGTTAGTAGTTCCACCTGAAACATGTTTAAAATAAAATGTCAACTATAAAGTTGGTGAGCTTCACGGGTTTTAAAGCACACACACCAAAAAATAGTTGATATAATATATATACATAGTTGTCACATGTAATTACAAAGCATAATGAACTAGAATAATGAACAAAGCATGTCAAAGCAGATTAGATAATGTTAACAAATAATGTTTGACCAAGTTTAGCATTTCTAACAATGCTGAAGTAGCAAACAATCATCGCGGGCTTCCCCCGAAGGGTAAATCAAACACGGTGGGTCTGGCCGGGCCAATAGATCTATCATTGTTTACTAAAAAGTTTAAGTTGTGATCAATGCAAATTCATAACTAAAGCTCATTACATCTAAGACCATTAAGCTAAGTTCACATGAATAATAGTTTAAGATATAGTTTAATAGTTGTAACTTGTTTCACCCCAAAAATAAAAACATAAAAGAGGGGCTATAAAGACTCACCTTGATTAATGAACTAACCTTTGTAAATAATTGATGCCAAGTTTGTAGTTTAAGCAATGTTCAACGCAACACAAATTATCCTATATCATTCAATCAAGTACAAGCTAATGTAACTATATCTTTATATGGAATTTCTACAATAATGTACTTTGATTCCATGCTAGAATGTTTATAACTGATTTTGTTCAAAAGGATTTTGTAATAGAACTAAAACTTCCTTTTATGCCTTTTATGACTCAAACTAAGTAATTAAGTTTTAAATTATATGTAAAATATAATTCTTTTTGACCAATAATTAATGAGTTAAACTAATATAATTATATATTTAATAACGATAATGATTTCTAAATAAATTACAATGACTGTTTATAAGTCCTTTAACAAAATATTTTACGTGCTAGAAACTTTGAATCACCAAATATTATCTTAGTTGTCAACAAAGTTTATATATCTATGTATATAGTTATTGAAAATAGGTTTGATAACATATTATCTTAAATAAATATTATGATTTCAAAAAGGTTATCAAAAGTTAAAGTTACTAAACAACTTTAATAATATATTTAAAAGTTTATATATATTATTTTAAAATAAATGTTTTTCATTTAATGTAAATATCTAATAATTGTTTACATTATTTTAAAATATAACTTTATTTAGTCTCAAACTTTAAACCTCTTTGATATATGTTTATAAAATCTTAAATAAATTATTTTTAAGTTAAGTTTCATATAATAAATTAAATTGATCTTTACTATAAAACTTTAGGTATATGTAAAAATATATTGTATTTGTCTTTGTTTATTTATGTCACACCCCCAAATTTCCACTCGTGGTGTCAGTCCACGTGGGTGTGACGTGGCCAGGATCACAGCTCATGGTCATATTGAACGACTCTATATGAGTTAACTCAATCATACAGTTTGTAAAATAAGACTAATTTCATAAGTTTAGCAGCGGAAAAGTTCATCACTAAAGCAGCGGAATTAAGTAATCAGAACTACATTGTTTAACATTGCTTAAAATGACAAAAATCAAAACACAAGCCTAGGATTAAAGTCTATATGTATGTAGACTCTCTTGTGCATCTCCATGTGCATCCTAGCTCGTGCTGCTCAGTTACCTGAGAATACATGCTAAAGTGTGTCAACATAAAGTTGGTGAGTTCACAGGTTTAAGTATTGGAAAGCAGTAAAACAGTTATATATACTGGGTATGTTAAGTAGTTTTGTTGGATCTACGATCCGTAGAGTGTGTCATGTCATCTTACCGAAACTCGACTGTTTCCATTTGCCTCTGCGGGTCATCGCGGAACCTGACATCAACATCGATATTACACTCGTTATGACATCCTGTCAACGTTGTTGCCGAGTGGGGTTGGTCAAACCCAGTAGTACTACGTAATAACGATTCGTTTGTACACAACTAACGGTAAGGGTGGAGAGGACTTGTTGCGATAATAGTACACTCAAAATAGTTTTTCGACATACCAGTCATATATCTAAAGCAGTTGCATAGCATTCTCACCCCAAAAGATTAGTAAAACAGTTAAGAGTAAAAGTGAGGCTGTAAACTCACCTGAGTCTGCTTGAGTGCGTTCTTACGAGAACGGAGTAGCTCGCTGGCTAGTAGTTACCTATATCACATAGGTGTTATAAGTTTGCGATCATATTTGTGTTGGTCTCACAGGACCGTATTCGTGTCTAAACAACTCCTGGTTGTTATGCGGGTCGCGTTGACCGTGGTTGACCGTGTTGGTCGTGTTGACCGTGTTTGACCTAACGACCCGTTGGTGAACCGTCATGTGTTGGTTGTAAATCCTGAAACATTCGTGTAAGTGCTCGTCGTGTGCAAAACGCGCAAGTCGCGTCTATGGACAACTTACTATTTATAGTAAGTTTCCAGTTTTGGAAAGTTCACAAAGCATAACAGTTTTAAAGTTCTAGCATGCTCGTTAGTCCTACGTGATCATGTTAACACATAGCACGTCATCATACGGTTTCACATAAGTCGTTTATAACATGCTAGCACATAAAAGTTTCCTAAAATGGAAAGTTTCCATTTATAGCATACGTGATATCGGAAACCATTTAACTTAGCATCTAATCAACATATTATAACGTAACAAGTCATCTAGCATGTTCAAATCACACAACATGTTTACAAATCGGTTTTTGTAAAAATAAAGTTACTATAAATAGTAACTTTGTAGTTTTTGCATCAAATAACCATTTTAACATTTCTAAACTAATTTTCATGTTACAAATCATCAAAATAATCCATCTAGCATCACTTTAAACATACCAATATAGCCAAATCATCTCTTAACATTATTTCAACAAATAAAGTTACTAAAAATAGTAACAATGACAAGTATGACTATTAACATTATCAAAATCACTTTCTAACAAATCAAATAACCATATTATCAACCTAATAACAATTCTACATACATGCATGTTCATGGATTCATCTCCAACAATCATTTTGCAAATAAAAGTTACTAATAATGGAAAGATTACTAAAAATCGACATTTTGACCATTTTAAACAAATCTAATCATGTAAATCATCATCAATATCATCTTTGAACATTTCTATATACATAAAATCATCCTAACATTATGGATCATGCATGCATGCATCAATATCATCTTATATCATCATTTTAAGTACAATGGCCTATACCCATCATTTTAGATCATCATAAAACATCATCTAATCACTTTAGATCATCATAATACACTGAGATATCAACAAACCCAGATTAAAACGAAGGGAAATTCGTGCATGTGAGCCATGGGTGCTTGCATGTGGGATTTACACATGCATGTGTGTGTAATGGTGTGAAAAGCGAAGTTTAGCAATGAGAACTACCTTCTAAGGCTCCAAGAAGTTCTGAGATGATGATGAACAGCTCCTACACCTCCTGGTACGTGGGTTTGATCGAGAACAAGAAGGTGGTAATGAAGGGTGATGGTCTAGAGGGTCTTCCTCAAGGTTCTTGAGCTTCAAAAGGGCCTTCAATGGCTTCCAATGGCTGCTACAGGGGTCTGGAGGTTGAAGATGGTCGAATGGTTGCGTGCTCTGCCGAAGATATGAGTGAAATAGATAGACTAGCCATCATTGTCTTGGTTTTATAAGATTTTGCCGTCTGACACCCGTCGCGTACCGCGACACTAGGCCAGAAAGATGCTTCGCGCTACGCGAAGGAATCCGGGAGTCAACTCTTCGCGATGTCTGTCGCGTACCGCGACAGGAACTCCTGTTGGGCCATCGCGTACCGCGATGGGTTCCTGAGTAGCCCAATAAGCTTAGTTTTGTTGTTTCGAACCGATTTTCGCTTATTTCTCGAATACGATCATCGTTTCTCGACACTTAAGCGTTGTTCTACTAAATTAGGTTCTCCGGAACCTAATTGTGCAGTGTATGTGTACTGTGGTTCGATCCGTTCACCAACTTTCGTCATTCAAGACACTTGCAAGTTCTGTGCGATAATTTCTCGAATTATCGGTGTGTTTGGTCCGTTGTGCCACGTGTCACACTAAATACAATTATTCTAGTGCCACGTATGAAATAATAATACACATTATTATTAAAATAAAATAAATGCTGACCTGGAATTTATGGGGTGTCACATCATCCCCCAGTTAATAGGAATTTCGTCCCGAAATTCAGTTCGTGTTGCCGGTGTTAGTCGGGTCGGAGAATAAGTGAGGGTATTTCTGTTTCATTTGGTCCTCTAGTTCCCAGTGTATTCCGGTCCTCGTCGCGAATTCCATCGTACCTTTACGTTCGGTATCTTGCTAAGCTTCAACTTCTTGATTTCCCGGTCCATGATTTCCACCGGTTCCTCAACGAAGTGTAGTTGTTCGTCTATCTGGATTTCCTCTAAAGGAATTGCGAGCGTTTCGTTTGATAAACATTTCTTGAGTTTTGAAACGTGAAACACGTTGTGTACACTACTCAATTCTTGCGGTAGCTGTAGTTCGTAGGTCACGGGGCCTATTCGTTTTGTGATCTCGAATGGACCAATGTAACGAGGGTTTAGTTTTCCCAGTTTCCCGAATCGAATCACCCCTTTCCAAGGCGAGACTTTAAGAAGTACTCGGTCTCCCATTTGGAATTCCAAAGGTTTGCGTCTCTTGTCGGCGTAGCTCTTTTGTCGGTCTCGAGCTGCTGCCATTCTGTTACGTAATTGCGCGATTTTCTTGGTCGTTTTGTACACAAGTTCGAGGCTTGTCAGTTGGCTTTCACAACTTCCGCCCAACAAATGAATGATCGACACTTACGTCCCTAGAGTGCTTCGAACGTTGCAGCTTGTATACTCGTGTGATAAGTATTGTTGTAAGAGGACTTAACTAACGGTAAGCGAGTCTCCCAGCTATTGTCATAGTCATTGACACATGCTCGAAGTGCGTTTTCCAATCTCTGTATAGTTCGTTCGCTATGCCTATCAGTTTGCGGATGTTAACGGTTCTCATACCCAAATCTTGTGCCCAATGTCTGATGATAGGATTTCCAGAAATGTGACGTAAATCCGTTGTCGCGGTTAGAGATGATCAAGGTTGGCACTTCACGTCGAGTGGCCACTTCCTTCAGGTAAATTCGATCCTGTTCTTCTAGTTAGTCGGTCTCCTTGATGGGTAGTAAGTGTGCAGGCTTCATTAGTCGTTCAACGATTATTCAAACAGTATCGCAACCACTTGCCGTCCTTGGCAGTTTAGTTATTAAGTCCATAGGAATCTACTCCCATTTCCACATTGGTATCTTGGGTTGTTGAAATAGCCCTGATGGCTTTTGGTATTCAATCTTGACCTTTGGGCACGTTAAACACTCACCCACGTAAGTTGTTAAATCTGCCTTCACCATCGGTCGCCGATGGGTCGTATTTAGGTCACGGTATATTGTGTTAGGGACCGGGTGTAAAGAATGTTGGCTCCTTTGAGCTTCATCCATCACTACGCCTCTCAGTCCTCCGTAGTGTGGAATCCAGTTCCGATCCATAAGATAGTAGGTTACGTCGGCCTTCACCTTCATCTGTTTATCCGTGCCACGTAGGGATAAATGAGTGAGGTCCTCGACCTTCAGAGCTTCCTGTTGTGCGGTTCAGATTCTGATTGGGTAGCCTTGAGTGAATCGTAAGTTGTAGTGCACGTACGCCCTAGGTTGTTTCTTTCCGGCTCATCGCGTCGGCTACTACGTTAGTTTTTCCAGTGTGGTACTTGATAGCACAATCACAATTGCCTATCAGCTAGTCCCATCTGAGTTGTCTCATGTTTAGTCCCTTCTGGTCGAAGGTGTGTTGCAGTCTCTTATGATTGATGAATATCGTGCATTTCGTGTCGGATAGGTAGTGTCACTAGATCTTTCGTGCGAACACTACGGCTCCCAATTCCAAGTCATGAGACGTGTAGTTCTTTTCGTGCACTTTCAATTGTCGTGACGCATAAGCTATCACCTTCTCGCGTTGCTTCAATACACAACCGAGTCCTTGTTTTGACGCGTCGCAATAAACTACAAAGTCTTCGCACCCGTCCGGTAGTGATAGAATAGGTGCACTGCACAATTTCTGCTTCAACAAGTCGAAAGCAGCTTCTTGTTTCTCTCCACATTCGAATTTCTTGTCTTTGTGCGTAAGGGAAGTCAATGATTGTGCGATCTTTGAGGATCCCTCAATAGATTGCCTGTAGTACCCGGCCAATCCCAGAAACTGTCGCACCTCCGTCGAAGTCTTTGGTGCTGTCCCGTTCTTAATGGCCTCGATCTTGGCTGGATCTACGTGTATTCCCTTTGCGTTTATTACGTGTCCAAGAAACTGGACTTCGCGAATCCAAATATCGCATTTGGAAAACTTCGCGTATGTTGTTCCCTCTTCAGTAGTTCCAAGACACGCTTTAAGTGGTCGGCATGTTCTTCTTCAGTCTTGGAGTATATCAGGGTATCATCTAGGAACACGGTTACAAATTTGTCCAGATACGGCTTACACACCCGATTCATGAGATCCATGAATACTGCCGGTGCGTTGGTCAGTCCGAAGGGCATGACCACACATTCGTAATGTCATTCTTGCGTCCTAAGGATAGTCTTAGGAATGTCCTTTTCTTGTATCCTCGTTTGATGGTAATCGAAACTCAAAACGATCTTCGGGTAATAGCTTGACCCTTACAACTAGTCTAACAAATCGTCCATTTGTCGTAATGGTATCAATTCTTGTTTGTCACCTTGCTTAACTCTCGGTAGTCGATACACATTCGGGAAGACCTGTCTTTCTTTCTCACAAGCAGGACTGGTGCTCCTCGTGTTGATAATCTTGGTCTGGTTAATTCTTTGTCTAACAACTCTTGCAATTGATCAGAACGTTTCTTGCATCTTAGTTGGACCAATCGGTATGGCGCTTTGACGGTTAGTGCGGCTCACGGTGTGAGTCCTACCTGAAACTCTAGTTGTCGCTTTGGGGTACTCCAGGTGAATCTTTGGGAAAATTACAAACAAATTCAATATCCTCCATCTTCCTTTCCTTCTACGATTGTTTCGTGATACGACTAATATCGTTGAGTATCCTTTCTGTAGGTACTTGCCAGCCTATGACATGGTGTTCCGCGTTATTCTCCGTCGTTCTCTCTGAATAGGGATCTGATTTCCATTTGACAACGTAACATTGATCTATCTTCTTATTGCACACACTCTCTGCTTGGTCTGTAGTTACTAGTCTGTCCCCACCACTGCATCATAGTTTCCGGGAGATACTGAGATTAGGTCGATCTCAAATCCGTAACCCGTCAACACCAAGACGCTTCCTTTGAAAATGTGTTACGTCTCAATCAGCTTACAGTTGGCTAACTCTACGGTGTACTTATAGTCTAGTGACGTCGGGGTAATGTTAAGCATTTTACTAAATTTGCTAAGTATCAGGCTACTATTAGCACCGATATCACATTACATACTAGCATAGGCATTATGTAAAAGGAACGTACCGGTCACGATGATGGAATCGTCTTTTGCTTCTTTGGAGTCAATTACCAATGCATGGCCTGTTGTCACGCTTTCTTTTTCCTTCAGCTGTGGGCAATCCCTGCGCCAATGCCCAGGCTTGCCACACCTATAACACCCTTTAATGATATTCTGGTTGTCTTTGCTATCAATCGGCTTGCGTCTACACTCCCTGGCCATGTGACAGTTTCTTCCGCATTTCCGACATCGATAGCGTTCACACGGGCCGTTGTGATGATAGGGGCATCTGTTGCACTTAGGGTATTTCCCCTGGTAGACATTATTTCCCTTTGTGCTGGATTGTGTAGCAGTAGAGTCGCTAGTTGTTGCTGACTGGTTATAGAGTTGCAATTGTTGGGAAGAGGGAGTTTGGTTGTGACTAGGCTCCCACTTGTGCTTGCGATCCTGAGGCTTCAGGTGTTCACCCTTCTTGGGTAGCTTACCCTGTGCTACCGCTTGGTTAGTCAAATGGTGAGCCAGGCAAATGGTGGGTTGAAGGAGAGTGGGGTCTATCATGTTAACCAAGCTTTGGATCTGTTCGGGTAATCCACTGACGTACGGCTCAATCTTTTTGTATTCCGGGGTCACCATTTCTGGGTGTTGTTTACACCATTCGTGAAATCGAGTGGTGTACTGTTCGATTTCAGATCCTTCCATTTTGTGATTCCAGAACCCCTCAAGTTTCTTGATTCCGTTCTGTGGACCGTATTCTTCTTCCAACATTTTGACGAAATTTTCCCAGGGAATTGAGTTAGCAGTCTTCAGACTCAGTGTCTGGACATGCGAATTCCACCAAGTGAGGGCTTGTCCATCTAGAGTTCCGGTAGCAAATTTCACCTTGTCTTCTTCAGAACACTTGCACATGTGGAAGATTGATTCGGCCCTCTTAACCCATTGGAGCAGCCCTACTGCTCCTTCTGATCCCGTGTATGGTTGAGGATGGTAGTTGAGGAAAGTTTTGAAGGTGCATCCTCTTGAGCTGTTGTTGTGAGTCTCACTTCCTGTCTCACTGTTTAAGCATGCAGCCTCGTAATCCGTAATGGCTTTGTTAACCAGTTGCTCTACCATGGCCTCGACAGTCGCAGAATCGATTGACGGGTTGTCAGTGCGCACATACTTTCCTTGACCATCCATTTGTTGGTTTCTATATACAATAGATATTGTATTACTCACTGTTAGAGTTATTGCGTGTAAGCATGTGTAGGGAGGAAATATATCATAAGCTTAAGATATCATTTCAAAAGTAGGATCATAGGTTTGACGAGATTACTGCTACCAAAATGATTTGTATGAGCACAACTCGCTCATATCGGTTCTAACAATAGTACAATACTATATGTAATAAAGAAATAAACTACTCGGTGGAAACAGCGGAGCTCGAATCTCCACTTCCAGAGGTGTACTATACAGTTTCCCTGATGGTTGTAGCTTATCAATTGAACTTGCCAGAATTCGTATGTACCTATAAATTCACGATTACGTTGGCCACCATAATCGTCAATTTATCTTACACAGTCATTCTAGTTCATTCAATCTCAAGCTACTTAACAATCTCGGGTTAGAAGTTTTGCTTCCTGAGTGTCGATACTAAGGTTACAATCCATAAACATGCGTCATTTGACTGGGTTTACACTCAAGAAAGAGGTTGGAAAAGGCGTTCGATTTGAGTTGGATTGTGCTATAGGAGTCTTCTTCATAGCATAGAAGAGTTTCCCTTTGGTCTTGAGTTCGCCTTTTCTCTAATTCCCTTGCACAGGTCGTATGTGGAGTTGAGTGTTAACGCCCACTAAGGGTGTCAGGGGTATCATCGTAAGAGTCAGATCAAGTCACGGAGCATATTGTTAAGTTACGCACATAATGTGTTGTGTGAAACTAGTGTAGTGTCTATTATAGAGCAGTGGCTATAGTCTAAGTTCACTACATGCAAACCTAGTTCCCTATAACCAAAGCTCTGATACCAGTCTGTCACACCCCAAATTTCCACTCGTGGTGTCAGTCCACGTGGGTGTGACGTGGCCAGGATCACAGCTCATGGTCATATTGAACGACTCTATATGAGTTAACTCATTCATACAGTTTGTAAAATAAGACTAATTTCATAAGTTTAGCAGCGAAAAAGTTCATCACTAAAGCAGCGGAATTAAGTAATCAGAACTACATTGTTTAACATTGCTTAAAATGACAAAAATCAAAACACAAGCCTAGGATTAAAGTCTATATGTATGTAGACTCTCTTGTGCATCTCCATGTGCATCCTAGCTCGTGCTGCTCAGTTACCTGAGAATACATGCTAAAGTGTGTCAACATAAAGTTGGTGAGTTCACAGGTTTAAGTATTGGAAAGCAGTAAAACAGTTATATATACTGGGTATGTTAAGTAGTTTTGTTGGATCTACGATCCGTAGAGTGTGTCATGTCATCTTACCGAAACTCGACTGTTTCCATTTGCCTCTGCGGGTCATCGCGGAACCCGACATCAACATCGATATTACACTCGTTATGACATCCTGTCAACGTTGTTGCCGAGTGGGGTTGGTCAAACCCAGTAGTACTACGTAATAACGATTCGTTTGTACACAACTAACGGTAAGGGTGGAGAGGACTTGTTGCGATAATAGTACACTCAAAATAGTTTTTCGACATACCAGTCATATATCTAAAGCAGTTGCATAGCATTCTCACCCCAAAAGATTAGTAAAACAGTTAAGAGTAAAAGTGAGGCTGTAAACTCACCTGAGTCTGCTTGAGTGCGTTCTTACGAGAACGGAGTAGCTCGCTGGCTAGTAGTTACCTATATCACATAGGTGTTATAAGTTTGCGATCATATTTGTGTTGGTCTCACAGGACCGTATTCGTGTCTAAACAACTCCTGGCTGTTATGCGGGTCGCGTTGACCGTGGTTGACCGTGTTGGTCGTGTTGACCGTGTTTGACCTAACGACCCGTTGGTGAACCGTCATGTGTTGGTTGTAAATCCTGAAACATTCGTGTAAGTGCTCGTCGTGTGCAAAACGCGCAAGTCGCGTCTATGGACAACTTACTATTTATAGTAAGTTTCCAGTTTTGGAAAGTTCACAAAGCATAACAGTTTTAAAGTTCTAGCATGCTCATTAGTCCTACGTGATCATGTTAACACATAGCACGTCATCATACAGTTTCACATAAGTCGTTTATAACATGCTAGCACATAAAAGTTTCCTAAAATGGAAAGTTTCCATTTATAGCATACGTGACATCGGAAACCATTTAACTTAGCATCTAATCAACATATTATAACGTAACAAGTCATCTAGCATGTTCAAATCACACAACATGTTTACAAATCGGTTTTTGTAAAAATAAAGTTACTATAAATAGTAACTTTGTAGTTTTTGCATCAAATAACCATTTTAACATTTCTAAACTAATTTTCATGTTACAAATCATCAAAATAATCCATCTAGCATCACTTTAAACATACCAATATAGCCAAATCATCTCTTAACATTATTTCAACAAATAAAGTTACTAAAAATAGTAACAATGACAAGTATGACTATTAACATTATCAAAATCACTTTCTAACAAATCAAATAACCATATTATCAACCTAATAACAATTCTACATACATGCATGTTCATGGATTCATCTCCAACAATCATTTTGCAAATAAAAGTTACTAATAATGGAAAGATTACTAAAAATCGACATTTTGACCATTTTAAACAAATCTAGTCATATAAATCATCATCAATATCATCTTTGAACATTTCTATATACATAAAATCATCCTAACATTATGGATCATGCATGCATGCATCAATATCATCTTATATCATCATTTTAAGTACAATGGCCTATACCCATCATTTTAGATCATCATAAAACATCATCTAATCACTTTAGATCATCATAATACACTGAGATATCAACAAACCCAGATTAAAACGAAGGGAAATTCGTGCATGTGAGCCATGGGTGCTTGCATGTGGGATTTACACATGCATGTGTGTGTAATGGTGTGAAAAGCGAAGTTTAGCAATGAGAACTACCTTCTAAGGCTCCAAGAAGTTCTGAGATGATGATGAACAGCTCCTACACCTCCTGGTACGTGGGTTTGATCGAGAACAAGAAGGTGGTAATGAAGGGTGATGGTCTAGAGGGTCTTCCTCAAGGTTCTTGAGCTTCAAAAGGGCCTTCAATGGCTTCCAATGGCTGCTACAGGGGTCTGGAGGTTGAAGATGGTCGAATGGTTGCGTGCTCTGCCGAAGATATGAGTGAAATAGATAGACTAGCCATCATTGTCTTGGTTTTATAAGATTTTGCCGTCTGACACCCGTCGCGTACCGCGACACTAGGCCAGAAAGATGCTTCGCGCTACGCGAAGGAATCCGGGAGTCAACTCTTCGCGATGTCTGTCGCGTACCGCGACAGGAACTCCTGTTGGGCCATCGCGTACCGCGATGGGTTCCTGAGTAGCCCAATAAGCTTAGTTTTGTTGTTTCGAACCGATTTTCGCTTATTTCTCGAATACGATCATCGTTTCTCGACACTTAAGCGTTGTTCTACTAAATTAGGTTCTCCGGAACCTAATTGTGCAGTGTATGTGTACTGTGGTTCGATCCGTTCACCAACTTTCGTCATTCAAGACACTTGCAAGTTCTGTGCGATAATTTCTCGAATTATCGGTGTGTTTGGTCCATTGTGCCACGTGTCACACTAAATAAAATTATTCTAGTGCCACGTATGAAATAATAATACACATTTTTATTAAAATAAAATAAATGCTGACCTGGAATTTATGGGGTGTCACAATTTACACCTATATATATTTACCTAATAATATATATATATTTATATATATTCAAATAATAGTTTTAAGTTTATAAATATTTTTGGTGAAAACATAATTTAAAAATAATCATTTAATAAAAAGTTATAAAAAAATGGCAAAACAGTCCCAAACGGGACTCGAACCCGTGACCTGATGGGAAACGAGGTATTAACCGGCGTGTGTTACCGGTTGGTCTAGAGCATGGCTCGCGTTATTGCTCCGTTTCTTTTAAACTTATCAAGGTCCAATCTTGTTTCCCCAATTCCCTTCTATAGAACCCGAGAACCTTAGGTTCTTTCAATCCAAAATTCGTTCGAATGATGAAGTGATCGGATTTAAAACCATAGGGCTGTTTGTTTAGCATTCAAAAACGAATTGATAGACATATAGAACACTTACTTTTGTTTCGAATTGATATGATTTCGAGCTATGGTTTAGAACACGTTCGTCCGGTTCTTGTGGCTACTGGATTTGCTACCAAATCGAGTTATGAAGATGTTTTGTGAGCCCAGACTGTTTTGTCGACCTCAGATGTGTGTGTGTATCGATTTAATTTCATTATCATGCTCGCTTATATAGATTTCAGCAATCTCGATCGAGTACGAGTTGCTAAGCAACAATTTCGTAAAATTTTGATTTTTAAACATTGGATTGATGATATATATCGATCCCTAATTGTTCGTAGTTGATAAGGGTCGATTTTTATTGATTCTATCCCCTTATTTGAACTGTGGGTTGATTTGGATCATTGACTGGTTATGGGTATCCATTTGGGGAAGAAGATGGGTGGGAGATAATGTGTTTGGTTTATTGACAAAACCAGTCCCTCTCCTTTTTCTTTTGTTTATTTGACATAATTAAGTCCCTATAGTTTTTTTGTAAAACCTTTATAAAATATTATAAACTTTATTAAAATCTTAAAACTTGTTAAAATAAAGTACTGATAATGTTTTGTTGTTTTTTATTTTATAAACTTATTTTATAAGCTTATAAAACTTGAATTTATTATTATTATTATTATTATTATTATTATTATTATTATTGCTATTGTTATTATTATTATTGTTATTATTATATATATATACCTATATTTGTCATGAGTATATATATGTATTATTATTACTATATATATATGTGTATGCATGTATGTATATTTAAAGAATTTCAACAAAATGACATGTCGAATTTTTCATTAATAAAGTGAAATTACATTTTTTATCGAAATGTTACATAAACTATGTTCATTGATCAACTTACTATCTATAGTAAGTTTTCATTTTTAGCAGGTTTCTACTTTTAGTAAGTTTACATAAATTCACATTTTAACATTCTAGCATGCTTGTTTTTCCTATATGATCATGTATCACATAGCACGTTGTCACATGTTATAAAGTAAGCGCATAATCCATTTCAAGTAGTTATTAAATATAGTAAGTTTCTATATTTATCATGTTTTAACACCAACAATCAGCAACAACTTTAATATTATCATAATGAGACATGAGAAACCATATTTCATTATCTAACATGTTCCTATACCTTTAATTACAACTATCCCCAATTTCAAAAGTTTCCTTAAATGGCAAGTTTGCTAAAATCATCATTTTAATCATCAATAATCCCTTCAAATAAATTCATAAGATCATTTTCTTCATTAAAATACTTAATCCTAACCAAAACCCTCATGCATGTAGTGTTCTTGAAGCAAAAGTTTCTATTTATAGAAACTCATGAACACAACCTATCTTTCTTTAATTCAACAATCCTATCATGTTGTTATTCACATTATTAGCCACAAATAATCATTCAAGTCTACTAATCATGCTTATAAAATCCCCTAACACCATTTTGCATTTTCAAAGTTCCTATTTATAGTAACATGTGTCAAAATCATCCATTTCATTAAACCAACCTAGCTAATTTGTCCATATCATCATTCTTATGCATGAATCATCATATTAACATACAATACATGTTTAGAACATCATCTAATATTATTTATCCTCAAAGTTACTATATTAAGTAATATCATCAAATCATAACCAAATGACACCAAATATCATTCTCATAGCGATCAATCCTCATGAATCAGTCATTTAAGCTTCAAATGTAGCTTTTACAAGTCCACAATTTCGTGCATGTGGCTGTGTTGGTGTTGCATGTGCATATTTGTACTTTGCATGTGTTTTTGTGTGTTTTTAGGGTCAATGAACCATTAAAACTACCTTCCAAGACCTCTAAAAGTCCTGATTCAGCTGCGTTTCAACTTTAGCAAGGCCTTGAGAGCTTGAAAGAGGCTGATAGTGGTTCTTGGATAGATGGTGGCTTGTAGAGAGCTCTTGTGGTGCTACAAGTCTTCAAATCCCCAATGGTGGCTTCAAGATATCCCCCAAATGACTTGTGTGGCTAAGAGTGGCGTTATCAGTGCTTCTTAGCCGAGTAATATGTGAGAATTTGAGAGAATGGGTGAAAGTGTAGTCTGGTGGGTTTGGGTTGGCTTTTATAATGTTTTAGTGTTTGGGAGGCCTTCACGTACCGCCAAGGGAGCTCCCCGGAGATCATGATGTACCACCAAGGACAAAAGAGTTGGGTTCTCCACCGAGACACGTCGCATACCGTCGAGGTGGAAAATGATCGGTTGTGGCGTACCGCGAAGAGTTTCGGCTGATTTCAAAATTGCTGCCCAGCCTTCGCGTACCGCGAAAGTTTTCGCCGAACCCCATTGCGCACCGCGATGGGCTGGCCCAATGGCCTATTTTTATTAATTGATTCGTTTTTCGTCTGTCTTTCGTTATCGTTTTTCGTTTTTCGACCTTTGTCTTGATTTGGGTTGTTATGTGTTCTCATATTAATCGTTATTGTTTGTTTGCATCAACTGTTCGATATTTCACCAACGTTCGTGAGTTCGAGACTCGTGCGTGCTTTTCCGTTAATCCTTGAATTACGGTGCAATCGTTTGTGTTTGAACTATCGTGCCCGTGTCACACTAAATTAAATCAATTCTAGTGCCACATATGATTAAACAACTTAATATACTATTAAATTAATCGAATTACTAACATGAAATTTACGGGTGTCACAGTATTGCTGACCATTCATAACTTGTTGCAAGACTTATAGCTTTTGCAAACAAAAATTTATATATAATAGTATTTCACTAATTTTATACAACTTTTCAAAAATGGTCATATTTTTTTAAAAAGATGATAAAGTAATGAATGTCTTAAAAGCAGTGTTTTTAAACCAGGACCAGACCAGGTGGTCGGACCGCATTTTGGCCACTCAGACGGTTTGATTATGTGCTCAGAACCATTTTTAGGCGAATCGGTAGGTCCGACCGAAAACCGTCCGGTTGAACCGATGTTTTAGCTACATATATCATATTTATGACGTCATCCTATTATTAAATCCAGTTTGACCGTTTCGACCACTTACCAGTAAAGATACCGATTCAACATTTGGTCCGGTTTTAAAGACATTGCTTTAAAGGACTACATTTACAATCAACTTAATGTTTGATCCGTAATTTGCAATATTGCCCAAGTGTTTACACTAAGGAAGTGATGTCATGATTATAGTGGAATATAGTTAATCTAGATGTATCAATTTTATTTTCACTTATTATAATTTTTCTTGGAGGCCACTACACTGATTGCTTGCAGCCGTTCTTTTTCCTGTTTCCCTCGGTTATTCAGGTATTGGGATGATCATGGGGGTTTCTCATGTAAGTAGGTTCTTATAGTCATAAAAAAGATAAATAATAAAAACTAAAAAATACACATTCAAATACGTAATTCACACATATAGTGTGATAATTATACATAATTCACACACACGTAATTCTGGTTGTAGTTAGGATTTTTCTAAAAAACGAAACTACCTGTCAGTGGCGTACCCACTCTATGAAGTGGGGGGTTAGCCGCCCTCCTTGAATTTTTTTTTCCAGTAGTATATATATGCTAAAATCCTGACCAACCCCCTTAATATTTTGCAATCGTCCCCCTTAAATTTGCATAATTGGACTTGTGATGATAATTCAAGTGATAATTATACTAGTTTTTTGGAGAAAAAGTTACTTAAAAAAATCTCCAGGATAAATTTTAAAGAATAAAATTCATTAGATAACAACTAAGCCAGAAAATTTTAACTCGTAACTAAGATAAATGCGTAGATAATTATTGAATTTTGTGTTGAAATGATTAACATTATAACATAGAATGCATGTGTTGAAATGGGTAACACACTCGCACAATACGAGTGAAGATGAATAACGTAAAAATTATGTAAATATAAAGATTCAAACGGATAAGAATGATCAATAATATATTTGATAAGAAAATAACTAAAATTTTTTTCAATTAAACTATTTGTTTAGTTACAATTCATTTTAACTTTAACAAAATTGATATTTTTAAAATGATTTATTTAAACCCAAACTGATTTTGCTTAAAACTCATCCTAACATGCACTCATACGGCCTGTACCTATTTGGTCCGTTACCTAACTCAACACAACCAACCTATTTTGCAAGACATAAAATCAACTTTATATGTATATATGAATTTAGTTTGATTGTTTTTTAACATGACCCGACCTGATTCAATATAAATTGATTTGAACAAAAGAGGAAAAAAAATTTATTACATAACGATCTTCAAATACCATAAAAAAGTTTCGCCCCCATGAAAAAAATTTCTGGGTCTACCTGTACATGTCGATCTGGGTAAGACCAACTCCAATTCCAGAGCTTGTTTTTTTGAACACCTCTAGTAACGACTATATTACTATTTTGTGAGGATCATATCTTCAAAGCACGATCAAGTTTTCAACATCTTAACCAAAATTAGCGTGCTATTTCATACTGCGACATGAACATCAGATGTAAGCAGGTCAAGCTAGTAAAATAATCGCACAAAGTGAAAGATACACACATATATTAGATTAACTACAAACTAAATTTTACTTTAAGAAAATAAAAATATAAAAACATTTATTTTTTATTCTTAATTTCTAAATATAGGAAAAAAACAAAAATACATTACAAATAAAAAACAAACCAAGTACAAAAAACATAAATACATTAAAAAACCTGATACAAAAAATAAATGTTATATATTCTTATAGAATTAGGATTTTAACTGGTATGCTTCTTGTTTGTATTCTTGTAGAAAATTTTGTTTTATTTGATTTTGTGTGTGTATATTAATTGTATTCTTTGAAAAACTCGATATTAAAAGAGAAACTCTTAAACTGTATCTAGATTTTACATTTGAAATCTTGAAAATAATTACGTGTTATATATTAAAGTTGAATAAAAAAGGGGTGTGACTAAAAAAAATGAATTGTGACATGGAGCACATAATTATTTTCAACATTACAAATTAAGTGCAAGATAGGGTTTAAAAATATTCATTTTAAAATCAAGTTTTCTCATAATAAAATATATCTATATGTAATGTTTTAAAAATCTTGAATACTGCTGCAACATTTTTATTTTTCATTTTAGTTTTTGACATAAATTTATACAAAAACGACATGCTACAACGCGCAGGCATAACCTATCTCAACACATAGACATAACATGCAAATTATATCCTTAAAAAAATAATTTTGGTGTATATTCTTATTTTGAAACATAGGGGTGTAGTTTAATCAACTATGCAACTCTTGGGACATTAAAAAAACACGAACACACAAGATAAAGGTAGCAATAAACATACAAAGTAAGATATTAATTAAAGATAAATTAGAAGTGACCAGTAAATTAGACAAGATTTGTTATGTCTATTTTTTTTAAGGGCACTCAGAGTCGCCTTCGGGAAAAGCACGGGGTACTCAACATCGAACCGGGGCCGGCCGGGAACACCGCGCCCTCGGTTTCGGCTCGGGGAAAACCGGTGTGGGGAAGCCGATTGAGGCCGGACGTGGGAATCAAATCACATATAGCTGTTCGAAGAATTTGACCGTTGAGATTAAAAAAAAAACATTTTCCAACTCTAATCTTATTTAAACAACAAAAAATCTCATACTTTTCTCTCATCTTCTACATTTTATACACAAAATTTAAAAAATTTTGAAGCAAAATGGAAGGGCGTTCATCACTTGGTGGGTCGTCAAGCAAAAAATTAGAAAATCACGTCAAAAAAATATACAAACGCCTCAAATGAACCCGTTCAACACACCCGGGTATCGTCCACAAATGCCATCTCCGAATCAACCCAACTTCTACTACGAGCAAATGAACCCGTCTCAATATTTGCAATATTCACCGGGTACTCAACAACAATTTAATCGGTAGGAACAGTCTTATCAACAAGATCAACAAGGTTATCAACAATTCGATCAACAAGCTTTTCAACAACAATCTCCATTTCATGGTAATTTTTATATGTTTATTTGTTGCGTTTATTTTTAACGTTTATTTTTATACGTTAATTTGTTGCGTTTATTTTTATACGTTTATTTGTTGCGTTTATTTTTAACGTTTATTTTTATACGTTTATTTGTTGCATTTATTTTTAACGTTTATTGTTATATAATTATGTTTAGACTATCGTGACCATACTCAAGATGACTCGGATTCAAGCTATCATAATAAAAGTGTTCAAGTCGAATCGGAAGAAGAAGAAGAAGAACCGGTTAGACCAACAGGAAAGAAAACAATAGGAAAGAAAGCATCGGCCAAGCGTTTGACCGATGAAGAAGAGGTTGCGTTGGCTAAATCTTGGCTAACTATTTCCGAAAATCCTGATGTTGGTAATGCGCTAAAAAGGGATGGTTTTTATAGAAAGATATTTTTTCATATTGTTTCAGTTAACCGACCATTTTCACCAACTCATGAAGGATAACTCTTTCTGAAAATCACGGTTGATGTTTCAATTTATATTGTTTATATGTAGGTAATCGACCATTTTCACCAACTTATGAAGGATAACTCGAGGACCTTTGATCAAATTTATTCCAAATGGAACGACTTGAACTCCGCAATGAAGAAATGGAATGTTTTTACCAACAAGCTTCAATGAATCGCAAAAGCGGTGAAGGGGATGGGCATGTTTTGAAAAAAGCGATGAAAGACTACAAAAGCGTGGTGAAGTCAAAGGGATTCCCTCACATGCAAGCGTGGGAGCTGGTTCGCTATAACTCTTTATGGTGCGACATTCCACCAGTAGGTTGTCAATCGCAATCCACAACAAAAAGGCCTAAGCCAAATGAGTCAATGGGTAGTGCAAACGCCCAAATCAACCTTGATGATGATAAAGACGTTGAAGGTCAACATATCGTGATGGCCCACACATTTATTATGAACCGGATAGGCTAACAAGAAAGGGAAAAAGATCGGCTGCATCCTCCTCGTCGCAGGAGGACTTCATTCAACAAATGGCGGAATTCAACGCATTCAACAAAGAGGAATCCCAACAAAGAATTCGCCTTCGAGAAGAAAAATAGCGTGTTTTGAAAGAGGAGAAAGACGCACGCATCCAGTTAATGCGACGACAACAACAATCCTTAGATGAACAGCAAAAGGCTGTGGATTTAGAGTTCATGATGAAGGACCACACAATTTATCAAGAACCAATGCTACAATTGATTCTCGATCGTAAACGAGAAATTGCTACACGTTGGGGATGCCATTGCCCCTTCTAGTTCTTTACTTTGGATGAATGTTTGCATTTTTTTTTTCAGTTTTATTTTTTTAATTTAATTTTTTAGGTTGTATTATCTGTTTTTTTTGTTGTACTCTCTTTTTATTTTTAATTTAATGAATCTTATTTATTTTATTATTATTATTATTTATTGTTAAAATAATTAATTAAAAATAAGATTTGAAAATGGGAAAAAGTGAGAAAAAGTGAGACGACACCATGCAAAATGAGGAAAAGTGAGGAAAACTGGGACGACTCACTCCCCCTAATACTTAGATCATGGGGTATGCCCCATGGTTGGAACTTGGAACCACTCCACCTAGGCGTCACGTAGGCATCCACCACAACTACTCACTTAACCATTTGTAATGGAAATGCCCATTGGTTGGCCACACCCAAATCACCAACTCAAACATTTGTGATGGAAATGCCCCTTGGTTGGCCATACCCAAATCACCAACTCAAACGATCGAAAAAATGAATGTTCAAACGGGCGAGAGAAGCGTGGCTGTGGCAACGCCCAGGTCATCCACGCCCAACCCAGCCCCCCCCCCCCCCCCCCCCCGTTCCCTTGACACACCGCAAGGTCTTAAGATAGGTATATCATAGTCTAAACATAGAGCAAAATGGAGATCCTTAACTTGGGAGGATTAGTGTAATTTTTCATTTTAATTTTCTCTTGTTGTTTCTCTTTTTCTTTTTTCTGTACTGGGTGTCTGTTTTGGTGTTTGAGGGCTTTAGCATCTTACTTGCCCTATTCGCCGTTCAAAAAAAAAAACGTATATCATAGTCTTTTCCTATCCTACAAATAATGATTATTATTATTTTTTTTGAAACGACAAATCTAGTGTATTCTTGTACTACCTCCAAATTAATACATTTGTTGTCTACCAAAGGGCTCTAGTCTAGTGGTAGTTCATTGGCTACTTTTATTAGAGATCTTAATATTGCTTTGAGTTGAGTCAGTGTGTTTTTCTAGTCGTAGGCTTCCTCCTGTGCGGATAGATCATGTCACCACGCTCTGTTGTATGAGCGAAAGGATGATCTATTTGCTAGGGTGATCTCGAATGACCGGACGTTTGCTATTAAAAAAAAATACACTTTTTGTCTGGATTTGAACTAATAACCTCTTATGTAAGAGGCAAAACCTCTGTCAAAATAAGATCACCAGACGTATTCATTATATTTAGATTTTCAACGTTCTATGTTTAGCCTTGTCCAATTATGCTTTAAAATTTTTTTACTTTATTCATATTTTCTTAAAGACTTTTTTTTTTTTTCTGGAGTAAACTTCTCTTTTCCTGCCTGTGGTTTGATAATATTAACCATTTTGCTCCAAAACTTTCAAAATGATCATTATGCTCCATGTGGTTTGACAGTTTAATCATTTTGCTCCAAACTTTTACAATATATCTCCATTATACTCCATTTTTTTCGAAACCACAGGGAGCAAAAGGGTTATAATTGTCAAACCACAGGAAGCAAAATGATTAAATTGTCAAACCACAGGGAGCATAATGATCATTTTGAAAGTTTTGAAGCAAAATGGTTAAAATTGTCAAACCACGTGGAGGAAAAGAGAAGTTTACTCTTTTTCTTGTTATAGACAAAGTCTCAGCCCATAACCTACTCATAAAACTTATATCTTCTACCAAACCCAACCCTACACTTTGCTTTCAAATAACTACGCTCTCTAAATGAAATTGAAATGCATAATATTCAACCTAGTGCCAAGTATTATACTTTTTTTTAGCACAATTTGCTACATAACATTAAGATACTTAATAACTTGTAATTTAATTTAAAATAGTTTTAAAATAAAAGAATAACATTTTTGATGTTAAAATAAAAATTAATACATGGAGTAAATTTTCATCCACATGATCAACTTTAACTTTAGTTTTCCAAAATGAACTATTAGTATTCATTTGGTCACATTCAAACGTTTTAGGTCACGGGTGTCTAACCAAAGACAAAGCTTTTAAGGAGCCAAGATGCCCTGCTTCTCCTGTTTTTCTATCAAAACAGTTGATTTAATAGTATTTTATTTAGAAAATTTGTAGGTGTTGATCAAGTCCGGCATTCTTTGTTTTTCTTTTTAAAAATCATTTGCTCCCCTTGGTTTTATTTTTTTAAAATGCTAAAGTTGAAATAGTCTTTTAACAATAAATTTAACTGTTTAGAGTTAATACATATTTAAAAAAATTCAAATAATTATATTTTTGGAACTAGAAAGATTAATTTATACAAGTGTTTAAGTTGTATGGTGCATTTGTAACATACTAACTAAAAAAGAAAAAAAGAAAAAATGAATCGGAAACTTTTGCAACCTTGTCTAATTGCGATATTTATCCTTTCATCTTAAACATTTTATGTCTTGTTTATTACAA
This sequence comes from Mikania micrantha, assembly GCA_009363875.1. Classification (NCBI taxonomy): domain Eukaryota; kingdom Viridiplantae; phylum Streptophyta; class Magnoliopsida; order Asterales; family Asteraceae; genus Mikania; species Mikania micrantha. The sequence goes on along the minus strand of CM018680.1, from coordinate 60,380,245 downwards.
ACATATTTAGTCTTTTCGTGCAAGTAAAATTAGATATGTAAAGTTTTTAAATGTGTGACTTGTCTCGAATCGCCGACCCAGATATATAATCCGAAACATAGCGATGAGAAAATTTTTTTTGAACCCATGACTTTAGTTATACTTGGTTATAACTTATAATCTCAAGTTTCGTGTCGCATTAGTTATACTTGGTTATAATCTCTTTAGTAACTACAATTGTAACTTATCAAACCAAGAGCTACTCTTGGTAACCAGTGATCATCCTCACGTCACACCCGGCCGTGCGTCATGTGTAATGGGTGTAGGCCTCTCACGTCTGGTCACCCCTTACTACACATACTTTAGAGTTATACTAGACTAATGCTGTTAAAAAAAAGGTAAAATGTCATTTTAGTCCCCATTGTTTGGTAATTTTTGTCATTTTAGTCCAATAGTTTAATTTTTGTCATTTTGGTTATTATGGTTTTATTTTATTGTCATTTTCGGTCATGTGGTTTGGTAATTTTTGTCATTTTAGTCCAAAAGTTTAAATTTAATTCGACTAAATTGGAAATAAAATAGAAACCATAATGACTATAATGACAATAAAATTAAACCATAACGACCAAAATTGCAAAATTTAAACTATTGAACTAAAATGACAAAAGTTGACAAAACATAGACAATAAAATGACATTTTGATCTAAAAAAGGACCTATCAGGTGTAGGATTGTAAGAAACTAGATTGTAAGAAATTAGTGATAAAGAAAGGCAAAGAAAAAGAGATTGAAAGATAAGTGAAGGGGGTAAATATGAAAATGGTGAAAAGCAGAAGGGTGAGTGGTGTAAAAAGAATGTGAAAAGAAAAAGTGTACGGCGTAGGACATGTAAATGAAGCACAGGGCTCGATGAACGTCGACATGTTCCCTCTGTTTCTTTCTTGGATTGTTTGTTTTTTTGTCTTGTTAAATTAAAAGCAAAGCAAAGCAGATCCTTCCTTCGTTTCAAGGTTTTGCTTCCCACCTAGATCTTCGCTGTCATGCAACCCGCTTTTTTAAATTCATAATAAAATAAATTTGTTAACTTTAACACCAAAATGATTTCCTAAATTTACGTTATAGTTTAATTTCAAATTAATTAAATAAAAACAATTTGTCGTGTTTTTTTAAAAAAAAATGTATTAATTTCTGCAATGTGCATGGTTGGGTTGGCTATGAACGTAAATTGTAAACGAATCAAGTTAACTTGTGAGTTACATAAAATTGACACGTTAAAAGCTTGAATCGAGCTGAGTTCAAAAAAAACTCTGAGTTTGAAATTCAAGTTTTTATCATTGAAGCTTTGATTATTATTTTTCTTTAGCAGCAAAATTTTCTACCTTTATTCACTATGTGACTAGAACCCTAAACCTATTTTATATAAGACATCTTAACACACCTTGACACCTTGATACTATTGGGACACATTAAAGCTTTGATTATTAATAAAGGATTCCAAGCTTCAACTTCATTGATTAAGTTCGGATAGACTAGTAGACGTAGTTCGTAAACAAGCTAGACATTTATACATTTTTATTTAGTAACAAACAAAAATTAAGTTTTAACGAGTTTAACTTAGCTTAACATAGTAAACAGTGATAGAGTTGGGTACGAAATATTGGGGGCTGAGCTCATAAATCTAGGGGACAGACTCAACACATATTAAATTTTCTGAAGAAAAACTCATAAAACTATACTGTAGAGCGAAAAAAACAAGAGATGGCGGCCCACCCAGCCCTAACTATCATACGTCATTGAAAATAAACGAGTTATGTTAAGCTAACTTAATTTCTTTATTTTTTTTTAAAAAAAAAAACTTAGCTTTAACATAAGTGTACACCTACAAAATTTGTGGTCTTAGATAATATAATACATTAGCCATGTTTTCTAAAAATAATAATAACATACGAGAACCATTATTGACAAGTATTGTAAATATAAAATTATATAAATCTAAGGTACAAGTTTTGTTGCATAAAATACAACGATTCAAAACCACTATTATTTTAACATTAAATATACATTTTTTTATAAAAAATTGTATAACTTTTAAAATACAATGATACTGCAAATCTCAAATAAACCATTACAATATGCATACTTTCATGTATGTTTAAATATATTTTTATTTTAAACTCACATATACAAATTATAAAGGTATTACTTCTCAAAATTATTTTTAGTTTATGATCCTTTTAAAACGTAATGTTTCACAAAAGTTTGAATATACGATTATTGGATGTTTATTATTATTATTATATAAATTCAAAACTTAACTGGATCCAATCTATTATCTATTATACTTAATAAATCAAAATACTTGGGGGACACTTGTCACTATTCTAGAGCATCCTCACAACAATTTTTAAATAATAATAAAAACACTTACAATTATTAACATTATTAGTTGTAATGTATATTAACATTAATTAATAATTAATTATAAAAACGTTTTCATTCTACATTTATATACATCCGTTTTAATTTTTTCAAAATTAACTATAAATCAAACATTGTCATTACAATAATATACTGACATTGATTAAACAGTTTCAAAATTAATATGTCAATTTAATTATTGACTAAAAAACGTAAGCATAACTAAATTGACATTCTAAACTACTTATTTTACCATTTTTTTAAACTAAATTAATCTTTAATAAATTATTAAAATACTTATTTTACCATTTTTTTATATTGTGCAGTTGTTTATACAGTTAAGTTCCAGAAGAGAGGTTTGCTTCATTCACATTTATGCTTATTTATGTATGTTGATCATAAACTTCCTACAGTTGACCACATTGATCAATTTATTTCTGCTGAGATTTCAGATCAAAAAGAAGAACCTGAATTATACTCTCTTGTGTCTGAGTTTATGAAGCATGGTCCTTGTGGCGTTGCCAATCCGAATTGTCCGTGCATGATCGACAAAAAATGCTCGAAAAATTTCCTTAAAAAATTTACTGCTGACACATGTCTTGACTCTAACGGTTTCCCGTTATATAGAAGAAGAGATAATGGATTCTTTGTTGAAAAGTCAGGAGTAAATTTAGACGATCGAAATGTTGTTGCATATAACAAACATTTGTTGAAAAAATACCAAGCACACATCAACGTTGAATGGTGTAATCAGATTGGATCCAGTAAATATCTTTTCAAATATATTAATAAAGGTCCAGATAGAGCAACCGTTACTGTTGTACAATCTGACAATCAAGATGAAGAGATTGCAAGAGATGAAATAAATGAATTTTATGATTGTAGATATGTATATATGCATGTGAAGCATCTTGGAGGATATTCTCATTTGATGTTCATTTCAGACAACCATCTGTTACACGTCTTCCGTTTCATCTTCCAGGACAACAACAAATTGTTTATGGTGAAAACGATGATATAGAAAATGTTCTTAACAAGCCATGTGTTGCTTCTTCAATGTTTTTATCATGGATGGAGTGCAACAAAAAATATGATGATACACGTGAGCTAACCTATGTTGAATTCCCAACAAAGTTTGTATGGAAATTGGAGAAAGATGTTGGGAACCCCGTAAACAAGGTTTTTCCATTGGAAGAATTCATTCCGTTTCACCGTCATTGGGTGAACCATATTTTTTGAGAATACTGTTGAACAAGGTTAAAGGTCCAACTTCCTTTAATGACATCAAAACAGTCAATGAAGAAACATTCAGTACATTTAGAGATGCATGCTATGCGTTGGGCCTGTTATATGATGACAACGAATATATTGAGGCAATTAAAGAAGCAAGTCATTCAGGTACATGTCTTCATATATATTTAACATATACATATCTAATCTTTATTTAAAATTTATTAAGTATAATATAAAATAATAAGTTTAATTTTTTAAATTATAATCATTTTTAGAATTATGTCATTTAATTTAATTTCAATAGAATTATCTATCTAATATTTAATTTCATAATAATTTATATATTTTAAAATGGTTTTAAATTATTTGAAGTAAATAAAATGTTTATTACAGATGGTTATTATTCGACATTTAATTTTTTAAAAACAAACTACGTAAAAAATGGTTTTAATTAATTATTTTGATCGAAGAACTTTAAATTAATATTAAATTAACATTATTATAAGCATTAACTTTTATTGTATTTATGGAAAACAATCAATACCTACATATATGTTTAACTACGTCTAAGAACATTAAGTCAAACAATCAATTATTTAAATTATTTAATTTACCATAAATCCCGTAATTAGTATACAATTTGCCATATTGTAATTTTTATTTATTTAAATATATTGCTAATCAATTTGATGTCACTTAAATTATTATCCGTTATTTTTATCCAAATTTAACATTCCTTTAATAATAAGTATTTATTTCCACACAATTTATATTTTAATTTATTTATTATATATTTTGTATTTAATAAATTATTCATTTTTCAAACCTCATTAAATACTATTAAAGGTAACGTTTAATATAATAAAAGTATGTCATTATTATAAAATCTTCATTTTAGTCAATTTAGAACATTGATTTAATTTTCCTTATATTAATTTAATCAATTTTAAAAAACTATGTAATTTAATCATCCGTTTAAAACTAATTCATCAATTACTTTCATTCATAAATTTTAATCTCTTATAACATAATCATTGTTAAAAAAATAACTTTAACTAATTTTTAAAAGTATTTCGATTTATTTTATAAATGATTAATTAAGTTATTTCAATTTTTGTAAAATATGTGATTGTTTTCTTTGTAATATGTCATTCAGGTTCTGGATATTATCTTCGTAGTTTGTTTGCTACAATGTTATTATCCAATACTCTGCCTCGGCCTGATTTTGTATGGGAAAATACATGGACATACTTATCTGATGACATTCTTTATAGACAAAGAAAAAGGATGAATTATCCAGGTATTTATTTTATTTATTATTAATTTTCATATTTTTTATTAGCATATTAAAAATTATTATTATTTTATATTATTTTAGGTTTATCACTAACCGATGACCAGATTAAGAATTTTACATTGTTGGAGCTTGAAAGTTACTTACTTCGTAACAATTCAAGTTTCGCAAGATTTACCAATATGCCGTACCCATAAACTGATTCTTTGTCTACTTCCGACAATCATTTGATCAATGAGAAGCTTTCTTACGACACAATGAATCTTGCAAATGAGTATCATGTCCAAAATAATTGTTTAACAACTGAACAACGATCTTTTTTTGAAGATATCATTACAGCAGTTGAAAACAATAATGGAGGTATTTTTTTGTGTATGGCTATGGAGGTACGGGCAAGACTTTCTTATGGAAGACTTTATCAACATGCATACGTTCTAAAGGACAGATTGTTATAAATGTTGCATCAAGTGGAGTTGCTTCTTTGCTGTTGACCGGAGGTAGGACTGCACACTCTAGATTTCATATTCCTTTAAACCTTAATGAGGATTCTATGTGCTACATGAAACCAAACAGTGATGTTGCTAAATTGTTAAAGGAAACAAAACTGATAATATGGGATGAAGCACCAATGGTTCATAAACATGCATTTGAATCATTGGATAGAACAATGAGTGATATATTACTTCCCCATGATTCAACAAATACAGGCGTGCCTTTTGGGGGTAAAACAATTGTTTTTGGCGGTGATTTCAGACAAATCCTCCCGGTCATCAAAAATGGAAGTAGACAAGAAATTGTGAATGCTTCTTTAAGCTCTTCATACATATGGAACAAATGCAAGCTTCTCAAATTAACCAAAAATATGAGGTTGAACTTGGAAAATCAATCAGCTGATTTGGAAAAGACAAAAGAGTTTGCAAATTGGCTATTGCAACTAGGCGAGGGAAATCTTGGAGGCATCAATGATGGTGACACAAGTATTGAAATTCCTGATGATCTTCTGATTGGTAACACAACGGATCCATTGGCGACTTTAATTCAATTTGTTTATCCGTCCATTCTCCAAGAGTTCAAAAATCCCAAATACTTTTGAGAACGAGCAATTATGGCACCTAAAAATGAATTTGTTCAAGAAATAAATGATCAATTACTCTCACTTTCCCTTGGGGATGAAGTAGAATACCTTAGCTCAGACAGCCTTTGTCAAACTGAACAATTGAATGAAGCAGTACATGAAAGCTTATACTCACCTGATGTAATAAATGGTCTTAAATTATCTGGGTTGCCAAATCATAAATTAGTACTAAAGGTTGGAGTACCTGTGATGCTATTAAGAAACATTGATCAACAAAATGGTTTATGTAATGGTACGAGACTTCAAATAGTATCGCTTGGTAAGCGTGTAATTGAAGCAGAGATCATATCTGGCGGTACTCTTGGTACAAGAACATTTATTCCAAGAATCAATTTGATACCATCTGACAACAAAGTGCCATTCAAGTTTCAAAAAAGACAATTTCCAGTTTCTGTTTGTTTTGCAATGTCAATTAATAAAAGTCAGGGACAATCTCTTTCACGAGTTGGAATATATTTGAAACAGCCGGTCTTCACACATGGGCAATTATACGTGGCACTTTCAAGGGTAAAGAGCAAAGACGGTCAAAATTTTAATACTAGATAAAGATGGTAAACCTACGAATAAGACTACAAATGTTGTGTACAAGGAAATTTTTAAAAACTTGTAGTTAATTAAATCTTTGTATGCAAATTACTTTATAACTTACCAACTGTTCATGATATTTGTTTTCATTTGATATGTTCCAATATTTAAAACAACATTTTTATACTTTATGCTTAATGGCATTTTTTTACCATTAATCCACCCGTGTATGACACGGGTTATAACCTAGTACTTAATAAATCAAAATACCAAAGGACATTTGTCCCAATGGTATCAAGATGTGTTAAAGGTGACCTCCGTAAAATAGGTTGAGGGTTCTAGTCGCATAGTGAACAAAGGTGGAAAAAATTCGCTGTTCAAAAAAAAAATAAATCAAAATAATTGGGGGACACTTGTCACTATTCTAGAACATCCTTATACTAATTTTCCCGCTTCTCTCTCCTAATAAATACACAACTTTAATAAATACTAATAATATATTCTTTATACAATTATACCTTTTTTAATCAAAAAAAAAAATCTTAATATTAAAAAAATATATTACATAATAGTATAAAATACTAATTATATTATATACACCTTTTATAATTATAAAAGATTTCTTAATATAATAAAAAAATATTTTAATATTAAAAGCACATGTTTAAAAAATCAAATTATTATAAAATATGAAAATTTTCCAATAATTTATAACTCTTAATCTTCTTAATTTATTAGTCATTATTATCAACTATTTTTTTTCTTTATCAACTTGTAAAAAATTTCGTAAAAAATGATATATTTAAAAAAAAAACTTTTTTAAAATAAAATGTTTAAAATCAAACCGAATAACAGAGCGTGATGACGTGACCCACCCGTCCAGAAGGAAACCTGCAACTATGAAAACTCTCTGGCTCAACCCAGAACAATATTTTCTCTAGGTAAGATTCCAACCCAAGAACTGTAATAAGAGAAGTCAAGAAGCTACTAGCAGGTTGTAAGCCCTTTAATGTGTGCCTCAAAGAAATAAGATGTGGTTATTTGATTAACGCAATAAACATATGTTAACAAATGAACCACACCCTACACACACACACACACACTTCTAATTTTTCTATCAAACGTTTAACTAAATATTTATGTAATTTTTTTTTCTAATTTGGTATTATTGACTTTTATTTTTAAATGAATTACGGTTTTGGCCCATGTGGTTTGAATGTTTAACTATTTTGGTCCAAAATAGAATCTTCTATCCTTTGAGCCCATATGGTTTAGACAACTAACGTTTTTGGCCCATACCAATAGTTAGATTTTTGGCAAAACCGTTATAATAGTTATGTTTGAGAGGGCCAAAACCGATAGTTGTCTAAACCACATGGCCTGAATTGATAGAAGATTCTATTTTAGGTTAAAATAGTTAAAATACTCAAACAACAGGGGCTAAAACCATTAGTTAAATATATAAACATAAATATATCATTTGTGTTCGAGAACACAGTAATTTTAACTTAAATATTTAAAATTTTATTTTAAATTATTCAATCAGGATTATTATTTTTAACTTTTGTTTTTTTAAGATAATTATATATATATAATTTTTGTATCAAACGTTTAACTAAATATTTATGTAAAAATTATTTCTAATTTGACATTATTGACTTTAATTTTTTATATAAGATATGTTCATTTGCGTTTGTGAAAAATATGATTATTTATTAAACTAACACAAACAAAAAATTTTATTCATTTAGTGTTCGACTGTTCGTTAAATATTCATAAATAAGTTAAAAGTTAAAAGAAAACGCATGTACGTTCAATCAGCTCATTGGCTCTTTTAGCACCTATATTATATACTAGACTATTACCGCGTGTATAACACATATTTAATATAAAATATTAAATAAAATAAATATCTTACAAACTATTTTTATAACTTTGATTTTCTAAAAATAAAATATTTTTTATTTCAAAAAAATAAATATTAAAAAATTTCATATCTTATAAACTATTTTTAAATGTTTCTTCTAATAAAAAGATATATAATAATATTATTAGTTATTAGTATTATAATTATTTAATAAGAAAAATAATATAATTATTTAATATGAGATAATTAAACTAATTTTATAAAAAATTGACATGTGGCAATAGTTTCTAATAATATGACAAGTGATAATATATATTTTTCTTTATTAGTATAGTAAGGTATATACATTTTACAACTACAATTAAGAGTATTATTAGTTATTTATTATCTTTTGTTTTAACTAAATATTGTTAGGATGAAAAGAAATAACATTTGCTTGCCTAGATAAATTGTCAATACTATTGCCTTGACAATATGTTGCCACGAGGTCCCGTGTTAGATCAATGCCCCGTTTTTTGTTTTTTGCTTTCATGAATTTTCAATTCAAGAAAAATGAGTAGTAAACATTCTTAATTTAAATGATTAAACATTCATGTTTTAAACCTAAACATGAGAGAAGATTTATGAATTTATCTGGTCCGTGTTGTCTAGAGGATACGGTTAAATATTCATGGGTTTAAACCTAAACATTGGAGAGTGTTTATAAATTTATCCAGTTCTCGCTAATTTGCGGTTACGGTCTCACAACAATCAAGCAATAAAAATTACGTCTTTTCAAAATAACCTATTACTTATTGGCAAAAAATTACAAATATACCCACACTCTTTACTCTTTATCGAATCTACCACTCATCACCACCCATCGACACCGTTACACACCGACACCTGCCACCGTCACCGCCAGCCACCACCACCAGCAACAAATTCCGCCACCCCACCGCGAACGTTGCCACCCACCGCCACCCGTCACTATCACTCACCACTACCCACCGCTATCGCCGCCATCCACCACCGCACGACCCACCTCCACCACCACCCACCGCCATTTTCGCAACTCACTACCGTTATTCATAACCTTAAAATGATTGTAAATATAAGAATGCCCTTTTTGGTTATTTTAAAAAAGTCCTTTTGCAAAAGCCAATTCAAATACATTTTTAAAAACTTAATTTCAAAATATCATAAGGTAATAAACATTTTTGGGAAAAATGTTCTTTAAACGCCAAACAAGCAATCACAAACATGGCCTTAAACAATTTTTTAACACCTCAAATTTATCATTTTCCCGCTTATTACATGATAAAAACTATTTTTTTTACAAATCTTTATAAACCTGAATATATACTCGTTTTGTTCATTATTTGAACATATTAAACGCAAACTCTAATTCTTGTATTACATGATTCTTCATTTGTATGATTTTTCCTTTTAAGAGATTCGTTCGTCAATAATTTGTATATACATTAAAAAATTTCATGTTTTCTTATCATTTAACCCGTGTAAAAACGAGTTTCTAGGCTAGTATATTATATATAGATATATATATATATAGGGGATGGAATTTTTTATAACCCTTATCTTTTGTTACAACCCATTAACTATCATTCAATGGTTACTTTAAAAATGTAAGTGTATAGGATCGTGCCACGTGTCAATTTCCTTTTTTTAATAAGAAGGGCATTTAGGACATTTGTTATTTAAGTAAAGTTTACCCCATTTTTTTTAAACATTCATAACTTTTTTATACTATATTATTTTTTTAAAATTTTTTTACCATTATACTCGTCTCATTTTTCTCTTTAATTTCGTTATGGTCTCGACTAGTTTATTTTTTATTTTTTTGATATCATATATTTACATCATTGTAACGAGCTTAAAGATAGCAAATAAATTAGAAATTATTTCTAACAATGGTAAATTACAGTAATGTAACATAAAATGAAGTAATGTAACACAAAATGAAGTAATTTACAATGACATAATTAACGGTGACGTAACACATTATTTATAGTGATGTAAATTTCTCTTTATTTTCCGTTATAATGTTGACTAGTTTTTTTATTTTTTTTTTCTCATTTTCCATTATTTACATCGCTGTAACGAGCATAAATATAGCACATTATTTTGAATTTTTTCTAACAATGATAAATTACAGTGATGTAATATAACACATTATTTTATTTTTTCTCTAACAATGATAAATTACAGTGATGTAATATAACACATTATTTTGATTTTTTTCTCTAACAATGATAATTATAGTGATGTAATTTATCATTGTTCGAAAAAAATTCAAAATAATTTGTTGTATTTAGGCTCGTTACAAATTAGGGATGAGCAAAAAGCAAAAAAAAACCGAACCGAAACCGAATTAACCGGAAAAACCGAACCGGAACCGAATTAAGCGAAAAAACCCGAAACCTAATTTTGCGTCAATGTAAATTACATCACTCTAATTTATCATTGTTAGAATAAATTCCAAATAAATTTGTTATATTTAAGCCCGTTACAATGATGTAAATATATGGCATCTAAAAAAAAAAATTAGTCGAGACTATAACGGAATTAAAGAGAAAAATGAGATGAATATAATGGTGCAATTTTTTTAAGAAAATAATATATTATAAAAAAGTTATTAATGTTTAAAAAAGAGGGGGGAAAACTTATAAAAGGTAAAATGACTATGATGCCATTTCTAATATTTTAATTAAAAGCTTATGTGTAACTTTGTTATTAGTTGAAATGAGTTATGTAGTTGCAGCAAAAGATAAGGGTTATAAAAAATTCCATCACCTATATATATATATATATAGGATTGTGATCTAATTATAACCCCTCCTTATGACAATAACCCATTAACTCTAATTACCCAATCAAAATTAAACACATGGATTTATATTATTAAATCTGATGAGGGCATATTAGTAATTTGGTTTATGTACTAACTTACCCCCTCTTTTTTTATACATCCATAAACTTTTGTAAATACGTCTTAAAACTTTAAAAAATATATATCTATAAGATTGTAAATACATTTTAATACTTTAAAAAAAATAGTATAACATTTTGTTGATAAAACCAAAATTCGTTACATCTACAAGATTGTAAATACATTTTAATACTTTAAAAATTATATCTACAAGATTGTAAACACATTTTAATACTTTAAAAACCAAAATTCGTTACAAAATCAAGAATATAACGTAATTAACGAGCATCCGGAAAAATAAAAAAAACCTAGTCAAGAATATAACGTAATTAACGAGCTCGGGATCGGCTTGCTTGTAACCTACAAGATCTACTAATTTAAACCAAAATTCGTTTAACGTAACATCCAAGAATATAACGTAATTAACGAGCTCGGGATCGGCTTGGCTTGTTTACACTCTTAAACGTAACCCCTATTTATTCTACAACAATGTAAACCCAAATTCGTTAAAACTCGTTATAAATAATTTGTTATTTTTATACTTGTTACATTGGTGTAAATACGAACATCCGAAAAAAAATAAAAAAAACATAGTCAAGACTATAACGGAATTAAAGAGAAAAACAAGACGAGTAAAATTGTGCAATTTTTATAAAAAAATATTGTAGTATAAAAAGTTATGGATATATAAAAAAAGAGGGGGTAACTTTAATAATATAGCAAATTACATTAATACCTTATTCCCTTTTCTTTCAAATCAAATATATTATTTTATTGTAATTTAATATGAACTATTAGATTGGAATTTTAGAATTTGATCTTCAAATATGGTGTGGTTATTGAGTTATTGCTCTATCCCAAGGTTATGAATTGATCACTTCCCTATATATATATTATCCATATTATATTATAATAAATATTGGAACAATAGAATGATCATTTGTCAAAATTTCTTAAAACTAAGAGTTTTAAAACTCTTAAAACATGAAGTAGAACTTACAAAGATTTAAAACCATAAAATAAAGGTATTTTTTTTTAACTTTTTAATTTGTTTTAAATTGATACATTCAAGAAATAGAGTCTCCTAAAATAACTATAAAAATATTCATTCAAATCAAATGAATCACTTGTCTATTTTGCCACATTTGAAATGCAATGTTTGGCCATTTAAATTGTGATTTTTATCAAAATATTAGTTCTATTTAAATATTAAAATTAAATTAAAATAGTTGATTTAATAAAACAAGAGTTGGTTTAACATTTTTACGAGCCAAATATAGCAACCTAAATTATTTTCACCGCATTAATTATATGGATATCTCACTAGTGTGTGTAGATTATATAATGTGAAAAACTCGATCCTAAAGAGATAAACATTTAAATTCTATTTGGGACGTACATTTAAAATATTGAAAATAAATATATGTTTCACATTAAAGTTGAATACAAAATTGAGGTTTGAAAAAACAAATTAATATTAAGAGTAAATTACTGATATAATCTTTGTGGTTTACTAGTATTTTACTCTTAGTCTCTATGTTTTATAAATTACCTATATGGTCCTAAATTTTTAACATTTGTAACACATACAGGTCTTATGTCACCAAATTAACCTAACATAATTGATCAAATTACCCTCACATAAGGACTATATGTGTTACAAGCGGCAAAAGTTTTGGACCATATGGGTAATTTATGAAACCTAGGAACAAAGAATGCAATATTAGCAAAACCACAAGGATCATCTCAGTAATTTACTCTAATATTAATGTGGTTTAATATACATCATATGTCTATTTCCAAGATTTTATATAAAAGAATAAGATAGGGTTTAATGATTTTTTTTTTAAAAGATCGTGTTTTCCCGTGTATATATAAAAACATGTGTATATAGTTACAATATTCTTTTGATATTGACGTATTGAGCTTTGTTACAAAACAACAAAATTGGTCAGTAAAAATTACCATATATACATTTGTAAGTTAAATGAACAGTAATACTATTTTAATAATAATAATAATATAATATTAATAATAATAATAATATAATACTAATAATATTAAAATATATTATTATTATTATTATAATAAAATAATAATATAATAATAATAATAATATAATATTATATATATAATAATAATAATAATAATATTAATATAATACTAATAATATAATATTATAATAATATTAAAATAAAAAAATAAAAAATATTTTTATAATAATAATAATATAATGTACATACGACTTAAAGACCTTGATCATATAATCGTCGTTGTGATCAAATACCTCGGACATGTTTACTGCGTACTTTGTAAGGTTTTATGTAAGAATGACAACTTCTGTGACATGTTTTTACATATCTATTTTGATATACGCAATCGTATATGCGCTGTGATATTCGAAATCGTGACGGAATTCCCGCCGCAACGCGCGGGGTTCTGACATTAACAAAGCATCGGGTTGGCTTTACCTTTTTTTAAAAGTATGTATGTACGTAGTTCAAGTTTTCGCCCATGGAACTTTAGCTTTAGCTGGTCGTGACCAAGCGAAACCGGTATACATTTATAAGTTGAATGAATAGTAATAATATTATAATAATAATAATAATAATATAATATTAATAATATTATTATATAATAATAATAATATAATACTAATAATATAATAATATTAAAATATATTATTATTATTATAATATAATATTATAATATTAGTATAATAATAATATTATAATTATAATAATAATATAATACTAATAATATAATAATATTAAAATATATTATTATTATTATAATAATAAAATAATAGTATAATATTATAATAATAATAAATATTATTATAATATATTATTATTATAATAATATAATAATAATATTATTATAATATTAATATAATAATAATATAATAATATTAAAATATTTATTATTAAAATAATAAAAATATAAAAATATTTTTATAATAATAATAATATAATGTACATACGACTTAAAAGCCTTGATCATATAATCGTCGTTGTGATCAAATACCTTGGACATGTTTACACCGTACTTTGTAAGGTTTTACGTAAGAGTGACAACTGGTGTGACATGTTTTTATATATCTATTTTGATATACGTGATCATATATGCGCTATGATATTCGAAATCGTAACGGAATTCCCGCCGCAACGCGCGGGGCTGTCCACTAGTTAACTACAAATATAAACAAAAAATCATGATATCTTCGAAACTTTTATGATGAGGTTCATATCCATCTATTTGTTTTGTTTTTTATGATGATGTTCGAAGTTACTGAAATGTGTACGATCGATATGAAATATGCCAACCTCAATCCCCACATTTTTTTAAATAAACGGTATTGTATATTTGCATTGCTCATAATTATCAGTTATTGTATCCATAGGATTATCTTCTATATACTATTTCTCTTGTAATATTAATACACAAATTATTACTATAGAAATTAATAAATAAGGAACGTTAGTTTATTTTAATTTGCTATTGAAAATTGGATATGTTTTTCTATGTTTTTTTTTAAATTGAAAAACAAGACAATAATAATTAATTATTTTTTTTAAAAAAAGTTGAGCCTTAATATTCTTAACTAATCAAATAAATTAAATATAATAGTAAAATAATAATATAATCTTTTTTGTTTGTTCATATATTTTTTAGAAGTTTTTAAGAGTTTTACTAAACACTTTAAAAAGAAAAGGATATCTGGGTTTCATTTAAAAAGAGAGAAAAACTTTTTAAAGAAATTTTAAAAAAGAGAAGCTAAAGTTATAACTAAAAAAAATAAAACAATAATCAAAGTTATGAAAAAAAGAACTTAATAAAAGTAAATAAAAATATGAATTAAAAAGTAAAACAGGAAATTTTCAAATAAAAATCAATATAATAACTAATACAAAACGTTATATTTCAAGTAGCAGGGGAGAAAAAACTAATGTTTTTAATATGTTAATTTTTTAATCTATATAACATATGACATAGATTTATAGAGATTTTCATTGTGAACTTTTAATGCCAATTGCATAAAGCTTGTTTGAGCCTAAAAAATTTAAGGAACTGTCATGTAGTGCCGGCTTTCAAAATTAAAAAAAAAAAAGGTTCCTTAATATTTTTAAGGCCCCCAAATTTTTGTTTATTTTTAATTTGATATTTTAAGGCAATTTATTTTTTTTTGAGATAGAGATAGCTGATAAGCTAAAGATGATTTCCATCAATTCTATCATTTACTCACCACTTCAATTCGAATATGAAATCACGTTTGGTTATTGATAACAGATTCCCTTAAAAATCATGTTTCTTTTCTTGTTTAGTTTATTCTCCATAAGCTGCTTTAGTTTATGTTGTCTATGTTTGTGCTCCATTGCAACAATCTTAGACTTCTAACTATCAATCTATTGATCAATCTTGAGTTAGAATAATAAAATTTGAAGAAAAACCTTGTATTTTTATTTCGCACCCTTAAAATAGTTAAGTCGGCCTTGCTTTAATGTATGTTCATCCAGATCATCATGTAGGAGTACATTGTAATAAACTAATAATTGCGTTGATGAATAATCAATCAAGGAATTTGTTCATGTTGGGCCGGCCCAATGCCAAAAACATCAAACTCGTTATCTTGTATTAAAGCGAGAAGGGAAAATTCTTTTGGTGGGAAATCGGGTTTTTTTGGAACTAGTTTCGGTTAACAAAGTAGATAACCAGCTCCGGTTTTGGTTCTTGTTTTTGACCGGTTTTTAGCCGGTTACAGTCCGAGTTTTGGCGATCAGGCTTCGGTTTTGCTAGGTAAAGGTGGAACCAGTTCCGTTTTTTCGGTCCCGGTTCCGATTTCTATGAGAGTACGGAACCGCCTGTACCTACCGGTTTGGGTATGACTGGTTTTGCTTCCAGTTAGGATTGTCGGTTCCGGTTCCGGGTTTGTTGCCCATCTCTAGAATCTGGCATCTCTTCAGACTACAATTCTTTTGTTTTATATATCAAATAATATCTCGTGTATTACACGAGTTGATTAACAAAATATAATAAATAGTTAATAATAAAATATATACAATATAAGACAATTTTTAATATAAAACATGATTAAAATTTCGTATAATTTAATGTTTTAATAATAAAGGAATAATATTATTTCTTTAATTTTTCAAAGTCTGATTTTAAACATTTTGTTTTGCAAAATTGTTTTTGAAAATTTCACATTTTATGATAATCCCTAGTTTTTTTTTAATTTGTTTTGTAATACTAATATATTTTTAATTGTATTAAAAATCTTTTTTATTTTAAAAATGTATAAAAAAATATTTAATATAGATATGATTCTAACAAGTTCTACTCTGATCTCACTCTCAAGCTATTCTTTTTATAGACAACGACTTTCTCCTTAGACTGCTATTATCTCTCTACATTGCATTGTTCCTAAGATACCTTATTAGTAACTCAACTCAAATGTCATAACTCCCTTCAATAAATATATTTAATAGAAGATATATACGAAAAATCAAAGTTGAGTTCTCTAGATATATATCATGTGTTCTAAAAGACTTGATTTATTATAATAAATAACTAGATTGTATACCCTTTTGTTTTTGTGGGCACAACCCTCTTTCATTGAAGTAAATGAGAACATGTGCTTATCAATAAAATTCCTTGCTTACCATAAAAATATTTAATAAAATTAGACTTAAACTCACCACCATTATCACACCTTATTCTTTTTATAGGATTTCCAAATCGATTTGTTATCATCTAGTGAAAATCAATTAAACATTTATATACGGATTTACTAAATTCAATTCGTCAACAATCATCAAATCATAATTTGCCCAACTTGAACTATTGAGTGAACAAATACATGGAAATAAGAATAAACATAAACCTACAATCAAAGAGGTCGAAGAGGAAAGGACTAGGATCATCTTATGGGTGATTTTTAAGTTGATTTTAGATTTTTAGGTTGCTAGAATAATAACTAAAAAAGAAAAAAAAAAACAAAAGAAAAGGTCACAGGAGCAACTAAGGTTGTAAGCGAACTAGGCATTCAATGAATTGTTTATAAACCGTTATACG
The DNA here is from genome assembly GCA_009363875.1 of Mikania micrantha. Taxonomy (NCBI): domain Eukaryota; kingdom Viridiplantae; phylum Streptophyta; class Magnoliopsida; order Asterales; family Asteraceae; genus Mikania; species Mikania micrantha. The sequence goes on along the minus strand of CM018680.1, from coordinate 60,362,791 downwards.
TAAAGTTCTTTATGCTTGTTTTTTTTTAAATGAACGGTAACGGACAATAAATTTTGTTCATTTAGTTAATTGAACGAAAATGAACAGAGACCGTGTTCTTTAATTTGTGTTTATGAACGTACGATAATGTGTTTGTTTGCGCTCGTTTATTATTTTAGTTGTTTTATACTTTATACTTCAAAATTTTAATTTTTAGTTCGATATAAACATTTTAACTAGAAATCTAGTCATTTAGAGTTTGTTAACTATTAAAAACATAGTTCTTGAAATATTATTTTAAGATAATTTCAATTACGAATAATATTTGTAACTTAAGATTTGTTTTAGGAAATTTATTTATGATTTTACAAAAGTGTTTAACTTTATGTTTATGTAAAATAAGTATGTCTAATTTTAAAACTAAGAATGTTGATATTTTACTTTTCATATAAAATATATTTGTTTACGTTTATTAAAAGAGTTCAATTCCTTAATTAACAAACAAAAACAAAAAATCCTTAATTAACAAACACAAAAATAAAATTTCATTTGGCTAGTATTCATGACTCAATTGGAAATAAATTAAATATCAAATAAACTAACATGAACTCGAGCTCGTATCATCATACCATTATTTTTTTTCATTTCACAACCACATCCAACACACACATAATACTCAATCCAACACAAGTAACAACATCATATTCAAAATCTCTTCCAAATCCACATCAAGCATCATCAGATGATGGAGGCAATGATTCTAAGAAAATGTGATAAAGAATTAGTTGACTTGAATAAACAATGTAGCTTCATACGATTTGAACCAAGAATTATTAATTTTAATTTGTAATTAAAACGGAGGCATAGGATATGATGGCAATGGTTCAAAATTAAACTAGAAATAAATAAAATAGAAAGTTTCATCGTAGATAAGCTAACGAAGATGGCAAGTGAGACCGATCAATAAAGCTCGTAATCGGATGCCAGGAACCGACTAGCTCCCTGGAACCCACCACCAAATACCAATGTTGTCACCAGACCCAGCTTGTTATGCTATCGCTAGGGAATAAAGTCCTTACTTTCTCTATGACATTCTATTCTAAAATGATGAGTTAGAAGGCATGACGGGTACTCGTGCCCTTCTCTTCTGTTTGAGAGTTTCCGCTATGAAAGGACATCTCAAGAAGGTTGGGAATTAAATGAGTTTACTTTAGAGTGAGGATTCAAACCCATAACCATTTGGTTGGATAATATAAGTTTAAGTTAAGCTTACCAAACATCAAAATATTTTTTATAAAACACTTTAATACAAATGGCTACATATTGACAAAAGGCTACATCCAAATATTTTTTATAAAACATTTTGATTTTCTAGATTTTTTAAAATCAAAACCCGACAAGCATACACATTTTTTTAACGAAAAGCTACATATGGACTAGGTACTATCTAGTTAAGAGTGGGGCACAAGAGTAGGTACAATAACAAAACATAAAGGGAACAACCAAAATATCTAACGGATTCCACCAAATTCGTATCCAAAATTTTTATTTTTTTTATCCTCCTAAGAACGGCAAAGACACACACCTATTTCCTAAACTCTCATGTCTAATGTTATATGTAAAATTATTTTAAAAAAACATACAAAATTAAAACCTAATAATATTTTACAATTCAAGATTGTTTTTAGTTTAATTTATCCCACATAACACATTTTAAAATTTTAAATTCATTACACAAAGGTTCGTTAATTATTTAAATTATTATTCCATTAACTCACTTAGTTCATTTAACACATTGATTTTTTAACCAAACTTAATAAAATATTGAATAAAATCACTGTAGGGTTCAAACATCTAGTTGTTGACTCAATTAGTGATTAAAGACTTTTGAAGCCCACTAGCACAACCCATCACGATTCACTTAAGATCTTGTGTGGTGGTATTCGAGTGGGGCGTGAAGGAGGGTAGCTTGAGAGGGTCACGATGTGAAGATGAAGAAGAAAGAGAGAATATGGGGGTGATGATAAAATATGAGGTGATGACGTGAAATAATGAATGAATAATGATGTTAATTTTTTATGTGACGCCTAAGTGACGTGAAGAGTTAAGAGTATAAAAACATCAATTTGCTACAAAGCCTACAATAGTTTTGTTTTCGACTTATTTTAATCTCATTTATTGTCTATCTATGATTTTACATTTTTTTTTTTGAACAGCGAAGGTCTCAATCGTGTGAACCCACTCATAGATTGAAACCAAGGGGGTTTTAGAGCAAGTGCGGGAGGTGCGACCGCACATGATCCAATTTTTTAGGGGCCGTAAATTTTAAAAAAAAAATTGTATATATTATATATATTTTTAATTTATTGTACAACAAACACATATAACACTTCAATTTTTAATTACATTTAAAATAATCGAAGGAAGTCGATTGTTTTTCAAATGCATCAATTGCATATAGAATCTTGTTTGACAATTCTGGTAATTGTAGCATCTGTAAAAAGAAATTTTTCAAAATTAAAGTTGTTGAAGTCATACTTACGATCGATAATGTCTCAAGAAAGACTTAATGGATTGACAATGATACTCTTGAGAATGAGATACTAGACAATGTGGATTATGAAGATTTAATCAACAAGTTTGCATCAAAAAATGTTAGAAGAACGTCACGTTTTATTTAGTTATTTAAAACATTGAAATACATCATTTTGCTAAAACAATATTGTTTATATTGTTTTTATTGTTGTTTTAATTATCGTCAATTTGTGTGTGTGTGCTCGAGCACATAGGGACTATTTGTAACATTCGCACAGGGTACCTAATTTTCTCAAAGACGACCCTGATTGAAACCACCTTTAGTTGAAACCATAAAAACACTCATGTAATATGTAAAAAAAATATATTTTTTTCATAGATTTGTAACATTATTTTGTGGATTATGAAGATTTAATCAACAAGTTTGCATCAAAAAATGTTAGAAGAACGTCACGTTTTATTTAGTTATTTAAAACATTGAAATACATCATTTTGCTAAAACAATATTGTTTATATTGTTGTTTTAATTATCGTCAATTTGTGTGTGTGTGCTCGCGCACATACGGCCTATTTGTAACATTCGCACATGGTACCTAATTTTCTCAGAGACGACCCTGATTGAAACCACCTTAAGTTGAAACCATAAAAACACTCATGTAATATGTAAAAAAAAATATATTTTTTTCATAGATTTGTAACATTATTTTGTCAATTTTTATAAAAGACAAAAAAGTTTGGACTCATCTTTACATATGTGTTACATAGATTATTATTATTATTTTTTTCATGTTTTCATGGTTTTAGCATTTTCATAGGTGAGGGTTGTCAGCTCTGAATATATATCTATCCAAAACATGTCCATCAACTCGTCTCGTAAGTTAAATGATTGTTATAGTATGAGACTTATGAGAACGTGTCGTATGAAACTATATATTGACTACTCATGCATATACAAATCACAACGAAGTCACATAAAAACTAAGCATAAATAATAACCGTAAAATTTTGCATCATATTGGCAATGTGGTTTTCATTTCAAGATTTGAAACAAAAACTAATAAAAAGGCTATTAACATAGTCTATTACAATACATCATAGCAAATGTTGGTAATTTTAGCGTTAATAACTGAACAAGGATAATCGATTTTTGTCGATGATGCTAATCTCGTTATTGATTAACCGAGTCAAGAAATATACAAGTACGATTGTTACTAATGAGATTGTGTATAATTTGAGTTAATTATATTAATGGGATAATTATAAATTTAATAAACTATATGTGGTTAAAATATTTTAAAAAAGAAAAAAAATTATTTTATGAAGATTACTTTTATTCCTCTGGAAGTTTCCATCGAGTAGGAGTTTTCAAATAAGTTTATCTGATAGTTATCAAATGATTTAGAGATTAATTTAGTTTGTTTTCATGAAGATTAATTGAAGTTTCCAGGTTTGATTTATGTTTAATTATTTAAATTTGAGATTAGAGTATGTTTATATACAACATCAAATTGGTATAATTTCTAGTATGTATTGCCATTGGCGTAGTGATTCACTGATAAATATATTTAGGGTTTAGGATTTAATTAAGTCAAAGAAAAGTACTCATTTTATGAATATATTCTTGATATTATTCATTCTACTTTCATTAAATTTCTTTTTTATTTCATTATTTATAATTTTTGGTGAGTTAATATCCTTGTTTCTGTTGCATGTGACAGGAGAGGTGTCAAAACCAAAAAGAAGGATCCAAGCTTCTTTGTTGTGAATTTAAAAAAAGGACAAAATGATCTCTTTCAACTCCTTCTCCAACTCCATGTAATGAATGATAGTGACTTTACATCTCATGTCCCATACTTAACTCATCACTCTCCTGCCCTCACATTCAACTAGCTAACTAGCTAGTTACAATCTAACTAAACCTACACTATTTGTTAAAACTTCTGAATTTTTCATAAAGTAAATTACGGTTTTAGCCCCATGTGTTTAAATTTTTAACTATTTTAACAAAAAATCATGTAATCTTCTATTAATGTAGCACATGTGTTTTAAACAATTAACGATTTTGGCGTCTCAAACCTAACTATTATAGCCGTTTTGGCCCACCAACCTAACTATGATTGGGGGCAAAAAAACGTTAGTTGTTTAAATCACAGGGGCTTAACCGATAAAAGATTACATTTTATGTTAAAATAGTTAAAACACTTGATCACAGGAACTAAAACCGTAATTAACTCTTTTTCATGTTAATATTTGTCTCCAATAATTAAAGAATAGTGTGTTTACGGTCCAATTTTAATGGTTTTTTGGTTAAAGTACATAAAACCGTTTGGTTTTTTTTATATCACTGAAAATCTAAACTTTAGTTAGGCTCCCTTCAATGCGTATTTTAGGATTTAGCCCACGTGAAGATTGCTCTTCAGAAGGATGCACTGGAGTGTGCTGACTAGGCAGTTGCATTTTAATGAGTGCACTTGGCCAAGTGCAATGCACTTAGAGTTAATGTGGGCCCCATTTTCCAAAATCACCATAAATATATATAAAATAAAATTGTGATGTGGAAGAGAGAGAATGCATGTGGAAAGTATGTGTTGGAGTTAAAAAGAGTAGAGAATGCATGCATGAATTATGAGTAAAAAGCTGATGTAACAGTATTGACTAGGATGCATGTAGTAATGCATGTTTATGCATTGCGGGTAGTCTCAGTGTTTTGTTTCATGATTCGGGTTTTTGAGGTTTCTATATGAGTTGTAAGCATTTTAATTATTATTGTTGTCTTACTATTTTATTTTAATTTGTTGACCAATTCTTGTGTTAAATTCTTCATTCTAACTTGGCCATCATTCTTTTAACACAAACTAACGTTTATAACAAGGAATGCAAGTACACGAGCTTTTTCAACCATACACTACTTAGCTTAAATTGGAAACATGTTTTCCTTGTAGGTTCTCACAAGTAAATAATAAAATTAAAAAAAAATATATCAAATAAATCCAAATTAATCTAACAGTTTTGTCAAGTTTACATCGATTTTTGGTATGAACATTAAATCAAATTGTTATCAATGGTTTGAATTTGCCGACTAACCTTAGATAAGGAAACTAACTATAAACCAAACCGATGATCAGTTCACTACTAGAAAATAGACATAATGCAACGCTAATAAATTGTTGCATTAAACCTTACAAAAGTTACAATGGACCTAATACAACTTTTTATTGGGAACTGCATTAGAAGCAGTTGTATTAATTAATGCAACTTTTTCAAAGTCTATTACAACTTTTTTTTTAAAAATGTTGCATCTAATGTTCAAATGCAACCTTTTAACATGTAACGTTTGTAATTATAATGCAACTTTTTTAGTTTAATATGCAACTTTTTAATAATCAAATGCAACATTTTCTACAAGCAAATTAATTTTTTTGTATACTTAAATGCAACCTTTATTATAGGTTTGGTTACAAAATTGCAACCTTATTCTAGACATAATGCAATCATTATTATATATTTTTATAACCAAACCCAAATTCAATTTTGTAACATAAATCCAATTACTATTAATTAAATACATGTAATCGTAATACGCCAAAATAGTAATAACACACATATCATTGATAGTCAAATATGTAGTTTAACATAATTTTCCAAACTTAAATAACATTATAACAAACACAAAGTGTCAGTACATTAAGAAAAAAAGAAATGAAAACTTTCTAGTCATCTCGATCTCCAACTGGTAGTTGTTTAATAATCTTTTGCATCATAACCTCTAAGTTTTGTCGTTTTCTGTCAATATCTTCTCGCATAGCTTGAAGCGTCACTTTTTTTCTTTCATGATCATCTTCAATCTCCTGACGACATTTCCATTAACTGGTTTTGTCAACATCGATGTTTGTTGCTTTAAATGATTCCATTAGACCCTTAGGAAATCATGTATGAAAAGGAGAAGCAGCACCCTCTAATTTTTTTATCAATATATTTGTAACACTTCTGCCATAAATTCAGTGATATTTATAGTTGTCTTTATTCATTACAAACAAGAATAGGTCTACTATTGTGTTGCCATTCTCTATAGCCTTGTAGTTCTTCATTTTTTCCTACAATATTGTCCAAAATAATATAAAGAAAATGTTGTCAAAACAATGTTATATATCTTATCTTACTACTTATCTTATCTTACTTATACTAATAAACAAAGATATATTTTGCCACTTGTCATTTTCTTATACCACATTTGCCACATGTCAACTTTTTATCAAATTCATTTAATTCTCTCATATTAAATAATTATATTCTCTTTCTTATTAAATAATTATAATATTAATAACTAATAATATTATTTATCTTTTAATTTTTAAATAAGAAATATTTTATTTTCTAGAAAATCAAAGTTAAATAAAAATAGTTTTCTTTAACAATGAATTTTTTATAAAAACAATAAAATAAACTATAAACCAATGTTTTAAACAATGAGATTTTTACAAACCAATGACTTTTTAAATTTATTTTAAAAACCAAAGTAAAAAATGATAGAGAAAGTTACACTTTTAGTCCTTATATTTAACATTATATTTAAATTTAGTCGTTAAAATTAAATAATTACATAAATTATACTTTTTCCTTATTGATTTATAAAAGTTAGTCTTTGATAGAATACAAACTGAAGTTCTATTATCAATTAGTTTAAAAATAATAATTGTTAGAAATCAAAAATATCACATTTCATTTGTATAACTATTAAAGTTTTTTATTCTTATTAAACTCGTGTAATACACGGGGTAATAATCTAGTTATGAATAAAATGAATGTAAATAACATGAGAGAATGGCATATGCATTGGACAAGTGAACAACCAACTACGGATTTAGTATAATAGTTCTATGATGTTCAGTTTTCCAATTACTATCAAGTTAAGAATGTTTAGTGGTGAAATCTTTCAAATTGCTAGAATTCTAATAATAAAAATATACGCTTTATGATTAAGTAATATACATAATAATAGTAATTATATAAATATTATTCTGATTCCATCAATGATAATACTTTAAAACAATTCCAAAATCTTCTAACTTGCCTAATGCCTATACTTTGTTTATTTTGTCATCGTTCAAAAAATATATAGTATCACCTATGATGTATGATATAAACAAGAGATCATTACATATATCCCCTATTTATAACTCTAATTACATGTACACTCAAGTCAAAGGTTAAATTATATACATCTTATTCTTTTATAATTTTCCTTATTTAGACAACAGGATATATGTAATTTATAACTTTAAGCAAGAGAATATATATTTAATTTATGGGCAAGGCTAAACACCTCACCCCCCCCCCCTCAAATTATCAGTTATAAATTTGTCAAAATTAATCATTCAACTTTATAACACAACCAAAATCAACCAAACGTTATTTCCATCTTAAATTTTACTAAACGTACACTCCCTTATTACTTGTCATACACCCCTCCAAAATATAAAATATAAATTTTGTCAAAATCAGCCCTTAAACTTTATAAAACAACCAAAATGCATCAAAACGTTATTTCCACCTTAAATTCTACTAAACATACCCCCTTATTACTTATTATACCCCCTCTCCAAAATATAAAATATAAATTTGTCAAAATCAGCCCTTCAACTTTATAATACAACCAAATTGAACCAAAACGTTTATAGTCTATTGTGTTTTTTTTTTAATTTAACATAAATATAAAAATTATGAAACTTGGCTATAATTTGTGACTTTTTCTACAATGTCACTTACTAAAATAATTAACATTCATAAAATATTACATAAGATTGCAATAAATAACAGAAGTTAACTTTAACAAACAAATTTTTGTAACTAGCTATACTTAAAAACTTAATTAGTATCGATAAATTTACGCTATTTTGCAATTCAAACGAGAAAAAAAACAATAATAATAGTTATGATAAGTTCTTTAAACATCTATAACATCTGCTGAAGAACAAGGAAGAAGTTGGGTATACATTTTTATACGCTCTTTATAAAATGATTCCCATTCAGTTGCAGGCGGATGTTTATAGTGTTTTAATAGTGCCATCATAGTCAGCATTGGGTACTCACCTTCTAGTTGCACCTTGATATAATGACAACCATATACATGTGCAATTGTAATTGCTCTATACTCTTGAAATTTTTCATGGCCTTCCCAAAGAGGAAAACAAGTGCTGGATTCTAATTTGCTCAAGAAATGAACAATGATACGGTACCGGTTTGCGATCAAGACGCCTGAGTCAGGCATAATCAACCAATTCTTTTGTGGTGCAAAACCTGTTCCTTCAAAATCCAAGGACTGTTGGATTAAATTAAAATCACCATGAAACACTTTCTTGTATTGATCTTGATTCTGAAGTAGCTCTTCTAACAACTCATGGCGGATCTGGGGCCATTGGTCTTCACTTAACCCGAGGCAAATTGCAATTGATCGAAAACCGCAATTTCCATCACTTATAACATTTTGAATATTTGTAATGTAAGGATGGAAGACAACCGGTATTTCTTTCATTAATGGGTCAAAATAGTTCGTATATGAAGTTTCTCTCGACGGCAATGGTTTCAAGTCCATAAAATTATATTCAACAATATTTGGTTTGGTTGAATGTCGACGTTTTTATGAATTTTGATTAACGGAATTAGCTCGCCTTTTTTGATGTTGTTTCTTCAAGGTTGGTCGTCCACGGGTATTTTTCTGAACAATAATGTAACATCCTAGGCAATCCCACATCGGCCGTGAACAAGAGAGATTCCTGTCTCATAAGTAACGATCCGCCTCTTACATCACCAACGCGTTTTCGGCTTAGCTGGCTGGGTAGCACATGAAAACTCCACAGTTAAGCGTGCTCGGGCTGCAGCAATACAGGGATGGGTGACCTCCCTGGGAAGTTTTCACCCGAGCAACCGAATGCAAAACCGTGAGCTCCGAGTGGGCAAAGCGAACAATATTGGTAGAAGACGGGGCCGGATGTTACAGAATGGTTTTAGAGACACTCATGTTCTACAAGGGATAGTGGGGCAAACCCATCGAGGACGATGAGTCCCTAAGGGGGTTGTATGTAAAATCCTAGGCAATCCCACATCAGCGTGAACAGAAGAGATTCATGTCTCATAAGTAACGATCCACCTCTTACATCACCAACGCGTTTTCGGCTTAGCTGGCTGTGAAGCACACGAAAACTCCACAGTTAAGGGTGCTCGGGCTGCAACAATCCAGGGATGGGTGACCTCTCTGGAAAGTTTTCACCCGAGCAACCGAATGCAAAACCGTGAGCTCCAAGTGGGCATAGCGGACAATATTGGTGGAAGACGGGGTCGGATGTTACAAATAGGCTCTTTAACAGAAGGCATACTGTCACACCACGAGCCGGCGGGGTAGGATCGAAGTCCCCGTAAACATCATAAAATGACTATCTTGTATTTACACAAGATATACAAAATAAATTGTATAATGATGTCTTCAAAAGTATGCAGGTCCAAAATACTAGTCTTCTATCTGAAGTCCTAGTCCAAAAGAAATGACTTCCTAATTGACCTGTTCGTCACCTGAGAAGTCATGCAAAAATAAAGGTCAACACATGGTTGGTGAGTTCATATAGTTTAGTATTTGAAAATGATTTGACAATGATCTGAACATGATTTGAAAATGATTTGAAAACCTCCTTTGGTAAAGACCCTAACCTCATTAACACCACATGTAATATCCACATCGGTATGCTTATATATAGGGCATATGTAAGGGACAAGCCCTAGCCAACATCCCACCACATACTGATATGCATATGACACTGCTGTTAATGACAATTAAGCATTTTTACCCTTAACACAATTCCATAAGTTCTTCTGTTTGTTGTTCCTGTCATTACAATCATTTGAAATCCATGTTGATTTCACAAGTTCATCACAAAATATGATCAACCGCGCAATTGTATAAACAGTTATAAATGCTTAATTAAACAAGTAAATAAACATTTAATAAAATCTAAGTCCTTATGATTGGGGCCTATGGTCATACTCGAGTAGACTAGTCTGTCAATCTAGGTACTTAGTAGTTAGGGAATTCTGTAAATATCATCAAACATAAGACCTACAAGTCAATCAGTCTAGCCAGGACTTCTTGAAATATAGGATTTCTGAATTCAATGTGTTGGCAAATGTTATCTCTGATATTTCCCATACTATCCCTTAAAAATGATTTAATGATCGTCTGATTTTGTCACAAGATGTACTTGATGTGTTGATCATAGAATACAAGATTCATTGATCGGTTGTACACTTGTTTAATTGTTCAACAAACACTGGGTTTGTAGAACATTGAATGTTGTCTTTGCAAAGATTGTTTTGTTGATGTCTTGATATCCCACACTTGTTTTGTCAAAATGCTTGATTTGATCCCTTGAATTCACCCACTTGTTTTGTCAAAATGTTTGTTTTGATCCCTTGAATTCACCCACTTGATTTGTCAAAATGTCTAGTTTGGTTTGTTTGAAATGTTTTGACTTATTGAAAAGTTTAGTTTAACTTGATTATTCACTTAATATATAAGTGAATCAGTTAATAACCTGCATAAAATCTTCCTAGACATGGTCTAGGATAACATTTATATATATGTAAAACATATAAATTTAAAAGCATTAAAGTAAACAATTTAAGTAAACAGTTTACGCATGCTTCTCAGCCCCGCGTTTTAAAACAAAAATGTTAGAAAAGGGGCAATGAACTCACCTGTGCTGCTATGTAATTTGATCTAACACAAAATGCGCGCTCCTGTATGTAAGCTAAGTATCTTCGGTTCCTGAGTTATTTTATAAGAATTTCGGATATAATAAGTACGCGTAGTAGTCGTTGTGCCTAAGACTTTGAGTATTGTTGTGTGTGCAACTATGTGTCTTAGTACTAGGTGTATCTAAGATCTACTCTATCCTAATTACCCTCTTTAATGATCCCAATTCCCATAGTTAGTCATAACAACTCTCTTTTATGTTTTAGAAAAATTTCGGCAGAGTTTCCTTTGTATTTTGTTTAAATCCAGACAACGATATTGTCTACTTTTTAACAAAAATCCCAATCAATCTTTTAATACAACTAAGCTAGTGGACATTCATAACATGACTATGTACGACTTTCCTGTTCCTTAGGATTCCCATGCACACCCATATGTATAAGAAATTGATCCAAGAACCACCATGCATGCACATTATACAATGAATACACATGAAACAAACCTCGGTTAATGATAAGTTAAACCTTTCCTAGGTTCCTACTACTAGCTTTAATGGTTCTTGATCTCACCTCGATCTAATTAACGAGTTTTAGTTTAATAATGGCCTAGAGCAGCGAACCTTTAGAAAATTAGGAGAAGGTTCGGCCATGTTAATGGGAAGGTTCGCTATCTGCATGTGATGAAGGGGTTCGGGAATTGAGGGTTCGGCAGCAAAGTAACAAGGTTCGTGCACCTTGGTTCGTGATCTACTGATTTAGGTTCGTCTAGGAACCCTCTGGTTCGTGACCATCTAGTGCAAGGGTTCGGTTGGTAGTTGGATGATCACAGGTTCGTACGTAGGAGCCACAGGGTTCGCTGCTGCATATTCATAAAGCAACAGGGTTCGTTGCTGCTCTATACAGGTTCGTTGCAGACCTCCTTTAATGTCGACAGGTTCGTGAGTCAAACCCACCAGGGTTCGGTGCAGAAAATGGTTCGGTGCAGGTGGTCCAGGGTTCGTTGCAGAGGCCATGCATGGTTCGGCTTGATTGTGTGGTTCGTGTAGGGTTCGGCCACCCTAGACGAACCTGTATCCGATCTAAACTTCACGAACCTGTAAGGGTTTTGCATCATCCTCTTCGTCCTAGGGTTTAAACCTGTTACAAGATCCATCCCTAACAAGTTCTAAACATGCTAGACATCATCATTTAAGTGTCTTAAGTGCTTAACATCCATCCTAATACACACTCATATAAATTCGTGAAAACCCTAATAAACCGGATTTTAAAGTAGATTTTTACCTTAGATTTCGTGAATGGAAGCTTGAATGAGTTGTACTTCCGTGATCTACGTGTTGAGAGGAACGTCTTGGCACCTAGAACACTCGAATCCGACGAGATTTAAGCCTCCAAATCTTGAAAAGAAGATGGTTTTCTTATGAAGAACTAGAGAGAGAGAGGGTAGGACGAGATTTAGAGAGAGAGAGTGAGTTGGTGAAAAGAGTTATGGCAATTTAATGCCATAATAAGAAATTTCATAACACCCGGTTAGTCGGTCTCGTTCGGTTTCGCGTAAAATGTCGAATCACGTAGTTTTCGCGACGAACGACGCGATTTTATAAAAATAGAATTTATTTAATTATTCCAGGTTGTGATTCCTAATAAATTAATTAATATCTTTATTTATTTAAATTTTAAAACATTAATTTACTGTTTAAATCGAAATGTACGGTTGTCGCGCGTATTCGTTCGAATCGTCACCCGTACGAACACGACGATAACTATACTTTTCAATCTTGTTTTCTAATTAAAGAATATCATTCAGAACGTTAAACTTTCAGATTTATTCGTACAGATCGTCACCTATACAAATAACCCGTCGATTTATCATTCACATAACAATATTCGTGCGTTTTGTTCTGTAGAGTCTCACATACGTTTATACATAATAAATCCTAAGCAAATAATCACATGATGGTTCTATGTTGTCAGATAATTATATGACTCAAGAACCGTTGTTCTGAACTTTGTTTCTGTTAAATGTTTCTGAAACTGTTCTACTACAACTCACTATGATAATGATAAATGACATGAATATGAAAATTACTGAAATGTGTGTGATTCATACCTGTTTTACTGTTCATGTACTGTAGAGATCACTGTTCCGGTAACGGTTCCGGCACTGATGTTACAGTCTCCCCTTGTTAGAGAAATTTCGTCCCGAAATTTAAGAGTTGTTATCAGGTACAGCTTCCTCTTCAAACAGTTGGGGATACTTTAACTTCATGTGATCTTCGCGTTCCCAAGTGAACTCGGGCCCGCGTCTTGAATTCCATCGAACCTTTACAATAGGAATACGGCTTCGCCTCAGTTGTTTAACCTTGCGATCCATAATCTCTAAAGGTTCTTCAATGAAATGTAATTGTTCATCGACTTGAATCTCTTCGATTGGAATGACGAGAGACTCGTCAGCATGGCATTTCTTTAAGTTTGAGACGTGAAACACATCATGCACACCACTGAGTTCATCTGGTAACCTCAGTCGATAGGCTACAGGACCTATACGTTCGATGATCTCGAACGGTCCCACGTATCGTGGTGCTAATTTGCCTTTCTTTCCAAAGCGTACCACACCTTTCCACGGGGATACTTTCAACATTACACGATCCCCCACTTGGAATTCCAACGGCTTGCGCCGTTTGTCGGCGTAGCTCTTTTGTCTGCTCCTTGTTGCTTGTAGTCTTCTTTGAATCTGAGCTATCTTGTCAGTGGTTTCTTGTATTAGTTCTGGCCCCGTTATTCGGTTGTCTCCAATTTCAGTCCAACAAATCGGTGATCGACATTTCCGGCCATAAAGAGCCTCGAATGGTGCACATCCAATACTGCTGTGATAACTGTTATTGTAGGAGAACTCAATCAGTGGCAAATGGGAATCCCAATTCCCACCGAAGTCTAGAACACAGGTTCTCAACATGTCCTCTAGGGTTTGAATCGTACGTTCGCTTTGGCCATCCGTTTGTGGGTGGTAAGATGTACTCAGATTTAACTGTGTCCCTAGAGATTTCTGTAATGATTGCCAGAACCTGGATGTAAATCTGCTATCTCGATCAGAAATAATAGACAATGGCACACCGTGGCGTACCACTATCTCGTTGATGTATAATCTTGCCAGTTTATCCATAGTGAAGTTCTCACGCATGGGCAAGAAATGAGCAGATTTGGTTAGACGATCAATGATCACCCAAATTGTATCATGACCGCTGGAAGTGCGGGGTAGCTTGGTAATGAAATCCATAGCTATTTGTTCCCACTTCCAGAGCGGAATCTCAGGCTGTTCCAGTAAACCAGACGGTCTCTGGTGCTCCGCCTTTACCTTCGCACACGTTAAACATTGACCGACATATTCGGCTATGTCTTTCTTCATTCCCGGCCACCAATAAAATCCACGCAAGTCTTGGTACATCTTATCAGACCCGGGATGAACTGAGTATTTGGTCTTGTGTGCTTCATCGAAGATAAGTCTTCTCAATTCGTCTACCGCCGGAATCCATATACGATCCTGGTAATAGATCATTCCATCAGACTTGGTCTCTAAATGTTTCTCTGCTCCGCAGTCAAGTTCTTTCTTCAAGTTTCCTCGATCAACTGATTCTTGTTGTGCTTGAACAATCTTATCTCTTAAACTGGTCTGCACGGTTATTCCCATTGCTCTAACACGTAGGGGTTTAACTCGTTCCTTCCGGCTCAAGGCGTCAGCTACAACGTTCGCCTTTCCCGGATGGTACTTGATCACACAATCGTAGTCATTCAGAAGTTCAACCCAACGGCGTTGTCGCATGTTGAGCTCCTTCTGATCAAAGATGTGCTGCAGACTTTTGTGATCAGTGAATATGGTACACTTGGTGCCATATAAGTAATGTCTCCAAATCTTCAATGCGAAGATTACAGCTCCCAGTTCAAGATCATGAGTAGTGTAATTCTTCTCATGAATCTTTAACTGTCTTGATGCACAGGCTATGACTTTATCCCGTTGCATTAATACACAACCGAGTCCCTGATGGGAGGCATCACAATATACAACAAAGTCATCACAGCCTTCTGGGAGTGATAGGATTGGAGCATTACATAATTTCTGTTTCAAGGTCTGAAAAGCATCTTCTTGTTTCTGCTCCCAGACAAACGGTTCGCTTTTCTGGGTTAGCTTAGTGAGAGGCAAAGCTATCTTAGAAAAGTTTGAGATAAACCTTCTGTAATAACCTGCCAATCCTAGAAAAGACCGTATCTCCGTCGGTGTCTTAGGAATGTCCCAATTCTTTATCGCCTCGATCTTGGCAGGGTCTACGTGAATTCCCTCGCTATTGACAACATGTCCCAGAAATTGGACTTCTCTTAGCCAAAATTCACACTTGGAGAATTTGGCATAGAGTTTCTTTTCCTTTAACAGCTCCAAGATCTTTCTAAGGTGTTGCTCATGTCCTATTTTGGTCTTGGAATAAATCAGTATGTCATCAATAAAGACAATGACAAACTGATCCAAGTACGGCTTGCACACTCGGTTCATGAGATCCATGAAAACCGCTGGTGCATTTGTCAATCCGAAGGGCATCACCATAAATTCGTAATGCCCGTATCTAGTTCGGAAAGCCGTCTTCGGTATATCTTCATCTTGAACTCTCAGCTGATGGTATCCAGACCGCAAATCAATCTTCGAAAAGTATTGAGCTCCTTGCAGTTGGTCAAACAGATCATCAATCCTCGGCAATGGATACCGATTCTTAATGGTCAGTTTGTTCAGCTCACGGTAATCTATGCACATTCTGAACGATCCGTCTTTCTTCTTCACGAACAAGACCGGAGCTCCCCAAGGTGAGTAGCTCGGTCTGATGAAACCCTTGTCAAGTAGCTCCTGTAACTGATTAGACAATTCCTGCATCTCTGAAGGTGCTAACCTGTAAGGAGATTTAGCAACAGGAGTTGCTCCAGGAATTAAGTCAATACGAAATTCTACCGGTCGCACAGGTGGCAAACCAGGTAGGTCTTCGGGGAATACTTCAGGATATTCTTTCACTACTGGTACATCTTGAACCTTCTTCTTGTCCTTTCCCTTTTCCACCACATGAGCCAAGAATGCCACGCACTGCTTCTGTAGACACTTACGCGCCTTTATGCAAGAGATGATTTTGACACTTCGTTTTGCTTGATCCCCTTTAACTTCCAATACACGATCATTCGGCAATGGAATTCGAAGCAGCTTTTCAGAACAGATGACTTCCACTCGATTAGAAGAAAGCCAATCCATTCCAACGATGATATCGAAACTACCCAAATACATCGGTATCAAATCGATGGTAAATGTGTGATCATTTAGTGTCAATGGGCAATTCCTATAAACTGTACTAACTGTGATCTGTTTCCTGTTAGCTACTTCTATAATGTAAGGGGAGTCTAACTGTTCTTCTATAGAATCTAATTGACATGCAAAATCGGCAGAGATAAAACTCTGATCCGCACCAGTATCAAATAAGACAGATGCATAGAAGTCATGTAAGAGGAACGTACCAGTGACCACATTTGGGTCCTGGCGTGCAGCTGGTGCTCCAATAGCGAAGGCTCGTCCCCGTGGTGCTTGAGCTGCTGGTTGTGCCTTCTTCGGGCAGTTCTTTGCAAGGTGGCCCTGTTCGCCACAGTTATAGCATCCACCATTGTTCCTATTAGCTGGTGGAGGGAGAGCTAGAGCAGCATTGTTAACTGCTTGATTAGGAGTCATCCTACAGTATTGGACCCAATGGCCCTTTCGTCCACATCCCGTGCAATGTTTGCAAGGAGTGTCTGCAGTGTGATGATACTGACACTTGGCACACAGAGGATATGTGCCAGTGTAGGGTTTGCGGTTGGGGTTTTGTGGTGTTGCTGCTATTTGTTGAAGAGGTGTGGCCACTGTGTAGTTCTTGATAGTCTTTTGTTTCTTCTTCTGATGGTGGTGAGGTTTCTTGGAAGACTCTTCCTTGCTTTTACCGGTGTCAGCCTCTTTCTTTAAAACTCCAGAGGCAACCATCAAATCAGTGAGTTTGCCAGACAATCTCACTGCTGATTCAACCGTAGTAGGGTTGGCTGAAACAACCATACCCTGAATACAGGCGGGAAGTCCACCCACATAACGGTCTATCCTTTTCTCCAGAGTTGGTACCATATCTGGTACCAAAGCAACTAACTCGTGATAACGAGTAGTGTACCCCATGTGATCAGCCCCCTTCATCACATGGTTGGATAGTTCAACCTCCAACTTCTGCAGTTCATTCTTGGGACAGAATTCTGTTCGCAGCAGTGTCTTGAAGTCTTCCCATGGCATGGCCATGGCTTCTTCTCTTCCTCGGGCATTGATCTGACCGTTCCACCAGGTCAGAGCCCGTTTGTTGAATGTTCCCGCTGAGTAACGGACCTTGTGGTGTTCGGGGCAGCTGCAAAGATCCAATGTTGCCTCAATCTTCTCAATCCATTGGATTAATCCAACGGCGCCTTCAGACCCACTGAAACTGGGTGGTTTACATCCTACAAAAGACTTGTAGGGGTAGTGAGAGGAATCTCCAGTGTTTCCACTGGCTTCTCCTGATGAGTTGCCAGTGTTAAGAATTTCATTACGAAGACGAAGGAACATCTCCGGTATAGCTTCTTTCATCTGATTCGTCATCTGACCACTCAGTAACGTCACCAGGGCGATAGTAGCGGGATCCAAAGTCGGTGTTGTGCCCGACCCAGATGCTTGAGTAATCAATGGAGGAGGAGGAGGAGGAGGTGGAGGAGGTGGTGGTGGAGAATCATTTGGCGACGGTGTTGAGGAGTGAGGAGCCAAGTCTTGCTGCGGTAACTGTATCAGGGGAGGCTGTCTCCTTGGCGGCATTCTGATCATAACCAATAAAGTTATCGGTTAGTGTAATGATCAAATAAAGAAGACAGTTATGCGAATAAGTCTTAAGTCCTATGTTCTCTATATGCAGGGTCCCTAGGTTATAGTCTAGGCCAAACCAATTAAATACGTGACCTATATTTCTCTATAACCATGGCTCTGATACCAATCTGTCACACCCCGAGCCGGCGGGGTAGGATCGAAGTCCCCGTCGGGCGGAAGGTTCCCGGGGCGCGATATCGAGGGTGATAATCAAAAGTGATCAGATTGTTTACATTGCACATGATATAAATGAGAAATGCTAAATAGAATAGAATTACAAAGTTAAATTACATCAGTATCGTTTATAATTTAACAGTGTAAATCTATTGTAAACATCATAAAATGAATATCTTGTATTTACACAAGATATACAAAATAAATTGTATAATGATGTCTTCAAAAGTATGCAGGTCCAAAATACTAGTCTTCTATCTGAAGTCCTAGTCCAAAAGAAATGACTTCCTAATTGACCTGTTCGTCACCTGAGAAGTCATGCAAAAATAAAGGTCAACACATGGTTGGTGAGTTCATATAGTTTAGTATTTGAAAATGATTTGAAAATGATCTGAACATGATTTGAAAATGATTTGAAAACCTCCTTTGGTAAAGACCCTAACCTCATTAACACCACATGTAATATCCACATCGGTATGCTTATATATAGGGCATATGTAAGGGACAAGCCCTAGCCAACATCCCACTACATACTGATATGCATATGACACTGCTGTTAATGACAATTAAGCATTTTTACCCTTAACACAATTCCATAAGTTCTTCTGTTTGTTGTTCCTGTCATTACAATCATTTGAAATCCATGTTGATTTCACAAGTTCATCACAAAATATGATCAACCGCGCAATTGTATAAACAGTTATAATTGCTTAATTAAACAAGTAAATAAACATTTAATAAAATCTAAGTCCTTATGATTGGGGCCTATGGTCATACTCGAGTAGACTAGTCTGTCAATCTAGGTACTTAGTAGTTAGGGAATTCTGTAAATATCATCAAACATAAGACCTACAAGTCAATCAGTCTAGCTAGGACTTCTTGAAATATAGGATTTCTGAATTCAATGTGTTGGCAAATGTTATCTCTGATATTTACCATACTATCCCTTAAAAATGATTTAATGATCGTCTGATTTTGTCACAAGATGTACTTGATGTGTTGATCATAGAATACAAGATTCATTGATCGGTTGTACACTTGATTCATTGTTCAACAAACACTGGGTTTGTAGAACATTGAATGTTGTCTTTGCAAAGATTGTTTTGTTGATGTCTTGATATCCCACACTTGTTTTGTCAAAATGCTTGATTTGATCCCTTGAATTCACCCACTTGTTTTGTCAAAATGTTTGTTTTGATCCCTTGAATTCACCCACTTGATTTGTCAAAATGTCTAGTTTGGTTTGTTTGAAATGTTTTGACTTATTGAAAAGTTTAGTTTAACTTGATTATTCACTTAATATATAAGTGAATCAGTTAATAACCTGCATAAAATCTTCCTAGACATGGTCTAGGATAACATTTATATATATGTAAAACATATAAATTTAAAAGCATTAAAGTAAACAATTTAAGTAAACAGTTTACGCATGCTTCTCAGCCCCGCGTTTTAAAACAAAAATGTTAGAAAAGGGGCAATGAACTCACCTGTGCTGCTATGTAATTTGATCTAACACAAAATGCGCGCTCCTGTATGTAAGCTAAGTATCTTCGGTTCCTGAGTTATTTTATAAGAATTTCGGATATAATAAGTACGCGTAGTAGTCGTTGTGCCTAAGACTTTGAGTATTGTTGTGTGTGCAACTATGTGTCTTAGTACTAGGTGTATCTAAGATCTACTCTATCCTAATTACCCTCTTTAATGATCCCAATTCCCATAGTTAGTCATAACAACTCTCTTTTATGTTTTAGAAAAATTTCGGCAGAGTTTCCTTTGTATTTTGTTTAAATCCAGACAACGATATTGTCTACTTTTTAACAAAAATCCCAATCAATCTTTTAATACAACTAAGCTAGTGGACATTCATAACATGACTATGTACGACTTTCCTGTTCCTTAGGATTCCCATGCACACCCATATGTATAAGAAATTGATCCAAGAACCACCATGCATGCACATTATACAATGAATACACATGAAACAAACCTCGGTTAATGATAAGTTAAACCTTTCCTAGGTTCCTACTACTAGCTTTAATGGTTCTTGATCTCACCTCGATCTAATTAACGAGTTTTAGTTTAATAATGGCCTAGAGCAGCGAACCTTTAGAAAATTAGGAGAAGGTTCGGCCATGTTAATGGGAAGGTTCGCTATCTGCATGTGATGAAGGGGTTCGGGAATTGAGGGTTCGGCAGCAAAGTAACAAGGTTCGTGCACCTTGGTTCGTGATCTACTGATTTAGGTTCGTCTAGGAACCCTCTGGTTCGTGACCATCTAGTGCAAGGGTTCGGTTGGTAGTTGGATGATCACAGGTTCGTACGTAGGAGCCACAGGGTTCGCTGCTGCATATTCATAAAGCAACAGGGTTCGTTGCTGCTCTATACAGGTTCGTTGCAGACCTCCTTTAATGTCGACAGGTTCGTGAGTCAAACCCACCAGGGTTCGGTGCAGAAAATGGTTCGGTGCAGGTGGTCCAGGGTTCGTTGCAGAGGCCATGCATGGTTCGGCTTGATTGTGTGGTTCGTGTAGGGTTCGGCCACCCTAGACGAACCTGTATCCGATCTAAACTTCACGAACCTGTAAGGGTTTTGCATCATCCTCTTCGTCCTAGGGTTTAAACCTGTTACAAGATCCATCCCTAACAAGTTCTAAACATGCTAGACATCATCATTTAAGTGTCTTAAGTGCTTAACATCCATCCTAATACACACTCATATAAATTCGTGAAAACCCTAATAAACCGGATTTTAAAGTAGATTTTTACCTTAGATTTCGTGAATGAAGCTTGAATGAGTTGTACTTCCGTGATCTACGTGTTGAGAGGAACGTCTTGGCACCTAGAACACTCGAATCCGACGAGATTTAAGCCTCCAAATCTTGAAAAGAAGATGGTTTTCTTATGAAGAACTAGAGAGAGAGGGTAGGACGAGATTTAGAGAGAGAGTGAGTTGGTGAAAATAGTTATGGCAATTTAATGCCATAATAAGAAATTTCATAACACCCGGTTAGTCGGTCTCGTTCGGTTTCGCGTAAAATGTCGAATCACGTAGTTTTCGCGACGAACGACGCGATTTTATAAAAATAGAATTTATTTAATTATTCCAGGTTGTGATTCCTAATAAATTAATTAATATCTTTATTTATTTAAATTTTAAAACATTAATTTACTGTTTAAATCGAAATGTACGGTTGTCGCGCGTATTCGTTCGAATCGTCACCCGTACGAACACGACGATAACTATACTTTTCAATCTTGTTTTCTAATTAAAGAATATCATTCAGAACGTTAAACTTTCAGATTTATTCGTACAGATCGTCACCTATACAAATAACCCGTCGATTTATCATTCACATAACAATATTCGTGCGTTTTGTTCTGTAGAGTCTCACATACGTTTATACATAATAAATCCTAAGCAAATAATCACATGATGGTTCTATGTTGTCAGATAATTATATGACTCAAGAACCGCTGTTCTGAACTTTGTTTCTGTTAAATGTTTCTGAAACTGTTCTACTACAACTCACTATGATAATGATAAATGACATGAATATGAAAATTACTGAAATGTGTATGATTCATACCTGTTTTACTGTTCATGTACTGTAGAGATCACTGTTTTGGTAACGGTTCCGGCACTGATGTTACAGTCTCCCCTTGTTAGAGAAATTTCGTCCCGAAATTTAAGAGATGTTTTCAGGTACAGCTTCCTCTTCAAACAGTTGGGGATATTTTAACTTCATGTGATCTTCGCGTTCCCAAGTGAACTCGGGCCCGCGTCTTGAATTCCATCGAACCTTTACAATAGGAATACGGCTTCGCCTCAGTTGTTTAACCTTGCGATCCATAATCTCTAAAGGTTCTTTAATGAAATGTAATTGTTCATCGACTTGAATCTCTTCGATTGGAATGACGAGAGACTCGTCAGCAAGGCATTTCTTTAAGTTTGAGACGTGAAACACATCATGCACACCACTGAGTTCATCTGGTAACCTCAGTCGATAGGCTACATGACCTATACGTTCGATGATCTCGAACGGTCCCACGTATCGTGGTGCTAATTTGCCTTTCTTTCCAAAGCGTACCACACCTTTCCACGGGGATACTTTCAACATTACACGATCCCCCACTTGGAATTCCAACGGCTTGCGCCGTTTGTCGGCGTAGCTCTTTTGTCTGCTCCTTGTTGCTTGTAGTCTTCTTTGAATCTGAGCTATCTTGTCAGTGGTTTCTTGTATTAGTTCTGGCCCCGTTATTCGGTTGTCTCCAATTTCAGTCCAACAAATCGGTGATCGACATTTCCGGCCATAAAGAGCCTCGAATGGTGCACATCCAATACTGCTGTGATAACTGTTATTGTAGGAGAACTCAATCAGTGGCAAATGGGAATCCCAATTCCCACCGAAGTCTAGAACACAGGTTCTCAACATGTCCTCTAGGGTTTGAATCGTACGTTCGCTTTGGCCATCCGTTTGTGGGTGGTAAGATGTACTCAGATTTAACTGTGTCCCTAGAGATTTCTGTAATGATTGCCAGAACCTGGATGTAAATCTGCTATCTCGATCAGAAATAATAGACAATGGCACACCGTGGCGTACCACTATCTCGTTGATGTATAATCTTGCCAGTTTATCCATAGTGAAGTTCTCACGCATGGGCAAGAAATGAGCAGATTTGGTTAGACGATCAATGATCACCCAAATTGTATCATGACCGCTGGAAGTGCGGGGTAGCTTGGTAATGAAATCCATAGCTATTTGTTCCCACTTCCAGAGCGGAATCTCAGGCTGTTCCAGTAAACCAGACGGTCTCTGGTGCTCCGCCTTTACCTTCGCACACGTTAAACATTGACCGACATATTCGGCTATGTCTTTCTTCATTCCCGGCCACCAATAAAATCCACGCAAGTCTTGGTACATCTTATCAGACCCGGGATGAACTGAGTATTTGGTCTTGTGTGCTTCATCGAAGATAAGTCTTCTCAATTCGTCTACCGCCGGAATCCATATACGATCCTGGTAATAGATCATTCCATCAGACTTGGTCTCTAAATGTTTCTCTGCTCCGCAGTCAAGTTCTTTCTTCAAGTTTCCTCGATCAACTGATTCTTGTTGTGCTTGAACAATCTTATCTCTTAAACTGGTCTGCACGGTTATTCCCATTGCTCTAACACGTAGGGGTTTAACTCGTTCCTTCCGGCTCAAGGCGTCAGCTACAACGTTCGCCTTTCCCGGATGGTACTTGATCACACAATCGTAGTCATTCAGAAGTTCAACCCAACGGCGTTGTCGCATGTTGAGCTCCTTCTGATCAAAGATGTGCTGCAGACTTTTGTGATCAGTGAATATGGTACACTTGGTGCCATATAAGTAATGTCTCCAAATCTTCAATGCGAAGATTACAGCTCCCAGTTCAAGATCATGAGTAGTGTAATTCTTCTCATGAATCTTTAACTGTCTTGATGCATAGGCTATGACTTTATCCCGTTGCATTAATACACAACCGAGTCCCTGATGGGAGGCATCACAATATACAACAAAGTCATCACAGCCTTCTGGGAGTGATAGGATTGGAGCATTACATAATTTCTGTTTCAAGGTCTGAAAAGCATCTTCTTGTTTCTGCTCCCAGACAAACGGTTCGCTTTTCTGGGTTAGCTTAGTGAGAGGCAAAGCTATCTTAGAAAAGTTTGAGATAAACCTTCTGTAATAACCTGCCAATCCTAGAAAAGACCGTATCTCCGTCGGTGTCTTAGGAATGTCCCAATTCTTTATCGCCTCGATCTTGGCAGGGTCTACGTGAATTCCCTCGCTATTGACAACATGTCCCAGAAATTGGACTTATCTTAGCCAAAATTCACACTTGGAGAATTTGGCATAGAGTTTCTTTTCCTTTAACAGCTCCAAGATCTTTCTAAGGTGTTGCTCATGTCCTGTTTTGGTCTTGGAATAAATCAGTATGTCATCAATAAAGACAATGACAAACTGATCCAAGTACGGCTTGCACACTCGGTTCATGAGATCCATGAAAACCGCTGGTGCATTTGTCAATCCGAAGGGCATCACCATAAATTCGTAATGCCCGTATCTAGTTCGGAAAGCCGTCTTCGGTATATCTTCATCTTGAACTCTCAGCTGATGGTATCCAGACCGCAAATCAATCTTCGAAAAGTATTGAGCTCCTTGCAGTTGGTCAAACAGATCATCAATCCTCGGCAATGGATACCGATTCTTAATGGTCAGTTTGTTCAGCTCACGGTAATCTATGCACATTCTGAACGATCCGTCTTTCTTCTTCACGAACAAGACCGGAGCTCCCCAAGGTGAGTAGCTCGGTCTGATGAAACCCTTGTCAAGTAGCTCCTGTAACTGATTAGACAATTCCTGCATCTCTGAAGGTGCTAACCTGTAAGGAGATTTAGCAACAGGAGTTGCTCCAGGAATTAAGTCAATACGAAATTCTACCGGTCGCACAGGTGGCAAACCAGGTAGGTCTTCGGGGAATACTTCAGGATATTCTTTCACTACTGGTACATCTTGAACCTTCTTCTTGTCCTTTCCCTTTTCCACCACATGAGCCAAGAATGCCACGCACTGCTTCTGTAGACACTTACGCGCCTTTATGCAAGAGATGATTTTGACACTTCGTTTTGCTTGATCCCCTTTAACTTCCAATACACGATCATTCGGCAATGGAATTCGAAGCAGCTTTTCAGAACAGATGACTTCCACTCGATTAGAAGAAAGCCAATCCATTCCAACGATGATATCGAAACTACCCAAATACATCGGTATCAAATCGATGGTAAATGTGTGATCATTTAGTGTCAATGGGCAATTCCTATAAACTGTACTAACTGTGATCTGTTTCCCGTTAGCTACTTCTATAATGTAAGGGGAGTCTAACTGTTCTTCTATAGAATCTAATTGACATGCAAAATCGGCAGAGATAAAACTCTGATCCGCACCAGTATCAAATAAGACAGATGCATAGAAGTCATGTAAGAGGAACGTACCAGTGACCACATTTGGGTCCTGGCGTGCAGCTGGTGCTCCAATAGCGAAGGCTCGTCCCCGTGGTGCTTGAGCTGCTGGTTGTGCCTTCTTCGGGCAGTTCTTTGCAAGGTGGCCCTGTTCGCCACAGTTATAGCATCCACCATTGTTCCTATTAGCTGGTGGAGGGAGAGCTAGAGCAGCATTGTTAACTGCTTGATTAGGAGTCATCCTACAGTATTGGACCCAATGGCCCTTTCGTCCACATCCCGTGCAATGTTTGCAAGGAGTGTCTGCAGTGTGATGATACTGACACTTGGCACACAGAGGATATGTGCCAGTGTAGGGTTTGCGGTTGGGGTTTTGTGGTGTTGCTGCTATTTGTTGAAGAGGTGTGGCCACTGTGTAGTTCTTGATAGTCTTTTGTTTCTTCTTCTGATGGTGGTGAGGTTTCTTGGAAGACTCTTCCTTGCTTTTACCGGTGTCAGCCTCTTTCTTTAAAACTCCAGAGGCAACCATCAAATCAGTGAGTTTGCCAGACAATCTCACTGCTGATTCAACCGTAGTAGGGTTGGCTGAAACAACCATACCCTGAATAGGCGGGAAGTCCACCCACATAACGGTCTATCCTTTTCTCCAGAGTTGGTACCATATCTGGTACCAAAGCAACTAACTCGTGATAACGAGTAGTGTACCCCATGTGATCAGCCCCCTTCATCACATGGTTGGATAGTTCAACCTCCAACTTCTGCAGTTCATTCTTGGGACAGAATTCTGTTCGCAGCAGTGTCTTGAAGTCTTCCCATGGCATGGCCATGGCTTCTTCTCTTCCTTGGGCATTGATCTGACCGTTCCACCAGGTCAGAGCCCGTTTGTTGAATGTTCCCGCTGAGTAACGGACCTTGTGGTGTTCGGGGCAGCTGCAAAGATCCAATGTTGCCTCAATCTTCTCAATCCATTGGATTAATCCAACGGCGCCTTCAGACCCACTGAAACTGGGTGGTTTACATCCTACAAAAGATTTGTAGGGGTAGTGAGAGGAATCTCCAGTGTTTCCACTGGCTTCTCCTGATGAGTTGCCAGTGTTAAGAATTTCATTACGAAGACGAAGGAACATCTCCGGTATAGCTTCTTTCATCTGATTCGTCATCTGACCACTCAGTAACGTCACCAGGGCGATAGTAGCGGGATCCAAAGTCGGTGTTGTGCCCGACCCAGATGCTTGAGTAATCAATGGAGGAGGGGGAGGAGGAGGTGGAGGAGGTGGTGGTGGAGAATCATTTGGCGACGGTGTTGAGGAGTGAGGAGCCAAGTCTTGCTGCGGTAACTGTATCAGGGGAGGCTGTCTCCTTGGCGGCATTCTGATCATAACCAATAAAGTTATCGGTTAGTGCAATGATCAAATAAAGAAGACAGTTATGCGAATAAGTCTTAAGTCCTATGTTCTCTATATGCAGGGTCCCTAGGTTATAGTCTAGGCCAAACCAATTAAATACGTGACCTATATTTCTCTATAACCATGGCTCTGATACCAATCTGTCACACCCCGAGCCGGCGGGGTAGGATCGAAGTCCCCGTCGGGCGGAAGGTTCCCGGGGCGCGATATCGAGGGTGATAATCAAAAGTGATCAGATTGTTTACATTGCACATGATATAAATGAGAAATGCTAAATAGAATAGAATTACAAAGTTAAATTACATCAGTATCGTTTATAATTTAACAGTGTAAATCTATTGTAAACATCATAAAATGACTATCTTGTATTTACACAAGATATACAAAATAAATTGTATAATGATGTCTTCAAAAGTATGCAGGTCCAAAATACTAGTCTTCTATCTGAAGTCCTAGTCCAAAAGAAATGACTTCCTAATTGACCTGTTCGTCACCTGAGAAGTCATGCAAAAATAAAGGTCAACACATGGTTGGTGAGTTCATATAGTTTAGTATTTGAAAATGATTTGAAAATGATCTGAACATGATTTGAAAATGATTTGAAAACCTCCTTTGGTAAAGACCCTAACCTCATTAACACCACATGTAATATCCACATCGGTATGCTTATATATAGGGCATATGTAAGGGACAAGCCCTAGCCAACATCCCACCACATACTGATATGCATATGACACTGCTGTTAATGACAATTAAGCATTTTTACCCTTAACACAATTCCATAAGTTCTTCTGTTTGTTGTTCCTGTCATTACAATCATTTGAAATCCATGTTGATTTCACAAGTTCATCACAAAATATGATCAACCGCGCAATTGTATAAACAGTTATAAATGCTTAATTAAACAAGTAAATAAACATTTAATAAAATCTAAGTCCTTATGATTGGGGCCTATGGTCATACTCGAGTAGACTAGTCTGTCAATCTAGGTACTTAGTAGTTAGGGAATTCTGTAAATATCATCAAACATAAGACCTACAAGTCAATCAGTCTAGCTAGGACTTCTTGAAATATAGGATTTCTGAATTCAATGTGTTGGCAAATGTTATCTCTGATATTTCCCATACTATCCCTTAAAAATGATTTAATGATCGTCTGATTTTGTCACAAGATGTACTTGATGTGTTGATCATAGAATACAAGATTCATTGATCGGTTGTACACTTGATTCATTGTTCAACAAACACTGGGTTTGTAGAACATTGAATGTTGTCTTTGCAAAGATTGTTTTGTTGATGTCTTGATATCCCACACTTGTTTTGTCAAAATGCTTGATTTGATCCCTTGAATTCACCCACTTGTTTTGTCAAAATGTTTGTTTTGATCCCTTGAATTCACCCACTTGATTTGTCAAAATGTCTAGTTTGGTTTGTTTGAAATGTTTTGACTTATTGAAAAGTTTAGTTTAACTTGATTATTCACTTAATATATAAGTGAATCAGTTAATAACCTGCATAAAATCTTCCTAGACATGGTCTAGGATAACATTTATATATATGTAAAACATATAAATTTAAAAGCATTAAAGTAAACAATTTAAGTAAACAGTTTACGCATGCTTCTCAGCCCCGCGTTTTAAAACAAAAATGTTAGAAAAGGGGCAATGAACTCACCTGTGCTGCTATGTAATTTGATCTAACACAAAATGCGCGCTCCTGTATGTAAGCTAAGTATCTTCGGTTCCTGAGTTATTTTATAAGAATTTCGGATATAATAAGTACGCGTAGTAGTCGTTGTGCCTAAGACTTTGAGTATTGTTGTGTGTGCAACTATGTGTCTTAGTACTAGGTGTATCTAAGATCTACTCTATCCTAATTACCCTCTTTAATGATCCCAATTCCCATAGTTAGTCATAACAACTCTCTTTTATGTTTTAGAAAAATTTCGGCAGAGTTTCCTTTGTATTTTGTTTAAATCCAGACAACGATATTGTCTACTTTTTAACAAAAATCCCAATCAATCTTTTAATACAACTAAGCTAGTGGACATTCATAACATGACTATGTACGACTTTCCTGTTCCTTAGGATTCCCATGCACACCCATATGTATAAGAAATTGATCCAAGAACCACCATGCATGCACATTATACAATGAATACACATGAAACAAACCTCGGTTAATGATAAGTTAAACCTTTCCTAGGTTCCTACTACTAGCTTTAATGGTTCTTGATCTCACCTCGATCTAATTAACGAGTTTTAGTTTAATAATGGCCTAGAGCAGCGAACCTTTAGAAAATTAGGAGAAGGTTCGGCCATGTTAATGGAAAGGTTCGCTATCTGCATGTGATGAAGGGGTTCGGGAATTGAGGGTTCGGCAGCAAAGTAACAAGGTTCGTGCACCTTGGTTCGTGATCTACTGATTTAGGTTCGTCTAGGAACCCTCTGGTTCGTGACCATCTAGTGCAAGGGTTCGGTTGGTAGTTGGATGATCACAGGTTCGTACGTAGGAGCCACAGGGTTCGCTGCTGCATATTCATAAAGCAACAGGGTTCGTTGATGCTCTATACAGGTTCGTTGCAGACCTCCTTTAATGTCGACAGGTTCGTGAGTCAAACCCACCAGGGTTCGGTGCAGAAAATGGTTCGGTGCAGGTGGTCCAGGGTTCGTTGCAGAGGCCATGCATGGTTCGGCTTGATTGTGTGGTTCGTGTAGGGTTCGGCCACCCTAGACGAACCTGTATCCGATCTAAACTTCACGAACCTGTAAGGGTTTTGCATCATCCTCTTCGTCCTAGGGTTTAAACCTGTTACAAGATCCATCCCTAACAAGTTCTAAACATGCTAGACATCATCATTTAAGTGTCTTAAGTGCTTAACATCCATCCTAATACACACTCATATAAATTCGTGAAAACCCTAATAAACCGGATTTTAAAGTAGATTTTTACCTTAGATTTCGTGAATGGAAGCTTGAATGAGTTGTACTTCCGTGATCTACGTGTTGAGAGGAACGTCTTGGCACCTAGAACACTCGAATCCGACGAGATTTAAGCCTCCAAATCTTGAAAAGAAGATGGTTTTCTTATGAAGAACTAGAGAGAGAGAGGGTAGGACGAGATTTAGAGAGAGAGTGAGTTGGTGAAAAGAGTTATGGCAATTTAATGCCATAATAAGAAATTTCATAACACCCGGTTAGTCGGTCTCGTTCGGTTTCGCGTAAAATGTCGAATCACGTAGTTTTCGCGACGAACGACGCGATTTTATAAAAATAGAATTTATTTAATTATTCCAGGTTGTGATTCCTAATAAATTAATTAATATCTTTATTTATTTAAATTTTAAAACATTAATTTACTGTTTAAATCGAAATGTACGGTTGTCGCGCGTATTCGTTCGAATCGTCACCCGTACGAACACGACGATAACTATACTTTTCAATCTTGTTTTCTAATTAAAGAATATCATTCAGAACGTTAAACTTTCAGATTTATTCGTACAGATCGTCACCTATACAAATAACCCGTCGATTTATCATTCACATAACAATATTCGTGCGTTTTGTTCTGTAGAGTCTCACATACGTTTATACATAATAAATCCTAAGCAAATAATCACATGATGGTTCTATGTTGTCAGATAATTATATGACTCAAGAACCGTTGTTCTGAACTTTGTTTCTGTTAAATGTTTCTGAAACTGTTCTACTACAACTCACTATGATAATGATAAATGACATGAATATGAAAATTACTGAAATGTGTATGATTCATACCTGTTTTACTGTTCATGTACTGTAGAGATCACTGTTCCGGTAACGGTTCCGGCACTGATGTTACACATACTTTGATCGCAAATCCCTCATAACTTTTCTAGATACATTTTTTTTCTGGCCTTAGACTGGTTGTAAAAGGATTCTTTAAATAATTTCAATTCAACATTGCAAGTCATATCATCATTTTCCTCATGTAATAACGGTGACATGTCAAGTTTCCTCCAAAATATATCGATTGAATCCAAAGGAATGCATTGATCTGCATTAAAATATAAATCACTAATTTTTTACGCTATAAATATAGGAATATTATGAACATTAAATGAACCAGTTGCATTTAATTGTACTAACCTCCTTTAAGGAACGTCTCCGTCAATTTAATTTGGTTTTTATGCTCGTTTAGATCGATTTTGAGTTCGAGTTTTATCTACAACTTTCTAGGATTAGTTTGTTTCGAATTTGCTTCAAATTCGTGATAAGTATTGGTCCTCTAACTATGTGTAGATACTATTTGATGAACAGTGTGTGATAACAATTTCGAGAAAACAATTAACAGTTGTATATATTTCAATGAGAATTGAAATATAAAATATACAACAACACATGTGAAATAACAAGTGTGAGAACAAATGGCAAAAACATAATCGGTTGCGATATGATATTCACAAATAACAGGAATCAAATGGCCGACAATTCAGTGAGAAAACAATGTTAATTCGATCATAACAATGTGAACACGACTCAGTTTAGTTGAGTCCAACTGTGAGGAATGTCCAATTCAAAACAATACTTCAGTATCATTCATGAATAATAAACCGATAATGTGTTTGCGTGGTTGACAATTCACACAAACATATATGTGGGTTTAACGTTCTGAATGATAACTGAAAAGTAGAAAACAAAAATCAGAAAGTGAAACCGTCGTCGTGTTCGTTCGGGTGACGATTCGAACGAATACGGGCGAAGGTGAAACGATCTGACGAAACAAATAAAATAAACGTTTCTAAACAATAAAATAAATAAAAGAATTATAAAACATTTACTCTGAATAAACACCTTAAAAAGGTTAAAAGAAAACTATTTATTTATGTTTCGTAAATTTCGCGTTACTTATGGAGCAGTGGCGGAGCTTGACAAAAATGATAGGGGGGCGAAACTTTGTAACATTTAAATTTTTTTCCCTAACAGCCTAACGCTAACATTCCCACTCGCCCGATTCTCGACCAGCCACCAGCAGCACCGGCCCCGCCGCCCCGCCGCACGACGCCGCACGCCTAGCCTCCGCCTGCCGCTGCAGTGGCCCTGCTTCCAGCCTTCTTCTTCCTTCTTGCGTGATTTGTGAACCAAGTAATGAATTCGGCCTCTCACCTCTTCCTACTTGTTGTTACTTGCTTTGATTAAGTATTTATGAGTAGTTTAATTATTGTTTATTGTTACTTTGTTAATTGTTAGTGAATCTAAACATTTAGGGTTTTGATTTTTTTCAAATTTTCTACAGAATTATTGGTATAAATTTAGTGTTTGAGATGGGACCCGAATCGCCAACCCGATTTTTTTTTCAAATTTTTTACAGAATTATTGGTATAGTTTAATTGATATTTATTGTTACTTTTTTTGACCCGGCCCGGACCCGAATTGCCAACCCGAACATTACGCAAGGATGAGAACAAGAAGGAGTTTTTTTCCCCTTTTCTTCCTAAACGGTAATTGGGTAAACAAATAAAACAAAAAAGATTTTTGGAGAGTGGACTTTGGATTTTTAGTTTTTGGACTTTGGAGATTGGGCATTGGAAATCGGGTAAACACTAAACAGATTTTTGGGCTTAATATATACCCATAAATTTGTTTGTTTATAGGTTTAATCGAATCGGTTTTATACGTTTATAAATTATGTAAAAAAATTTTAATATTTTTTTAGGGGGGCGAACATAGGATATATCTTTTTTTCAGGGGGGCGAAATAAAATTTTTTTAAAAATTTTGCACTACGAATCGGAATATGTACAGTACTAACCGAAAAAACAGGGGGGCGGTCACCTCCTTGCCCCAACTAACCTGCGCCTTTGTTATGGAGCGTGACGTATACGTAAAACCAAACAAACGGAACGAACCCGAAATAAAAATGGGTATAAAACCCTTAAAAAGCGTTTAATTTTCTCATTTAATAACATACCTACCCATCCTTTTCTTCATTTACGTTCTACACACATTCTCTCTACTTTCTCACACTAAAAACCCTCATCCAAAACTCTTTCAATCTTCATCAAAACTCCAACAATATTGAAGATATAGCAACCAAAACGAAGCTCCAATCAAATAGAAGAAGAACTCACGGTGAAAACAAGCTAAGGATCACTAGTTGAGGTAAACCTACCAATCTTGTTTATGGTTTTCTTTAGCTTAAAATCAAACCACAATCTATCTTCACCTTTAAATGAGTTTTCAGCAACATTTAAGTTTAAAACAATTTGAAATACGAGATTTTAGGAACCTGCAAATATATGATATTGTGTTTGGGGCTGGTGGTTGAAGACGAGATGGATTCAATCGGGAACACACCACATTAACCGAGAACCCTTTAACTTGGCCGAGAACCACCTAAGTTGACCGAGAACCTTTCCCTTTGAATATTGCCACTCGTGAACTCTTAGAAAACCGAGAACTCCTTCTTGTTTTTGATAGTTTGGCCGAGAGCCATTTGTTTTGATTGAAAACACTTTGTAGCAGTACTCACATGGCCGAGAACTCCTTTAATTTCTTGGAGCCGAGAACCCTTTTGTGGGGAGGGCCACACACCACCGAGAAATACATAGTTCCAACCGAGAAACACCATTATGTTAGTGGTAAAAAAAAGAGAAACCCTCAAGCTAATGCTAATCGAAAACCACTTGGGTTGGGTGCAATCGGTTCGGGTTAAGATATTCTCACTTATATTACTTAAACATTGGTTAAGAACATAGATGGACCTCATAACAAGTGTTTTAGATCATAAACCATAGTTTGAAACATGTCAAAGGTTTACAACAAACTCATGGTTGATCAAGATAACAAAAGGTGATACTTATAAAATAAATTAGTCAACTTTACTACAAAGTTGACGAAATATTTTTAAGATAACATAATATCATTTAAACTCTTTTGTAACACATTACATGATCATGTTTTTATAACATAATGATTATATAGAAACAATTAAATGATTTCAGGTTAACATAAGGGTGATATACTAGGTGTTAACCTAAAGACCTAAGTTGTACTTAAGGAAAATATTATGATGCCCACACTTTTACAATAGCATAAAGTCAATAACAAGAATAATCATATAAACAAAGAACGTATTTCGTACTAATCTTAATCTAAATTGGTTAAATATTAGTATGTTATACCATCAAATGAGTTCAAGGAAAAACCAAGAAACAAAGACTTATAAAAGTTAACCAACTTTAGGGTTAACCTACGAACTGATAACTCGCACTTATAAGTTACAAACAAACCTGAATAGAACACAGGATCGTGAATACAACATCAGTAAAACAAGTGAGCGCATGCATTCTTTGATTACTTAGTCAACCACTTCAATATCAACGTGAGTTCATATGTCCATTTCTAATCTTTTGATTTTAAATGCGGGGCTCAGAAACATGCTAACTCTTTTAATTATTGAAAGTTTTAGTACACTATTTTAAGTATCATGTGACCAAGATAATAAAGAATTCCTTCTTTATTATCAAACTTTAACATATCAATGTGTATGCTTGTGTGAAATGACACTTATGAAATATCAAAGATGATTCATGATAACATAACATCATGATATCATCAAACCAATTTAATGACACAATGTATTAAAACCAGATTTTATATCATGGGGTTTATAACACTGAGATGACAAATGAGATATCACTGAGACAACCACAAGAGATTACAGGAATGATATTCATGATAATATAATTTAATGATGATATCATTCACCACATTTACTAACACAGTGTAATAAGACAAGTTCTTATACCACGTTGTTAGAATCATTGAGAACACATAACATCGAGAAATAATGACATTGTGATGATAGTTGAGACAAATACTTGTGATATCAAGGATGACTTCATGATAACATAGTTTCATGATATCATTCCCCACATATGCTAACATTGTTTAATAAGATGAGATCTTATAAAACAATGTTAAAGACTAGATATCATAACATTGTGTTCATTCCATTCAGATCATACAATATGGGACAATATGACAGTGATACAATAGCAAAGGGTGTGATACACTATTTGAGTTAATTACATAGTTTTCATATACATGATAAACATAATAATCTTCACATCAGTGAGGATTAGATTTCAATTTTAATGGCAATGGTATAAATCAACATAATGGGATCTTACCGGGCATTATATGTGCTAACATTCTAATTAATGTCAATAAAAATGGTTTGGGAATATATGCATATCTTATAGATATCATGGAGAGGATATCTTACAATCCGGGCTGGTGAGTAATGACAGTCATCAGGGACATTTAATGTCTCGCTTTAGGTATCGATGAGGATACCTTACCTTTCGGACTGGTTAGAAATGACAGTCATAGAGACTTTTAAGTCTCACTCTTATAGAAATTATGGAGAGAATATCTTACATTTCAGACTGATCAGTAGTGGCAGGCCTAGAGACAACTAAGTCTCACTCTTATAGATATCATGGAGAGAGTATCTTACAGTCCGAACTAGTCAGAAATGACAGTCATCTGAATTATTCAGACTCACTCTTATAGGTATCATTAGGGGATATCTTACAGGCCGAGCTATTCTGTAAGGAATAGCTATCAGAGACTTCAAGTCTCTATTCTAAAATGTTGAGAAATATCAGGTTGCAAATCAATTGGGGACTAATCTGTATGAGATAGAAATGGGTATCTATAGTTACAATACAGGTGGCATGAAGTTCAGTTAAGTGTGTGGTGGGCTGGCGGCTTCATTCATGATACGTATACCCTATATATAAGCATGCTTAGCTAGACAATATACTATATGTAAGTGTAACTATAGAGTGGACATTGGTGTGTGATAATACAAAACAAATTAATCAAGACTTGTGTGTGACATCATAAATTGGGAATATCAAATTTCAATTGTTTTCAATTACTAAACTTATGAACTCATCAACCTAGTGTTGACTTTGTTTAAATGCATGTTTTCTCATGTGACGAACATGTTTAGTCACCAGACATCAGGACATAAGCTAGTTGGGCTTTATAGAGGACCAATAGCTTACTTTTGTGTTGTGCATATTTTGGATGACATATTGGTGAATCATCTTTTGTAAATCTTGTGTAGATTTAGTTAGTTAAATTATGAACACAACTTGTGTAATTTAGCTTTGTAATTCTATGTCCATGTCATGTTAGCATTTCTTATTATACATCATGTGCCATGTAAACAATCTGATTATTTCGATTATCACACGATATCGCGCCCCGATAACCTTCCGCTCGATGGGAAAGTCGATCCAGCCCGCTGGCTCGGGGTGTGACAGTAGGGATGTAAACGAGCCAAGCCGATCTCGAGCTCGTTAAGGATCGAGTTTGGCTTGTTTTAACAAAATAGGCCTCGAGCTCGGCTTGTCAAAAATTTTCTAGGCTCGAGCTCTGCTCATTTATTTTTCATTATTTTGTTTATTATTTTAATTCCTAATTTAATATATATTTATAATTAATTATACTTTCCAAATTTAATATAAAATATATGACTTAAATATATTTATCATAATTTTATAAATACACACTTAATATAATAAATAAAAGTTATATATATAAAAGCTTGTTTAGGGTCGCGAGCCGGCTCGAACTTGATATGTAAAGCTCAGGCTTTGACTCGATAACTAAACAAGTCATATTTTTGGGCTCGTGCTCGTTTAGACTCGGCTCATTTTACTGATCTCGAGTATTTCATGAAACGACTTGATTCATTTAAAGTATTTGGTCGGTATAGATGGACTTTCACTTCAGAAACTTTCTGAATTCGTTGCCCTTTTCCTACCATATAGCACCATGTCACGTTCGAACCCTCCCATGACATATATGCACCATACACGTTGCCTATTGCGACAACGTTGAAACATGGAGTACTTCAGATTTATGTTGTCGAATGAAAACACATTATCTTTGACCAAGTTTGTTTCCTACAAGACTTACGTTAAAACATAGACCTGTTAAAAAATTACATAAAATAAGCACGAAAATGTATTATGTTTGAGGGGTTATCTCATCTTACTCTCACTGCATTCAGAAAACTTGTTTCTCTCGATTCTTCTCACCCTTGGTCATCTTTAATAGAGTCTTGAGTTCGTTGTCTTCCTTAGCAAGAGTCATGGTTCTTTGGCCTTTCTAGAACAGCATGCATTCATCTCTTGTCAGGAGATGGGAAAAACTATACTTTCTTACATTCGTTTTTACCAACCACACCATCTTTTATATTTTATCTCACATGTTATTACCTCAATTGACGCCCTAGTTGCGGTGCACGTATATAATGTATATATGTGTGGGCCTTTAAGGGGCAAAAGTAAAAGTGCACTAATTTTAACATTATTTTAATTATTTTGTGAAAATAACGTTAAAATCATTGGAATGATCAACTTCGAACGATAACTTTGAGCCGGCGACTCTTTCGGAGAAGCCTCTCTATCCCAATTGGGATAGGGGTAAGGTTTGTATCTATCCTTCCCCCCCCAGACTCTACTGAAAAGTGGGAATATACTGGATAATGTTGTTGTTGTATGTTATTACCTCAGTTATCTTGCATATGTTACTAATTTCAGCGTCACAGTGCTCTCGAGGTTAATCACCTCGGACCTTTTAACGTAGATTTTCTTTGTTGTTGCAACTTGGATCTATGCTCTGGATAGAACTTGGTTCAATCTGACAAGAATAACCAACGCGGATGGGGCTGTAGTAACAATTTCCTTTAACTAAAATGTCATGTGTGATTAATAAACATTAAGGAAAACTTGAAAGTTGATGCCTACACTCATAAAAAGAGGTTTCCTGTATTTTATTCTAAAATATAATTTAAACTATAATGACATAAATTTCCATTAAATCAATTAAATATCAATTTTTATTAAAAAAATTGTTTAATTAACATACAAAAGAATAGCATAATACGCTAAAATGCAAGAAAGAAAAAAAGAGATAACTAACACTCTTGTCATTCAAAACTTGTCATACTTCGATCACTATGCTTATTGATTCGATATATAATGCTAAGAATCTTTTAACTGATTTGTAATTAAAATAGGTTTTCGAGTTTGATTATTGTATATCGGGTTAGACTAACTTGGCTAGGTAACCCGATATAGATGTGTATAAATCATTATGAATAATTACAATATTTTTGATAAATTTTAATCAATAATCTTGACCCAAAAAATAATGGCAAGAAAACAGAAGTGAATTATTATAGACGTAGAGTACAAAGTTAACTTTAAATGAATAAGTACATAGTATCGGATGCTATATCGGACATCAGGTGCCAATTATTAGTCGAAGCAGGTTGTTTGAAACCATAACTAGTAATAAAAAATATAAATTAAATGATAATAATAATGGAAACATATTCTTATTTTGTTTAATATAGAGTTCATAATAAAACATTATTAAACATCAAATAAATAATAATAAAAACATCCTCTTATTCTATACGAGTCTTTTACATCTGCAAATTCCAATATACGATGCCAATAACGTGGTAAATGGTGTGCTTGTATGTCAAAACATTGTTGTGAGCTTGTTACAGTGTTGAAATTGACATCATTAAGTACCTAAAAAGAACTGTTTGTCTTAAGGTTGTAAAAACGATTGTCACGAAACACGAACCTTAGTTTTTGTCTCTCACATTTTGGTTTAATAATTAAAGTAAATTAATTAAATATAAAAATGTAAAAAAAAAGGTTTCAAGCCCGCCAGAATCAAATCCATGATCTCTTATCTTGAAAACAAGAAACTTACCAATTTACTAGAAAACACGCTTTTGATTCTCATGAAGGAAATAAAAATACAAAATACATGAATTTATGAGCAAAAAGTAATAAAAAAAAGGGAATAAAATATTATATGCCACACTAACACATGAATTGAACCTACGACCTCAAAACTCAAAGTCAAACCCTCTTACAAGCTCAACCAATACAACATTTTTAAAAACTGCGTCGAAAATAAATAATCTTTGATTATTGGCGTAAAAAAAATTAAGTAACCCACCTGATAAATAATTGATGCCGCAAAGAGTCGAACTCATGAACTCTAGAGTCTAAACCAAATTCTACTACCAACTTAACCATTAGCATAAAAACTAAACAAAAAAAAAATAAAAAATGGATGCTAAACGAGTACCCATGTCACCCAAAATCGAAAAAAAAAAAAAATCTCTTACATCTGTATCAACAAACAAATTGTTCACTATCTTGAAAATTTATTTATATAAAATCTAATTGGTGGCCTAAAAAGAAAAAAAAAAAAAAGTGAACCAAAAATTGGCATGCTATGAACTATTTGAAAGTTATAATTAAAGTTTATAGACAAAAAATGAAACTTTATTTAGTTATCTAATACTAAAAAGTTGATTAAATGTAAATCAATTTATATTACACATCTACCTAAATATTTCATAAATAATGTGAGAATATGTAACTTTTTATAATTAATTTAATTTTAAATTAATTTATTTACTGACATAATAATTATTTAAATTTATATTAAATATTATAAGATATATTATATAATATCAATATTAGTAATATCTTGTTTGATATGGGAGAGAAACCAAAAATCAGAGTGAAAATAAAATCGCACATGTTACGTCATCTATTAATAAAACAATTTGTGAAAATAAGAAGAAGAAATTCTCACATAGTAACATTCCTCCGTTTTCTTTTACTTATTTAACAGTACATTTTTTTATTTTATATAAATTAACTTTATTTAATAACAATTTTTATGTGTAACTATCAAGCAACACATAAGCAACTAATAATATGATCCCCTCATTACTCAAAGTATTCAACACATGTGTTATCAACACACTTAATATTTTTTTTCCTTTTTGCTTCCTCTCACGTCGTGGCCACGGTCACTTGAAACCAGTTTGGTGAGGGTCACGTCTAGCTAGGGATGATGTTATATATATATCCTTCTCCTAAGATTTAATTATGTTACTTTTTTAGAATTAAACTAGCTTATTAGCCTGTGTATTACACATGATTGTATAAAAAATAAGCATTACAAAAAAATCATGATAGAAAATTTGATATACAAATAATATAAAATTTTTAAAATATGAAAATAAAAGTATATTTTATAAATATCTAAACATAATTTTAAACAATACAAATAAAAATAATATTTAAAATTTTGAATTTTCAAAATTATTAATTGAAAATGTAAAGTTTGAAATGATTATATTTTCATTAATATTTTAAAATATGAATATTAATTGTATTTCTTTAATTTTGGAAATTTGACTTTATTGTATTAAATGAAATTAATTTCTAAATTTGTTAAACATGCCACATGGATAGCCTATATATATGTCACGTGTCAAATGTGATGTGGATAGGCTAAAATAACGACATGTGCCGTATTGTTATTCTTTTATTATATAGTATAGATTATTGAATAAATGTACACTCAATAAAATACAAAAATTGTGTAAAGTATTAGAGCATATATCTAGTTGATGGTATTAGAAAAACAAAGTACGTAACAATTTTTAGTAAATATATAGTAAAATAGTTATTTTAAAAGTTAATTTTATGAGAATGAACTTATATGTTTTTTTAACAGCAATTTCATTCCATTATTAAATTACTGGAAAATAAATTAAACATTTGCTAAATTAAATCATTTATTTACTCAGTCACGTCTTAAACTTATGTTAAAAATAAATTTGTTAATTCCACAAGAAAACACGAGTTTTCCTTAAGTTTTCTACATTTCATTTTCGCACCCATTTTATTTAAACTTTCAAAAACATGTCACCACACGTGACATAATGAGAACTTAATTAAGATGTCCATTAATTACTGCTGTTAAATAATCTTGACAGATTAAATAATATCGTATCTAAAGCTTCATATCCTACAACTAAATATTATTTTTATTCTATACCTTATTTAACATATCATATAATTTTTTGTATTTTTTATTAAAAAAAGGATTATAAATTTGTAAACAGTAAACTTTTGTATTTAAAAGAACTTCATGTAAAATGATTTTAAATTTTATAAACAGTGATGAATATAAGAAAAATAGCTCAAAGTATTTATGTTTTAAACTTTATATTCAAAAAAATAGCACAATTTATAAATTTTGAAACATAGGAAGGGAAGAAAGTTTAACTGAAGCGGACCAAGCAGTTAAGGATCGTATAGTCGACGGTTCAGCTCTCTACTGAAGGCGCCGGACACATATACGACGCAAACTATTCGAAAAGTAAAAAAAAACATACCCGATAAAATCTCACTTTTCAGAACTCTAAGAGTTAGAAGAAATCAAACCTTACCTCGATCTATTTTGATAAAAAAAAAAAAAAAAGGGCTCATAAGTACAACAAAACTTATTTATCATTATTTTTTTCCTTCTTCAGCATGCACAGCAAAAGCATACGAAGAGTTAACTACAATATACTTTAATAAATTAATTAATGCTTTTCACCTAAAAATAATTGCAAGTGAATTATAGAGATTAGAGAGTAAAAGAAATTGAACTTAATTTTAAAATAATTACGTACAAAATTAAGTTTAAATTAATGCATACAGATAACTATCGGCTGTGTATATCGGGCATCACGTGCCAATTATGAGTCCAAACAGGTTATTTAATTAACATTATATATAACTAATAATAAAACATTATCTGATAACACTAAATAATAAAAAATAATGAAAACGTTCTTATATCTAATATTAAAGTCGGGCGATTTTTTGATGAAATATAATTTGTCTTATAGAAGGGATTACCTTAAATTTTCTGCATATTATTTCAACTAGGTTTGTTTATTATCTCAACCATCTTAAATTTTCGGCATTTTTTTATTATTTCAAATTTTTTTATCATTTCAACTACATTAGAGTAGTTAGTAGTATTATGTCTATTACACCAAAATAAAATGAAAATAATAATAAGTAGTTACGAAAAAAAGTTCAAAAATTATAAAATGATTTTTTTCACATAAATCATATTTGAGAATTTCATGTAATTTAATATTTCAAATAATAAAATAATAATAAAATTTTTTTTAAACACCTTGTTTTTAAAACTGCTTTCGTAAATTTCATATTTTATAATAAGTTGTTTTTATAAAAAAATATGTTTTTTAGTATTTAATACGAGATGCGAAGAACGAAAACTTATTACGAGAATATTTCCAAATAATGACAATTATCTTACTTTTATTTATCAGTATAAATTAAAAAAAAAAAAAACTAATTAACATGCCCAAAACCGCAATTAAAATTTTTAATGACAAATTAAATAATTCACCGACTTTATATATAAAAAAGAAAAAGTAATACAAGAAATGCATTAATAACTAAAATTAATAAATTCTGAAGCAAAAGTGAGCATCACATGAAAGAATCGTTAAAACCACAGGCAAATTAGGGCAAATATTCGAAAAACCAAAAGATAAAAACCCTAATTCCAATTCCAATAGACAATTCAATGCCCACGCAGCCAATCAATTTCCAACATTTTTTTTAATATTGTATCGAAATTATGCAGAATCAATTTATTGGGTTACCGTAGGTTGATCCGGTAAGCAACCCGCCACCGGAGGACGCGAAAACATCCGGCGTATCGAGCAGCTGTGAAGATGAGCTACCACCCACATTCCGACTGCCACCGGTTCCGCCGAGGTGCAGCTCCGAGAAATTGGGGAAGTTGGTGTGGTCTCGTGTTTCAACTCCTTGATCGTAGAGGAAACCTTTGAACACGTGTCCACCGATTGTTGCACTCGCTTGGTATGCATACTCGTCGTCTCCGTCATCTACGGCGGTCACCCGCACGCATTTGAACACCGCCGGAGCACGCACTTGTCCCGGCAATGATTCCTTGAAACTTGCATCTACAAAATTTCAAAATCAAAACATTTTTTATATAATTTTCAATAATAATTAGAGGTAGAGATGATGTTGAATTGTTGATTATGAGATGTTTTGATACCTTGTTTGTGATGACTGGAACTAGTGTCGAAGCTTCGAGGTGGTGTGGTGTTGGAAGTTGAAGTGTGTGAAGTGGTGGTTGTATGAGAAGTTAGGCGAGGTTTCTTCGGACCGGAAGTTGAGGCGGAGGAGACCGATGCGGCTCCGGTGGATGTCATGAGCTGACGTTCACGGCGGCGGGCTGCGGGGACCCAAGTGCTCTTCACGTGAGTAGCGCAATCAAACCCTCTACTCTTGCAGCAAGTCCTACACCGCCGGTGGGTGCAGTCTTTCTTAGCCTGGTTACCGCAGTCTTGACAAGTCATGGTGGATCCCGACGTTGATGACGACCCACCACCACCGAACCCATGGTCTATCATGGGTTTGTTTAGATAATTATGTGGTGGATGCTGCGGTTGTGTTTGGGGATGCTCCTGCCAGAACTGAATGTTGTAATTACTGCCGCTGTTATTGTTTGTGTTACCTCTTCCGCCGCCACTCCCGCTCGCGGTACGGATGCCAAACGTGTTTTCATCCATTGCGAGACAAGGAGTGGCGGTGAGAAGCGGAATAACACCCACGCCAACGCCGAGAGCAGTCGCAGCGTTTGCGTTGGCTATAGACGCGTTCATAGAATGCGGGTGGTGGGCATGATTGTCTGCCACCAGAAACACATCACGAAGACCCAACATGCCAATTTCCGGAACACCGTAGTTGATTTGTCGAGCGGCAGACGTGGAGGACGACGACCACATACCGGCGGTGGCGGTAGATGTACCGGTACCACCACCGCCGGCATTAAAACCTAACGAAAGATCTTGATCAGAAGGTCTGAGTGCAGATGAAGAAGAAGGGTTAGCAACCCAGTCTGCAAAAGCACCTGAATCTGAAGGCAGCCTTGTACTCCTGCTAGTAGCCACAACTACTGCATAAATGATAATAATTGACAAAATTTAGATCAGATCAAATCAAAATCAAATCTTTACTCAAACCCCAAATCGAATATAGGGTGGAAGAAGATCGAAGATCTACCAGTCTGTGTATAGATATATATATCCAACTATAATGATATATATATATATATGGTGGGGTCTCTGAAATTCCCTTCAAACACACACAGATTTGCAGACAGCTACAAGGTTAGAGAGAGAAGATAGATAGCTAGAGAGAGAGAGAAAGAATTCACAATTACTGCTCTGATGCAAAGATTTGCAGAAGATCAGAGA
The DNA here is from genome assembly GCA_009363875.1 of Mikania micrantha. Lineage (NCBI taxonomy): Eukaryota > Viridiplantae > Streptophyta > Magnoliopsida > Asterales > Asteraceae > Mikania > Mikania micrantha. The sequence goes on along the minus strand of CM018680.1, from coordinate 60,318,840 downwards.
ACACTGCACCTGCTTCTGCTATAAAACACAATACGGAAATCGGATTCTGAGACAGAAAAAGAAGCTTAAAGAAACAGAAGAATCGATTGTGTTCTTATCTTCATGAATAAATATATATATACATAATATGTATGTATATAGATACATGAACGAGGGGATGATGATGATAATGATGATCATACCATCTTGATCATGGGGTTGGGTTGGGGTTGAGTTCTTGGGAAATGAAAAATGGGTTTTGGGTTGTTATCTCTCTCCAATAATCAATCACAGGAAGCGGAAGGAAGAGGGAGAGGAAGTAGAAAAAGGGTATAAAGACTTTTGTTCTCTGGTTTTTTGTAATTATTTAGGCTACTACTGCTACTGATAGTCTACTACTACTTCTGTGCCCCCTTCTGTTTACAAAACAAACTATTCGCACCTTCTTACTTCATGCGCGTGGATCAAAGCCCTATCTTTCAAACTACCCCTTCATCTTATCACTATACACATCAATAGCCTCTCATGTTTTCATGACTTATAAAGCCTACTTTTATCATTTTGTGTGATGTTAAAATTTTTTTTGAATAGCAAATTTTTTTCCACCTTTTGTTCACCATTGGGACAAATGTCCTTTGGTTTATGTGATGTTAATATGTGATCAATAGTTAGACCCCAACATAAGTCTATAAACTGATTTTGTTTTTAGAGGAAAACAAAAGTTCAGTAACATGTCTTTTAATAGTCTAAATGAGTACTCGGTCCCAACAACTCACATGTTATGATCATAGTTTGCTACAAACTTTCTAGTATCTAACATCTAGGTGTTGCTAATAACTGAACCTAGATTTGTGATCGTTTTTTTAATTTTAAACTTTAAAATGTTGTGTTATGAATCAAAACTAGTAAATTGTTTACTTTTATGGACCAAAATATAAGAAAAATAAATAGACAAAACAAGAAAAAAAATTATCCAGCTTTATTCAGGTTGTTTAGGTTATTCATATATATTCAAATCGCAACTAAATTATAAATCCGATAGATTCGGGTCGGATGAGATTCGACTCAATTCGAGTCGGGTTTCGAATAGAGGCAAAACAAAGTCAAATCCGAATAACCCCGATTTGAATAGACCGAATAACTCGTAATCCGACTCGATGAACACATACAACTGAACCGAGTAAATTCACGTGTTCTTTAGGAGGAAACCCATTATATGATAAAACCTTTAATAACCGCTTTGATTAGGATTTGAACCCATAACCTCATTAAAACCAAGTCTTGTGAGAATTATAAAGTATCAGTTGAGTTACAAGTTTTTTGACATAAACCAACTACTAAAACCAAAGAAGAAAAGGCTCTAAACTTAAAAAACCGAAAAATAATAGAACTCAACACAAAATGTGAAAGAACTAAATTTTAAAAAAAAAAAAAGAGATCGAGTCAAGAAACAAGGGAACAAGAAGTTTGTATTAGGGGGAAACCTTAAGCGATCAAAAATAGAAAGAATAAACCTATAATAACGAAAAAATGATTGCTAAGATGTTAAAAAGAGGAGCTTAAAACCTTGAACAAACTTGAAGACAATAATGTCAACTTTGGTTGTTCGAACCATTTGATCAAAGATAAAGAACGATTAAAGAAAACAAAACAGTTGTCAACAGATGTATGATAATTATGGCCAACGAGTTAAATCATCCAATCATGAGGGATAAATATGATTTCATGTAGATGAACAAGAGAACAAATTCATAATGAAAAACGTGTTTCATGTATTAAGAATATAGATGTCATACCCCTGCAAATAGTGGGATCGTGAGAATGTGACGGATTATACATCGAATTTTAAGAGAAATACTAAAATGCATTTAGCATAATAAGATATAACTTACGTCTGACATAATTTGAAAAATTATACATCTATTGATGATCAATGCGTCAAAACATATCAAATACCCATGCTAGTCGAATAAAATAAAAAATGGGCAAAAACAACCCAACAACCAACAAAACACTTACAATTCTAATAAACACACAATTGTGTTGAAATGGTAAGAAGCAAATGTCCTGTAGTCTTCTAAAAATATTTAGCACATGTCTCTCCCAAACATCCAAGTATTGCTTGAAAAGACATGCTCAAAATCATCGGCCATAAAGTTGAGCTCGTATGTTTAAGAGACAAGACAAAACAACGTTATATAATCAAGTCATGGACAATAATATTTGAGATTTAGATAAGTATATAACGGTAAATAAATTATTTCAACGAACTAATTACTTGGATTATATTCTCCTAAGTGTCGCTCGATGACGTATGTTGGTTTTAGATAGTAAACCAAACAAGCAAGTGTGGGATCTAAATAATACCATCATTACTTCTCAATTGGTTTATAATGCATACACATAAAGTCTAAATCATGTCAAAAAATTTAAGTCACACTATTTGAAACCAAAATTTGAACATGTTTCCCCTACAGTAAAAGTAAAATAAAATAGGGTCAACAAGCACTTGAGTTTGATAAGAAGTTAGTTTGACTCCAAGTAGTCAAGTAAATGTCAACTAAATAAAGTTACGTGTAATCAATGTTTTAAAAACCGGTATTTTAGGTGTACCGGATTTATCTAAAAAATGGTTTAACCGGTTAAACCAGGTTGTACCGGATGGTTCAACCGGACACACTAATAAACCATAGACTTTTATAGAAATACAACTTATACTCAAATAAGTTTCCAAAAGTATAGAAATTCATCCAAAACAATCTAAAAGTACTCAAATTCTGATAATTTTTTAAATAAAAAAGTGCATAATAAGAGTATGACATTGGAGTGTTAAACGCATCAAGTTCACGATCGCTTAAAAGCCGAAAATCGCTTAAAAGCTGAAAATTGCTTAAAAGCCGGTATTTTGTGTTTTTTTAAACCGGAAATACCTGTTTTGCCGGTAAAACCGGATTAAACCGCCGGCACAATCGATTGAAAGTGCCTGCATAATACCAGAGTGTTTCATACCGGATTACTAAGCGGCAAGCGGTTGAACTGGTTGAACCGGCCGGTTCGAACCGGTTCTTAAAACATTGCATGTAATATAGAGCACATATTAATAAATTCTACTAATTGATGAGTTGGGTCACTACTTCTAATCTCTCAACCATGATCCATAGGGGTGTTCAAATCTTTCGAAATCAAAAAAATCCAAAATTCGAATCGTCTCCGAAACCCGAAAAAACCGACCTGAAATAGAGATTTGGATACTTGGATCAGATATCATTTTTTCTTATTCGGATCAGATATTTGAATTCAATCACCCAAATAAAACCTATTTATTCAGGTTATTATTCAGATGTAAAAATAAGTTTATTCGGGTTTTTCGTATAGTTTCGGATCAGATTAACATATTTCTAATTCGAATCGAGTTGGATTTCAGATAGGATCATAAAATTTTCAAATCCGAATAATGTAGATTCGGATAAACCAAATTAGACCGTTTTTCCGATATGATGAATACCACTAGTGATCCATGGTTTATGTCAAAATCAAACCATATATAATCTAACTTGGTTATAAGTCAAGTACGTACAAATTTCTTATGTCGTACGAACCAAGAATCATTTATACTATTAGTTGGGGATGTTCTTACTTAAGAAATTTTAATCTATTCTATTTAGAGGAGGGCAAAAAACCAGCAACCGGAACCGACAACTGGAACTGGTAGGATACAGGCGGTTTGGATTCTAAGAGAAATCGAAACCGAAAAAACCGGTACCTGACAAAAACCGAACCGGAGCCGGCCAAAAACCAGTTGAAACCGGTAAAAAACTGGAACCAGTTATTGAATTTGTTGACCAGAACTGTTGGTTTTGAAAAAAACCTAGTTTGCCCACCTCTAATTCTATTACAAGCTTAAGTGACACATTCAAATTTTACCATATTTAATATCATTTCTTAGCATTACTTTAATGCAAGGATTACATTTATCATGGTTGTAAAAGTCACGAGAAGCTAGTCGGGCGACAAGGTACCGCCTAGGGATTAATCGGCGCTAGACGGATTGAAATTTTTATATGTAATTTTATAAATATTTATTATATACACACATTAATATCAATAATTTAATATAATACTTCAAATATATTAAAAAATAAATTTAAACATACTAAGTCAAGTACTTTAAATTACAAACTTAAACACAAAATTCGAAGTTTATAAATGGATTTCGATGTTTAGTGACAGGTTTCAATGTATCAGATGTTGGATTTGATGTTTTAGAAACATATTAAGTATTTGAGGTTAAGAAATGTCTCGAATAATCACTTCCTGTGTCCTTTTTAATCGAAAAAAAGCCAAAAAAAGCAAAAAAAAAAATCGACAAGGTTTCTGGCCGCCTAATGCCTAGGCGGCCGCGTAAGCCGATTTTTGCAACACTGCATTTTATAAGATGGTATATATAGGTAGTTCTATAATTTTATGTAAGTTTTGTTACATCTAATTTTATTTTTTGTACGCACTTAGTCCCGGTTTGGGGGTCAAACCCTTTATATTTTACATATAATTTGAAGAGAGTATAATGTGAACCTTTATATTTTACATATAATGTGAATAAGCCTGGCAAAATAGTCGGATTGCTTAACGAATTAGAACATGTTCGGGTTAGGACGGATGCGGGTCAGGATGGGTTTTAAGCAAAATCAATTTGGGTTTCAGTGGGTCGTTTTTTTAAAAATATCAATTTAGCTCAAGTTAAAATGCGTTTTAAGTAAACAAATAGTTTATTTTCATAATCTTTAATAATTTTTCCGTAAATATATTATTGATAATTTTTATCCGTTTGAATTTATTCTATTCTAATAGTTTTTAGATTACTCATCTTAATACGCATTGTGTTAAAGTGTTGCATATTTCAACCCGTTTCATGTTATGTAGTTACTCATCTCAACATAAAATACAATAATTGTTTATACAAAACAATCTATTTATCTTGCTTTGTGTCAAGATTGTTAGGTCTAAATTTGAAATAGGTAAGAGTTAAAATGGTAATCTCACCCAGTTAATGGTTATGGGTTTGACTATTAGAGTTGACAACTTTATTTTTAATTATATTGGTATTGTTTAATTTATTTTATATATATTCTAACTATTGATATTACTTTTTTTAATAAAAGTTAAAAATCACTGTCATCGTCAAAATAATATAAAAAACAAATAATAGACCGAAAATTATAACAAATTAATACAGCAACTCAAATATTCAAGGCTCAATAAGTTAATATCATCAATGATGTACGACTATTAAATTAGGATTTTAAGACACATTGAATGACCTAATAAATTTGAAACCAATAAATGAATAACGAGCAGGGCAAGTTTTTTTTTTTTTTTTTCCTGGAAAACATTTTAAGCCGGTTACTAGGTAAACCCAATTGCGAAAGATCACCTACGCCCACGAAACACAGACATCGATAGTGACTTAGCTCGTCTACCATTCCAAAGGATCGTCCAAAAACTTATGATAAAACATCTAGCCCACGTGAATGTTTCTAGTGATTCTCGAACCCATGACAATTATATTAGAAAACCATAAAATTGATTCCTCCAAAATCAATTTTTTTTGAACGGCGAATGTCTCAATCGTGTGATTCCACTGTTTCCGGGTCACACTACAAGAAATATGAGTGTTTACCAACACATAATGTACCTACACTTGTAAATGTGTAGGTAAATTACCTACACATGTGTGTATATGTGTGGGTAATGTTTTCTCATATATTTTCATAATAACCAACATTTAATATGTGTTGGTAATACGTTTTAGCTACACTTAACATTGATGGGAAAATTTGCCCCCAAAATTTACCATCAAGTAAATGTTTAATTACCTACACATGCGGCAAATTTATGTTATGTGTAGGTAAATTATCTACACACATGTAAAAGAAGTTATATATGTGTGGATAATTGGTTATGCTTTACCAAACAAATGTCTAAATAAAGTAAGTATATAAAGTTTTACTTTATTTTCTAAAATGACATGGTAAAGCAAATACCTACACATATTTCAAAATGTATAATATGTGTAAATATTGAATACTTATTACATATACGAAATATTTTAATAAAAATGTGTGTATAAAAATATAATGATATGAAAATAAATATTTAAAACAAAAATTAAAATCAAACTAAAAGAAGTAACAAAACATAATTTACCTACACATGTTTGTATATTTGTGAATAATTAGGGGTGTTAACCAACAATTGTTTAAAATTTGTAACTGAACCGTATTTGTAACTAAAAAAGCCAAATTGAATTGTGTATTCGATTCATAACTGTATCCGATCACATCACAAATTCTGTTTGTGGTTTGGTTTACGATTACATTATTTTTTAAATTTGGTGTATTTGGTTATATGGTTAAACTGTTCAAACTGTATTTTTTTCTTTATCTTTATTTTTATCTTGTAATTTGTATCTTATATATCTACTACTATCTATTACATATATATTAAAAGAATTATATATATAGGGAGATGATCAAATGTTAACACATGTTTATTTTGTTAATCGAACAACTATATCTTATTATTTTGGGGCCCACACTAAGGTAAATCTAAAGGTGTATGTTTTTTTTCTTTTTTTTAATTAATGTATGGCCCACTTACATTAATAAAAAAAGAATAAAAACCTACATCTTTAGATTTGCTTTAATGTGGGCCCCAAAATAATAAGATATAGTTATTTGATTATCGTAATAAAAAATGGTTAACATTCGAACCATCCCCTATATATATTTTGTTATCTTGTTACTATATATAATAGATATTGGATAAAGAATGTGTAATGTCTTAAAATTAAGAGATATACAACCATTTATCCGTACAACTTCTTCTTGCATATGATACCCTCGTGAAAAAATTTGAAATCCCGCCCTCTGCAAAAAGGCCCTGTCTTCAGTTCTATTTTTCAACCCCGTAAACAAAACCCTAATATCATTTGTTCTTTCTTCACGATTCCGCTGGAACATGTCCTCGCGGATGTTCTCTCATGGGTCTCCATCCCAATATGTTGTTCAAAGAGGAAACAAAGAGAGAAAGAGACCGAGACACAAGCTGAAACAAATAGAAAGCGACATATGGGGGTTATTCATCGGTGATGATGGTTATCAAGGAGACGAAGACCACCAAAGGCCACATCCTCTACTATTGAAGCAGCGATCATTGGCGGTGCTTGCTGTCAGTTACTAGGGTTTTGTTGGTGACCCTCGACGATGACAGGAAAAGGTAACATAGGGTCTATTTGTTAACGTAATATGTTTACTTGATCTATGACTTCTCAATCTGCTAGGTAATCTTCATTGCAGGTGGCTCTGTGTAATCGTCATTGCAGGTGGCTCCGGTGTTCCCCATGGAACAAAGCCTAAAACTTATATGCAGTGTTAAAGAGTAGGCATGTTTAGTATTTGTTCAATTTAGTTTTTGTTCATTTTTTTGTTCCTAAATGAAGGTGAAGTAGGTAATTCATTTTGGTTCTCAAAGCATCTTCTTTGTTTTGGTGTTTTTTTGCTTTGGTGTACATAATGTGTCGTTCTTTTTCTTGGTTCACAAATGGACTTAGAAAAAAACAAGATTTTGCATTGTTGTTGCAGGAAATCGATAACCGTATAAGACATTGTTAGAAGAGTTTTTAGCTAACATAAGCCCCAATTTTGCAGGCATGGAAGTATATCACAGCTCCAATCTTAATATATGCAGTTGAGATGAGTTGAGAACATGACAGCCATAACACTACTTGCCTATATAAAGGTAAACATATCACATGTACTTTAAATGGACTCAATTCTTTATGAACATAAAATCGACAATTAACATGTTTTTTCTTCGTGTTTATAATCTATCAGGAGATGTATCCAACGTAATCGTGTCTAAATCGAATGAATTTTGATTCATGAGCAGGTAGTGCATGTCAATCTAATTAGTCACACAATGCAGGTTGAAACATCAATTTTTGCAATGAGTGTGAAAACACTCCATTCCTCCAGCTTCAAAGTTTGGTTTTCTAATTAGTGACATAATGTGGTCAATTTGTTGTTGCTCGAGCCTTTGGAGACCAAAACTTTAAGGCACAATTAAGTTCAGAATCTTGATCTTTAAGGCACAATTAAGTTCAGAATCTTACTAATGTTGGCCGAGTTAAAATGTGAACCTTTTAATCATCTTTTGAATGGATCATAATACAATGTCCAAACAAAAGGATACTAAGCCAATTATCAATGCATGAAAGACGAATGGCTTAAGGCATGAAACATTGTTTGTTGAATCATATTATCATATTTATTGTCATTTTAATTTTTTTTATAATGTTTGCTCATCAAGTTGTATACTTAGCTTTTCTTGTCCATCTTTAGGTGCTGATAACCAGGAAGAAATTGTTGATGAATGCATCAAAGATGCAAAGGAAGCGATTGCTTTACTAAATTAACTATAATTATCAACACCAAATAGTCTATAGTGTGTGCCAATGACACTAACTGTTAAGTATTTTAAATCTTCACTCAAAGATGTTTATCTGCCAAAGACATTCTTGGGTTGGGTATTTTCTGGTTTTGGCTTTTTTCATGTTCAAGTTTGGTTTTTTCGGGTTGGTTCTTCAGGTTTAGGTTAGTTTTTCGGGTTCCGGTTTTTTCGGGTTCCGGTTGCTTTTTTTCAGGTTGGTTTTTCGGGTTCATGTAGAATCTAATTAATTAATAGGTTGTAATGCTATGCCAAAGTGTTGTTGCTTTAAATAGGGAAGTTGATAAGGTATTTGTAAATGAATTTGTTTTATATTATGACATAAGTTGTTAAAGTTAATTCGATAAATGTTGGTTGATTCTATATGTCATTAGAGTTCAATGATTCAAAGTATCGGTTGAGGCAACTAATGATCACTTTTCTTTTCTTACAATTTACAGATTTACCTTAGGGTTTAGACAAAAACATGCCTTCATATGTCTCTCTTCTTCATCTGCTCTTTTTCCTTGGGCCAAAAAAAGGCATTCTATACCTGTTTATAGTGACTGATACTTTTTGTTTTTATTTCTCTATGTCTTGATGCAATGTTACTAATATCAAGATAATTTACCCTTTGATATTTGGTTCTTCGCAGGTGTTTCTGCGGTCTTTGGATGTTTGTTTGTCACGTACAAAGAGGACAAAAAACTGGTAATATTTTCTTGCTTTAGTTTTATTGAAATTGAATCTGCATATGTTATTTATTGTTTTATTTTCAGCTATTCGCTTACTTTAACTGTTGAGATCGCCAAAAGATCCTATCGACCGATCCGTACATAAGTTTGAGCTAGCTGATATTTAACCATCTATTCTAAGATCCTAATATTCAGAGGTAAATTTTGTATTTTAACTGTATTTTTAATGGGTTTGGATGATGATGATATACTATCTGCATAGTGCATTTCATTCTGTGTGAATCCAGCATTAGATAAGTTTATTTATGTTATATGTGTTTTTCTGAATGATATGGGATGCTTATGAATTGCATATAGTTTGATTTAATGTAACCGTAAATATACTACCTCTATGATTGTCATATAATAAAAATTGTGTACAAAAGCCGAAAGATAATTAAGTGTTATTTGGTTGCAGGCTACAGTAATCGATCTTTAAGTTGATTTTGTTTGTTTATTTGGTTAATTTTATGGTTTTGTTGTTTAAATCTATTTTATTTTAGTGCTTTTTTAGAATTCTTGTATAGTTCTTTGTTATTTTGAATGCAATCTAATATCTAATGATCTTATCTTTTGGAATATTTTATGTTTCCTTTAGTGGTTGCCTTGGCAGGAGCATCTCCATATAAGTGTTGGATGAATTCAAAACGTCCTACTTATGAAGAACTTGCGATGTATTTGCAACACTGAAGGGTACAAGTGCAATTATACAACAAACACTGATTGTGAATAATATCATGCCACCTTCACCAAGCACATCAGATTAATTTCAAAGAGATACATCAGAGTGATCAAAATATTAATTAGTGACGTAGTTTTGTTGTTCTCTATAAACTCGTTGTGACTTATGAATAGTTTATGTTTTGTTAGTTTAAGTATTTTAGTTCTAATGACTAGTACTTTATTTTTACGGTTTGAAGAATAATGTTTGAAGATATTTAATTAAGTGTGGTAATTTTGGTCACATATGTATCTATTTGTATATGCAATTTTGTATTTGTTGGTATGGATTTGAATATAATTACCTACATATAAATCTATTTTTACCAACACATATTACTCAATATCTACACATATACCACTTTTATCTACACATAATTTTCTTTTTACCCACACATATATGTGTAAGTATAGTGTGATATATGCCTACACATAAGTGATGTGTGTGTAATGATCTATATCAACAGTCCTGAGGCCACACATCATGACACTTAATTTATGTGTAGGTAAAAACAATTACCTAAACACAATAGGTTTTTACCTACACATACTAAGTGTTGATAAAGACTTAAATTTCTTGTAGTGTCATGTCACCAAGGTCTAGTTATCTGGATCTACATGAGCTACCACAACCACCCCAGGAGAAAACCTTACTGGAAAAACCCCCTGACCCCCTTCAGACCCCTATTTCAATGTGGGTGGGTTTTGAACCCAAAACCTTCTATTTGGAAGAATCATGAGATACCATTGATACAATGCCTCTGATAAAGGGTTCATAGACGGGCAACTTTTTCTTTATTTTTGTTTTTTTTTTTATTTTATGTAAAACAATTTTTTTTATATTGGTTCTATATAAAACTGAAATTCTTGATTTGATTTTAAGTGAAACAATTTAAGTTAATTGGTTTGCTATTTTGACCCAAACCGACCCATGTGTCGGGTGAAACATGCTTTGGAAAAGTTGTAGGGGCTGTTGGTGATTATATAATATTATATTTATGAACAAAACACTGTTTAGATTGGTTTAATATTTCACAAATGTAAATGATTGCACCAGCTTTGTCTCTCAACAAGAGTTATAAAAAAATATTTTTGTTTAATAATGAAGTTTTTTAGAACATGATAGCATAACAACTAAAATGACACTACCACAACCATTAAAAGAATTTTGTCTGATCAAAGGTAACATAGTAGGACTTTCAACAAATATTCATTTGGTAAATATTTATGGGCCATAGCTAATATCCCATAAAAGAGCTCTTTGGGATAAATTGGCTATGTTGATATCTCAATCTTCTGGGATTTGGATTTTTTTTTTGGAAGATAATAATATTGTTAGATTCTCTAACGACCGAATTAATTAGAGTTTTGAAAATCTTTAGCCAGAGATCTTAATAATTTTATATCCTCATCGGTAAGAAGTTCGTTTATGTTCGTTTATTTAATAAACGAACGAACACGAACATAAAATTTGTGTTCATTTGATTAAATGAACGAACATGAACACACCTTGTGTTCGTTTATTTATGTTCATGAACAGTTCGGTTATGTTCGTTTATTAACGTTCGTTTATTTGTGTTCGTTAGTGTTCGTTTATGTTTGTTAACTATGTAATGGTAGTTTTTGCTTTGTTAACTGACTAATTTACGAATGATTTGTATTTACATTTAAAATATTTGTCGTTTGTGCTCGTTTATACTTGTTCAATTGTGTTCGTTTATGTTTGTTCAATAGTGTTCACGTTCGTTTATGATTGTTCAATGGTGTTAAAAATGTCCATTTATGTTTCTTCGTTTATTTTAGTTCGTTGTGTTCATTAATGTTCATGAACAGTTCGGTTATGTTCGTTTATTAACGTTCGTTTATTTGTGTTCGTTAACTATGTAATGGTAGTTTCTGCTTTGTTAACTGACTAATTTACGAATGATTTGTATTTACGTTTAAAAGATTTGTCGTTTGTGCTCGTTTATACTTGTTCAATTGTGTTCGTTTATGTTTGTTCAATAGTGTTCACGTTCGTTTATGATTGTTCAGTGGTGTTAAAAAATGTCCATTTATGTTTCTTCGTTTATTTTAGTTCGTTTATGTTCATTAATGTTCATGAACAGTTCGTTTAATTTATTAATGAACGAACACAAACGAACATGAACATATTCATTTTCTTAATAAACGAACACGAACACAAAATTCATGTTCGTTAATGTGTTCGTGTTCATGTTCGATTAAGTTTAAATGAACGAACACGAACATGCATGTGTTCGTGTTCGTTCGGTTCATTTACAGGCCCACTCATCAGAGTTGATTGAATTACCAATAGGAGGCATAAAATTCACTTATTTGTCCAGCAATGGTGAAAACGTGAGCAAAATTGATAGAATCCTATTGTGTCATAATTACATAAATCAATGGCCGCCTTCATCTACAGCTGCATCACCAAGAGAATACTCCGATCACTGCCCAATCATACTAAAACCTGACCACCTAGATTTTGGTCCAACACCATTCAAAATGCATAAATCGTGGTTTCAGTATGAAGAATTTGAAAAAACAATCAGGGATGCGACCTTAAAGGCTACTCAAAACAAAAATCCGGATAGAGCTCTTCTTCAGTAATTAAAAGAAATCAAACATGGTGTAAAAAAAATGGATACAAATGGTAAAAGAAAAGGAACAAAAAGATGTGATTGCTCTTAGATCAAAAATTAATGCCCTTAATTTAATCGTGGAGCCTCGGCCTCGGCCTATAACAACATCAAAAATCTAGCAACTATCTTTCAGATGTTTTAACCTTGCCTTGAGACTAAACATCAATTTAACAAAAAGTAACGTTTTTGGTGTTGAAATCACTGCAGAATCAACTCCAAAACTTGCGAGATTAATACAATGTCAAGTCGGTAGTTTCCTCTTCATGTATCTTGGAATGCCGGTGGGCTTAAGCATGAATCTCATCAAGAACTGGGAGCTGATATTAAATAAACTAACCAACCCATTGGAAAGAAATATGTCTATCAAATTGGTGCGCAAGCAACTCTACTAAAATTGATATTGGGAGCGATACCAATTTATTACTTATCCTTGTTTCGTGCTCCCTTGCAAGTTATAAAGAAAATTGAGGCAGTAAGAATAAATTTTTGTTGAGGAAGCTCTTCAAAAGGCAAAAAGATTTCTTGGGTTGCATGGAAATCAATGATAACAGCAAAACCTTTAGGGGGGTTATGGGGATTGGGTCTATCAGATCAATGAACATAACTTTACTAGTTAAATGGCTTTTGTAACACCCCAAAACTTCAATGTAAGTTATTTTACTCATGAGTGGGTGTCACACCTCGAGCCGGCAGCCTGGATCGACTTTCCTGTCGAGCGAAATGGTCTCGGGACGCGATCGCATCGGTATGATGAGATTGAATACATATCACATGATATATAATGGAGAAAAATAAACATACATGCATTATGAATCAAAAAGTTAAATTACATTGGTTCGAGTTCAATAATTTAACCCTGTGATTCTAATAAAAGACATATGAATTAAATCCGACTTGAACAGTAGCGGATCCGCAAAATGTTCTGGATCATATGTTGTTCCTACACAATGCACAAAATCTGTTAGGTCCTTATAATAGGCCACCTAGTTAAACTCCTATTTTTGGTGACTAAACATGTTCGTCACCTGAGAAGAATCATGCAAAAACAAGTCAACACTATGTTGGTGAGTTCATTAGTTTATTTGGTTTGAAAATGTTTTAGAAAAACATTTATTCGGTTTACAACAGCTTGAAATTCTCAACTATGTTCACCACATTCCATATAGAAATATTTCCCCAATTGTTTTATCTTTCCCAGTGATTATCATGACTGATAATTTGAGTTAATTATATAACTCTCGTTCAGACTATGATATTTTAGATATCGGAATTTACCCACATAAATCCCATTAAGTAGGGAATTCCTTTTTGTTTTAAAGTATTTTGATATATCCCGCGCAACAGCTTCCACTTTAGACATCATTATTGACATCACCCTGTCTTGTCAAGTATCGCTTATATATAGGGCTTACGTAGGGTCAAGCCCAGCCGACATCCCACCACGCCCTTGGCAAGACACGATCATGTCCTTAGTGGAAACGAAGGCTTTCACTCAGCAATCACACACACATATTCACAATCATCACTTGTTCTCACATTGTTCTCAAATGAATGAGTTTACTGTATCTCACTCCCAACTGGGAGTGACAGTCAACTCATTTAATAAATGTATTTTAATTGAACAACATTGTGGTCAATGCTAAGTCAAACCACTATGCTCCCAAACTATAGCCATTTGGTTTGAAATTAGTTCTCACAGATGTCTTCACAACTGACTGCCACTAACCAATACTTAGGCTGATTATCAGTCAACCAATATATTGCTAGTGCTCCAGAACAGTTATGGCTAGTTAATAGTAAAGTTCTGTCAATTTATTATCACCCATGTGCCTGTTTATCAAACCTGACTGATGTCACCCTGGTACCAATCATACTATGTCTCACAAGATATGATGTCACTTTTTTTTTGTTTGATGTTACACATGTCATGATTCAATAAGTTAGTAACATTAAACCTAAGATTTATGATGGTGATACATCACAAAATCTAAAAGGTTATGGTGTTATCTTTCTTTGATTTATGATGTGTATTTTGATTCATGAAAATCAGTAATATTATACTTAATTTATTAATGATGATTCATCATTAACTATAAAAGGTTATAATATTACATATTAATATCCAGACTCATGATAGAAAATTCGATGATATGATTCTTACAATTAGTGACTTGTCACTACATCTATAAAATAATTATATCACATATCTTATTGTAATTCATGATGACTATGTTATAATTTTATAAACCCACTAGGATATTATTTCTAAGATCGGTGTTAAATAATTCTAACATGTCATTAAGTATTCAATCATAAAAATCCTTTCCTATGTTTCAAACAATTCATAATGATTTATGATTTTACTATGATAATCGAGACACACTGATTTCTTATTTTATTATTCAGCCTTATGAATTGAAGTATGGGTGATTCCATACAAAATTTTAAAACAAGTCCACAAGCTAGCATAAGATTATTGAGTTCTAGAAAAATCATTCTATATTCGTATCTTTAGACAACGATTCAAAGATTCAATATTATAGCTAAAATTAGTGGTAATCAGTTATCACAATTATCAAAGGTTATATAATATCAACTACTTTTGTATTATGTATCATTCTCTTATTCAAAAATCGGTTACCTACCAATTCATACGTTGTAACCAAGAAATTCCATTGCAAAATTTCAATGTTAAAAACCTTTATACTCATACAATTCTTAAAAACTAGTCAAAGTCTTCCATACCTATTCAAGCTTATTTAAAGTTTTTGTTTGCCTTGGTAGGCGTTTGGTATGCTATCAAAGTATTAGTAGTGTGGTGGGTTGGCTGCGGTATACCCTATATATAAACACTAATAGTACATTGATAGTAGGACCAAAAGCTTGGTCAAGGGCTAGAGTAGTCAATTCAATCTACTGTTTCAAGTAAACTATGCCAGTCAATTCAATTGTTATTCAATTACTGATACGTGGTGTGTATTCTTACACCAGGTCAAATCGAATATATCGATAATCACATAAATCAAATTAATGATTATTAAATGGAATATTTTAGATTCGTATGTTTAAACAATTACTTAAAGATTCAGTGATTTCATAGCTAAGGTTGATGTCAAGAAGTTATCATAACCATATAATATCACATACTATTGTATTATGAATCATTCGCATATTCAAAAGCGATAATTTAGCAATCCATACAACTATGAGACTCTATTACAAGATTGCAATTGTTAGTGTTTCTAAATTCATACGAATTCTATAGTTAAACAAGTATTCAACGTCTATTCAAATGTATTTAGGTTAGGTTAGTCTTGATAGGTAATTGGAATGCTATCAAAGTATTAGCGATGTGGTGAGTTG
The DNA here is from genome assembly GCA_009363875.1 of Mikania micrantha. Lineage (NCBI taxonomy): Eukaryota > Viridiplantae > Streptophyta > Magnoliopsida > Asterales > Asteraceae > Mikania > Mikania micrantha. The sequence goes on along the minus strand of CM018680.1, from coordinate 60,302,915 downwards.
GCTGCGGTATACCCTATATATAAGCACCGATAATACATTGATAGTAGCACCGAAAGCTTGACCAAGTATTGAATTAGTCAATTGAATCTATATTCGAGTGAACTATTTTTCAGTCAAGAATAATCAACAAAAAAATTATTACTTATATAACAATATCTGGAGAGTATTTTTATAGCAAGTTAATCAAATACATTTGTAGTTAATCTCATCGTGAGTGGATTCAACAATCGTTAAAAATTTTAAACCCACATAGCATGCAAACTAGTTGTGTATGAATCCAAAAATCCAAGAACGTTACTAATACATATTATGATTCCAAAGTTCTAAAACAAGTTGTAATTTTAAACTCTCATAAACTTTCAATTAGTGGTTTAAATATTGAGACGCTATCCTATAACATTAATAATTACAATTCTAATAACAATCAATCAATAACCAAAGTTATTAAATTCCTTAAATCGATGACCAAAGGTAGCAAGAAACAAAACAAGTTGAAAGAAAATAGTTAACACTAGAGTGAAAATTTTCTACTAAATAAATTTCGGGACGAAATTCTCTAAAGTAAGGGAAACTGTAATCCCTAGGATTTTCACTTAAATTCCAAGTATTGTAATCATGTTTGATTTATAATAATTCAAAATTCTTGGATTCCTTAAAAACCTACTTATTCATAAACACATAAATCATAAGTAAATAAATACAACAAATAATTTAAATAGGTAAAACATTTCAAAAATTTATGAAGCATAGCATTAATAATAACACATTATTGAAATTCATAAAACAATGATGTTTAAAATCTAAAAAAAATAATAATAAAATAAATTAATAAAATAAATAAATAAATGAATGAATGAATCATTAGTAAAAATATTTGATGAAAGTTTTATAAAACAAGAATGCTTTTAAAGAAATTAAAAGGTTTATAAATCTTAAAAGGATTTTTATAAAAGTTTTCTTTTATAAAATTATAGTTTTAAAACTACAAGGGACTAAAGGGAACATTTTAAAAACCTAAAATATGAGAGAATAAAAATTTTGAAACGAAAATGGAAAATAACAGGAAATAGAGGGACTAAAACCGTAATAAACCAAAAGTCCCTTCTTCTCTTTCCCGATCAGATCTTTGAATCCCCCCATCACCGGGCACCTTCCAAAAACCCAACCTCACGCATTTGAAAACGAAAAATCAAAGTCACACCATGCTACTTGTCACACCCTTGTCGTTGCGGAAGCGTACTGTGTGACTTTCAAGGTTTCACAATCATTGTTTACCACAAAAACACTTATGTTTTATATTGCACACTATGTTATAACTACATTAGTTACAAGCTCAATGTCATAACAGTTTCAACTGGGTTTCACACATATACTATGCTATGTTTCACACAGTTAAGTCTAACTATCATAGACTCTACTATATGTCTCCAAAGACTGAGCTTCCAGCTCCACCCCTTGTATCATTATGAATATGAGAAAACATGATTTTTAAAAAATCAGAACATGATTTTTAAAAAATCAGCGATATGCTGGTGAGTTCACAAATTTATTTGTCAAAAATGTATGCAATGTATCCAAGCAAATCAAATGTTTGCATAAAAACAGTTAAATAAGATTCATGTCCCAAACTGGGTGTAAAACATTGGTATCCAGTGCGAACATTGTTCCTTCCAACAATGTCGTGTATTAGTTCCCGACCAACTGTCCAATTATAACTCCTGGGCTCCCGTAACCGAGCTGACGAGTTTAGTGTTTGCCCCTTCCCAATGTCCTTGTCGCAAGACATTGTGTGTTTTAGCCTTATTGAGTGCCCGCTCGATATCTGGTCGTGGTTTTAGCTATGAACCACGGGCGAGGATTGTTAATCACAAATAGAATCTATTCTCAATAATCACGCCCCCCCCCCACGGTTAACGGTTACAGAATAGGAGACTTAGCGACAAATGTGTAACCCGTGAAATAATGACAAGTTCGGTCATGTGTTCTCCCCACTGTCACGTGTTTCAACCAAATGTTTTACAACGCTTTCGTTTTCATGTTTCACAAAATGTTTCAAAAGTGTTTCAGCGTTTCACATGGAGCAAATCACGTTTCATGTTTCACAAAATGTATTAAAAGCGTTTCAGAGTTCCACCTGATCTAATCAGGTTTCATGTTTCACAAATGTATCAAAAGCGTTTCAAGGTTTCACCTGATCCAATCAGGTTTCATGTTTCACAAAATGTATCGAAAGTGTTTCAGAGTTCCACCTGATCAAATCAGGTTTCATGTTTCACAAAATGTATCAAAAGCGTTTCAGAGTTCCACCTGATCAAATCAAGTTTCATGTTTCACGAAATGCATCAAAAGCGTTTCAGATTTCCACATGATCAAATCAGGTTTCATGTTTCACAAAATGTATCAAAAGTGTTTTCAAAGCTTCACAAGAATCAAGATGTTTCAAATGAGTTTTTATGTTTTCTCATTCCTCGAGTTCAAAAGCCAGAATACAGAAAAGAGGTTCGTGAACTCACCTGTGTTGATTCAAATCAATAAACAGCGCACAATGTTCGTATAACTAGTTCTTGAACTCTAAACCTGTATGTCATTAGATTTCTATGAGTTACTTAAGCTTAATCTGACTCTCAGAACTTTCCTTGACGTTCAATGTCAAGTACATTACAACTCAAGTCATCAATCTTATCTCAAATGTTTAATCAATTTCCTTAACTTAACATCACAAAAAGTGTGCTAACTGCGACTCGTTGGATTAATCAGAACATTCCAAGATTAATCAAATTAGTATGGTTGTTGATTATATCACCAAAACAGTTTCTCGATGGATTCAGGTTTAGGAATAATTAATCCTTGTCATTGATCATTCCAAAGAATGATCAAGACAATCATAACCATTGTTATAATCAAATGGTTAAAACCATTATGATCTATGATATGGTTCCATGATAATCGGACATTATAACGGCTTATAAGACTGAGGTTTCGTATACTTGTTTTGGACAGAGTCTCCGTTTATAAAAGTGAAGTTTTCATGTTTTAAGTCGGGCAGAACCTCGACTTATATTTCTTAATTTCCTGAAAACAATTGGGCATAATCTCTGCTTATAGTTTTTTGTTTCCCAAAAATTAGTCGGGCAGAACCTCGACGTGTTTTTGATTTAAACCAAACAATTAATCATAATCTTATTATATATAATAATAATAAGATCTAAAACAGGCATTATAACGAATTGAAATTATACGAGATTTTTACATAGCAGAAGTTTAGCAATACCTCGCGTTGAATACTAGATGATTGGAGGGGTTAAATGTGGGTATTTTGAGGTGTAAGGTTGGATTTGAGAGCTGGAACGTAAAAATTTGCGACAGAATTCAAAATCTGGTGATCTGCCTCTTATAAACGAAATCTGGGTCCGGGGCGCATCGCCTGGCCCCAGCGTTTGGCTCGGGGCGGTACGCCCGGACGTAGTGGCTTGCATGCCTGCCACGTGTTGACACGTGGCGTGCAATCGGACTTGTTTCTTGTTTTCGTGATAACTTAAGCATACGAACTCCATTTTAGCGCCGTTTTCGCCCACGTTCACGATTTTTCGAGCTCTTTTCAATGGTTATAATTTAAAGACCTGAAGAGTTCAAAATATCTGATATCTCATTTAAAGTTATATTTGACTTTGTGTATCTTGAAATCGGAGTCTCGTTTCGTAATTTTGCTTACACTCATTTTCTTTATTTCCGAGTTATGATTCTAACCTAGAAATTGTGAATTGTCACACTACTCCCTCAATCGCAGTTCTAATCATCCAAATAATTCCTAAAATGGTGGGATATCATGCGTAATCGTCAAGCTAGAAACCCATTCTATAAACATATCTTAATTGAACAATTCCGAAAGAGAATAACAAAAATTAACCACACCAAAACACTCATGACATCATTTTGGTTCTAACCAGACGAAAATCACATTCTGAGAAGCGTCGCATCGCTGGATAGAATTCAAAGAACGGGTCGCGACTGCCTTTCACTCGAAATCATTCAATTCGTTATCAAACCAGGTAACATCTTATACCAATCGACTCGTTAGAACATAAGGATCAAAAGCCCTATGGATTGAAGGGCTCACAGACCCTGTGTTAATCGAATTAGATTGGGGCTTAAGTTAGGGTTCATACTGATTTGAGGATGATTTTAAATGCAGAATATGGATAATTGGATTAAAACTTTGTTAACGAAATATCCGGCCAGCACAGTGGTAGAACCACACGTGTGCGGCGTGGGTGCCTGTGTTCAAACCTTGCGGGTTTGGTTAAACCGGTTTTTTTTGTGCCATCCTTCTCCATTTCAACCAATTTTTTTTACAAAAATTATATTAAAAATCCTAGAAATTATTTGTACACTTTCTGAACAAATTCCATTTCATCGTTGACAGATTTTAATTATGTTTTTATCAGAAACTAGTTTAATAAACATATTAATTATGTTTAATTTTTTTAAGAAATAAATTGTTGTCTTTCTGTATAATTTTAATAAATATTTTAAAATAGAATTCAGTTAATTTCTGTTGCAAAGTTTATTTAATTTAATTTCAAACTATAATAAAAGATTTAAAAGTCAAAATAAGTTCAAAACAACATTCTGTTCAAATTTTTTATAATAAAAAAACATACGTATAAGTCATTTTTTTTACTTACAATCTATTTATCATATTAAAATGTGTTTACCAAAAAAAAAAATATTAAAATGATTTTAATTAGTAAAGGTTTAATTTTTAAAACTATTTGTTTTGAAATCAAGATAATTCAAAATGAGTATTTTAAAATTATAAACCTTTAAAAGACTAAAATAAATTTTGTAAAACTTATAATTCAAATATACAAGATTTTAAATACCAATAAATGGTTGAATGGATGGGAAATCAATTCAATTAGCATAAAATTACAAAATAATAAATAAAAGGAATATTTAATATACTATTTTATTTATTATAAGAATATTTATAAATATTCTTAACCAATTAGTTTAGTTATTCATAAAATAATATTGATAAATAAAAAGAATACATTTGATCTTCTATTTATTAAATCAATATTATAAGTTTAGTTATTCTAAGTATCCATTAAAACATAGATTCATTCAAACTATGATTTTCATTAGAATGCCATAGTTTAAGGATCCTTGAACTTAAACTATAGTATCTAAGATTTTGTTACTCAAACGTTAGGATGAGTAGATATCATTTGCTTCTCAAATCATTATTCAAAGACATGGGACTAGTCAAGCATTCAAGCTTGCGAGTTTTCTTCACACTCTCTTTCATATTTTTGTTTTTGGGATGTTGCACATGTCTTATTCAAAACTTTATTCATTCTTTTATTCATTCAATATATGATGCAAGCCTTAGACCTAGTTAGCTTTATGTGTTAGAGGCTAAACTTATACAATGTGTTGATTCTATGTGTGATTCTGTGTGAGTTGCCAGTCAAGCAAGCTAGTATTTAGTAGCTAAGATGAGTTAGATACTATCTTCGTATTGACTTTTGTCATTGTGTGAAAAAGGTGAAAAATACACCTAGCAAACTTGTTGAATTATAGCTATTAATTTATGGTATGTACATACTTGAATTAACATGTTGTAAGGATACTGGTTTGGACACAAGCTATTGTTATTCATTCATTCTTTCATTCTATTTTTTCAAACTTGTATTCATGATATGCTTAAAATACATATACTAGTTAGGCTATAGTTTGCATCCTTTTTATACATATTTTTTAAACTTAGTGTGTAAACTCACCAACTATGCATATAGTTGACAAACTCTATTTAAATGTGTAACAGGATAAGGAAGCATGATGAAGATATATGATAAGAATTAGTGACCTAGTTAGATTGAAATCAATGTCTTAGCAATGCAAATTATTCAATTCGTGTAATGATTGTTTATTATTCAATGAATGTTGTGTTGTTTTGTAATCATGATGCACTAAATAGTAAAACATTATAACAGCACCATGAGCTAGAAAACAGTCAAACTCGAGCCCCGACGTATTTCGTCGTCGGTCAGGGTGTGACATATTGGTATCAGAGCCATGGTTATAGGGATTTTGGTTATTAGAAATGGTGACCTAGACTATAACTAAGCTTACCCAAATATGATTTATCTCATATTACATTTGCTTGTTCATTACTTCCTTACGTGCTATATGTTATATTTATTCATTATGTGTTATGTTATATTTGTTACAATTGAGGAAAGACATAGTTATTAAAATGCCTTTGCTTACACTTAGCTAAGGATGACTTAGTTTAAGATAATTGTAGATCATGGGGATTATTTAGATTAAGCAAATGCCTTATAACTTGATTTTAAGGAAAATCCATTCCAAACTCACATATTATGTGCAAACAATCCTTATATATTAGGAATTTAAAATCATTATGATTAATGCCTATTATTACTCCTTAGACAAAATAGGAATTCCAATATTGATTTTTAAGATCCTGTTAGAATTAAGTTTGTGAGGTGGATATGTACTAACTGGGAGAGTGTTTTACCGTTATTTGGAACTCCTGTGACAACTCAAAATTCTCAGGTTAGAATCATAACTCGAAGATGAAGAGAATGAGTGTAAGCGAAATCGCAAAACGAGGCTCCGATTTCAAGATACAATGAATCGAATATAGCAATTGATAAGAGGTCAAATATTTTGAACTCTTTAGGTCTTGAGATTATAATCATTGAAAAGAGCTCGAAAAATCATGAACGTAGGCGAAAACCGTGCGCAAAACGGAGTTCGTATGCTCCCGGAATCGCGAAACGAAGATTTAGTCGAAAAATAGACGAATTACCCTGGGGAGATACGCCCAGTGCCACACGATGACACGGGGCGATGCGCCCGGCGACCACGAAAATATCTGAAATCAGCCACGGACCGCGCGGTACGCCGCAGACCATCGTTTGGCTTGGGGCTATGCGCCTGGGGCCAAAAAAATCCGGAAATTTGGTTAAAAAGTCAAAATTTCATCTTTATCTCAATTTCTTCCTTCTCTTCTACGATATCAGCCACCACCATCATGAAAATACTCTTTCAAATCATCAGAAATTCAAGTTTGAAGGCCTCACGACGTTTAGATCGCATCCAGAAGTGTTAAAGCAAGTTCTAATCATCATTTCATCCGCTGGAATCCGTCAGAATAGGTAATGGTTCATTTTAACCATCTAGTTTGATTATAAATGATTAAATCTTGATTTTGAACGTAATGATATAGTTAGGGTTGTTGATTATTGCCTAGATGATGGCTAGGATTGATTATAAATGATAAACTCGAACTGTTAACGGGTAAATCCTTGTTTTGAGCCGTTGTAATACCCGGTTTGCATGGGATCATAACAATGGTTATAATGATTTAAACCATTTGATTGTGACAATGTAGGTGATTAGTTTGATTAATCTCTGACATGCAACGTGAAAGTTGGGTGTTTCAAACTAATCACAATCATTAACATACTCATTGGAATGATTATCTGATGTTCATGATAACAGTCAGATTAGTATGTTAAACATGGTTATTAAACCTAATCTAATACTACATTGTGATATTTCATGATATTTGGGTAATCAATAACAAGGACTGATCATTCCTAAGCCATTAACCTGTCTGGGAACTGCTTTAGCATAATAATCAATAACATTAACTATTTGACTAATCTGAGAATATTCTGATTAATCAAGTTTGTCATCAACATAATATTAGGAACCTGGAGCAGTGTAGGTTCCTACATTATCATACATTGTATGATATGCTATTAAGATAATCATTAAAAATCTTATATTGGTTTGATGACTATTAAGGCAATGTCTTTGACATTGGACGTTCAAGAAGATTTAATCAGTAAGTTAAAACATTAATAACTCATTAAATAAAACTAAATGCAGAATCATCATATTATTACCAGTTTGTGTGATATTCTGCTACCACTGAATCATCAAGTGAGTTTCGTACAACCCCTTTTCTCTTTATTGTTTTATAAACATCGGGGTAACTCTGTAAACTGTTTTCTGAACATATGATATGCATCACTGATATCTGTGTGATTTCATGTGACTTTTGTGTGATTTCATGGGATTTTGCCGTTAATAACTCTATCACAGTATCAGAAGTCCTCATCTCGTGAACTGTATCTAGTGAACCCATGTGGGGCCGAACAGGAATCATTGATAGTACTATTGGCTGACAACCCATTTGCTGGGAGGATTGCATCTCCCCTGGTGCGAATGTTTGATACCTGGTTACGAAACACTTTCTTAATGTTAGTGATAGACATTAGGATTATGAGGCATTAAGATATTTACCGACGGGTAGTATCTTCGTAAATGTAAAACTGTCCGAAAGGAACTAGATACGGGTCCCACGGTTATCCAGAACTGAACTTTTTGTGAACATTACTTATCATATCATATTGTTCTAACTGAACTGTCGAACTCACCAGCTTTGTGCTGACGTTTCAAACTTAACATTTTTGCAGGTCAACGGTGACAACACGGTGAGGATGCACGTCCCACTTATGTAATTAAGGAATTTCGATTGTGTAATAAACTAAGTTGTTATATTACTGTAATGACGAAACCTTTGTATTATATTCATTTTAAGTGAATCTGTGTGCTGTGATATCGGTTCAAGTAAGTCACACCTCATCTCTGAGACATCACCACTATGCTTCCGCATCCAATAGAATGAGACTTATGACATCATCTCAGGTGACGAGAGGTGGGGGTGTGACAACTCCTGTCTATGAAAGTTATTCATATAAATCCCCGAGGTATTGTGGGGCCTATTTATCTTTTATGGAGACTTCTGATGACAGTACAATCACTTATAGGCCAAAGCATATCATACCAAACACCTTACAAACTAAATGATTCTAATATGTCACCCGGTGTTCAATTTTGAATACTGTTCTTATTGTTTTCAAACAAGTTCAAAAGAATTGTTTTTCTGTGATTGACTGACCATTAGATTTTGATTCAAACCCATGTTAGAATTAAGTTTGTTAAGATGGACATGTAGTAACTGGAAGGGTGAATACTGGTAGTTGAGGCTCCTGTCTAGGAAAGCGATTCATAATCCCTGACGAGGGACCAGTATGGCTTTTCTAGGGATTCTTACTGAGAGTATTTTACCTATAGGCCAAAGCATGATACATCTTGCAAACAACATTAATTCTAATAAGCCAAAAGATGTCTAACTTGGATACTACTCCTTAAGATTTTTAATCAAATTCTAAAGGATTTCAATACATTGCTTATACAATTCCAAACCTTATGATATCATACTTAAGATTAGTGGTGGTGATTCATCACTACATCTTACAAGCTATAATGTCATTTTCCTTTGATGAATAATAATATATATGTTATGATTCAAGAAAGTTAATAATGTCATACCTAAGATTGTGATGGTGATACATCACTACATCTAAGGGTATGATGTTATCTTTCTTGAATTTATAATGTATATGTTATGATTCAAGACCTCCAATATATCATAATAAAAATGTCATTTCCCTTTTGTTGAATAATATATATGTTATGATTCAAGAAATTTAATCATATCATACCTAAGATTGTAATGGTGATACATTACTAAGAGGCAATGGTGTTACCTTTCCTTGGATTTATAATATATATATATATATATATATATATATTATGATCAATACCTTCGTGATTCATACTTAAGGGTAGTGATGGTGATTCATTACTATTCTCATAGGATATGATATCATCTATCTTTGTTCTATGTTGCCTATGTTACGATTCAAGAAATTAGTAACATTATATCTAAGAGTTGTGATGGTGATACATCACAATATCAAAAGGTTATGGTGTTACTTTTCTTGGGTTGATAATACCTATGTTTTAATTCTTAATACTACATGATATCATACTTGAGGTTAGTGATGGTGATTCATCACTGTGTCTCATAAGATATGATGTCAATCCTCTTTGATTATGTTACATATGTTATGATTCAAGAAATGGTAACATTATACCTCAGATTTGTGATGGTGATTCATCACTACATCTAAATCTCATGGTGTTACCTTTCTTGGATTGGTAATGTATATGCTATGATTTTTAGAACTCCATGATATCATACTTAAGATTAGTGATGGTGATTCATCACTATGTCTCACAAGATATGATGTCACTTTTTTTTGTTTGATGTTACCCATGTCATGATTCAATAAGTTAGTAACATTAAACCTAAGATTTATGATGGTGATACATCACAAAATCTAAAAGGTTATGGTGTTATCTTTCCTTGATTTATGATGTGTATTTTGATTCAAGAAAATCAGTAATATTATACTTAATTTATTGATGATGATTCATCATTAACTATAAAAGGTTATAATATTACATATTCCAATATCCAGACTCATGATAGAAAAGTCGATGATATGATTCTTACAATTAGTGACTTGTCACTACATCTATAAAATAATTATATCACATATCTTATTGTAATTCATGATGACTATGTTATAATTTTATAAACCCACTAGGATATTATTTCTAAGATCGGTGTTAAATAATTCTAACATGTCATTAAGTATTCAATCCTAAAAATCCTTTCCTATGTTTCAAACAATTCACAATGATTTATGATTTTACTATGATAATCGAGACACACTGATTTCTTATTATATTATTCAGCCTTATGAATTGAAGTATGGGTGATTCCATACAAAATTTTAAAAAAGTCCACAAGCATCAGATTATTGAGTTCTAGAAAAATCATTCTATATTCGTATCTTTAGACAACGATTCAAAGATTCAATAATATTATAGCTAAAATTAGTGGTAATCAGTTATCACAATTATCAAAGGGTATATAGTATATACTATCAACTACTTTTGTATTATGTATCATTCTCTTATTCAAAAATCGTTTACTTACCAATTCATACGTTGTAACCAAGAAATTCCATTGCAAAATTTCAATGTTAAAAACCTTTATACTCATACAATTCTTAAAAACTAGTCAAAGTCTTCCATACATATTCAAGCTTATTTAAAGTTTTTGCTTGCCTTGGTAGGCGTTTGGTATGCTATCAAAGTATTAGTAGGGTGGTGGGTTGGCTGCAGTATACCCTATATATAAACACTAATAGTACATTGATAGTAGGACCAAAAGCTTGGTCAAGGGCTAGAGTAGTCAATTTAATCTACTGTTTCAAGTAAACTATGCCAATCAATTCAATTGTTATTCAATTACTGATACTTGGTGTGTATTCTTACACCAGGTCAAATCGAATATATCGATAATCACATAAATCAAATTAATGATTATTAAATGGATTATTTTAGATTCGTATGTTTAAACAATTACTTAAAGATTCGGTGATTTCATAGCTAAGGTTGATGACAAGAAGTTATCATAACCATATAATATCACATACTATTGTATAATGAATCATTCGTACATTCAAAAGCGATCATTTAGCAATCCATACAACTATGAGACTCTATTACAAGATTGCAATTCTTTGTATTTCTAAACTCATACGAATTCTAGAGTTAAACAAGTATTCAAGCGTCTATTCAAATGTATTTAGCTTAGGTTAGTCTTGGTAGGTAATTGGAATGCTATCAAAGTATTAGTGATGTCATGCTAGAAACACATTCTATAAACATATCTTAATTGAACAATTCAGAAAGAGAATAACAAAAATAAACCACACCAAAACACTCACGACATCATTCTTGTTCTAACCAAACGAAAATCACATTCCGAGAAGCATCGCATCGTTGAATATAACGAACTGACAGTGTGTTTGCGTGGGTGACGATTCACACAAACATATCTATGAGTTTAACGTTCTGAAATGATGACTAGAAAGTAAAAAACAAAAGTCGGAAAGCAAAACCATTGTCGTGCTCGTTCGAATGACGATTCGAACGAATACGCGCGATGGTGACGCGATTCGACGAAACGAAAACGAAACACGACACGAACGAAAATAATATAATTAAATAAAATAAATAACATTTTACAATTTTGAAACTCATCAAATAGTTAAAAATAACTTTCTTTTATTAATTTCAATTAAACTATGCGTAATTTTCCGGATACGCGACGAAAACGCGAACCGAACAATCGAAATGAACCCGAATATACGCGGGGTATTTAAAAGACTAAATGAAGCCTTCTCCTTCATTTTTCACATTTCCAATCTCTCTCTAAACAAGAAATCCGGCTACCACCTCTCCACCACCATAAACCACCTTCAAAACCCCATAACTTCTTCATTTCTTCACCGATTCGAGTGATTCTTGAACCCACGTGAAGCCCTTGACGAGCTCTACATAGAAGTACAGCAGATCGGAAGTTTACCCACTGAAATTGGAGGTATGATGCTTGCAATATCACGAAAATTAGGGTTTTCACCCTTGTGTTGTTTATACCCACGTAGCCGGCCATATACTCACAACCACGACCACATCCTTTCTAGATTAACATGTTGCAAAACACCACCATGCTAATGACATCAGAAATGATCAAATCGAAGAGGGTGATGATGGGGAGATGTGACAGGCTCGTGAGGTGGCTGTGTCAAGGGGGCGAACCTTTTTGAAATCTGTCGAACCCTCACCCTCTAGCCGAACCATCTTCGGCCGAACCCTCACAGCACAAATGAACCCTTACAACACCAACGAACCTTCATGATGCGACGAACCCTAGGCGAACTTTTCCCTGAGCAGCGAACCCCTGCCGACTAACATCAATCCCGAACCTTGTGATCACTCACGAACCTATGGCCGGCTATTGAACGAACCATCCATGCAGGGACAAACCATGCAGTTGGAGGAACTAGAACCGAACCTTCATGTGAACATTATCATGGCCGAACCTACCCCAATGACCCACGAACCTTGTGTTGTATTTTTGCTGGCCGAACCTTATCTAAACAAGGGAGGTTCGCTGCCATATGCAGTCTTTTCTTTTTTTCCTCAGTCGGTCATTGGAATCAACCGCCGGCCAATTTAATTCTAAACAATAGGCCCAATCCCTTAGCCCAAGTAAACCAGCCCATCTCCCCTAGCAGTCCAACAGGAAACCATCGGCCCAATAACAAATTAATCGACCCATGCTATTTTCGTGGGATTCCACAGTTCCGGCCCACACCCATTTGTAATGGACCAACCTCTATACACTAAAGCCCAAACCCTTGTGAAATTCGGCCCACACACACACCAAATCCACGGCCCAATACCATCTATTTGGCCCATTATTGATAACCGGCCCATGGCCACTTAGTTGGCCCACTTACATGTGCTTGATCTATATTGGTTAGCATGGCAAGGCCCGCACACATCTAGGCCCATAACACTCACAAGGTCTACGTTTTCCTTCGGCCCAATAACGACCTACACATGAATTTTCGGACCCAATGCTTTAAACTTGGCTCAAACATTAAACATTCGGTCAAACGGTTAATAGACAAATTAAAAGAAACATCAAATGGTTAGGGATCATCAAACTTACAAATCATGCAATGGTTTTACTTAATCTATTTCAAAGGTGGTGGACTTAAATTCATAACACCTAGGATGATGTAGATTTTACAAAGTACAAATGATTTCAAGTGTTAGATCAAGAGAAGTAAATAAAACATGTTAAATCACAATAATCAAACGGGGCCGAATAAGGATAACGGAGATCTCTAGGTGTTAACTAAATCTAAGGGTAACACTAACACCCATAAGAGCACACACTCAAAGACTTATACTTACAAGTTCAAAACAACATGAAAACAATACAGGATTGTGAAATCAACTTCAAGAACAGTCAAGAGCGCGTGTCTTCATTCTTTTAAGCTAAGTAAACCCTACTACTACAAGGTGAGTTCATATGCCCCTTTTCTTTAATCTTTACTGATTTTAAACTTATGGGGCTGAGAAACATGCTTTACTTTTATTTATTTAAAAGTTTTGCTTACATATTGTTAATACTTTGATTAAATGATATTAAATTGTTTATTATCATATATCATTGTATGCATGCTTGTATGATTACATGATGACAGGGAAAGATAAGATGATGATGATATTATAATATCATAACTCATCAATACAACAGAATAACATAGTTGTATGATTATCTCTTACGACACTTAGTTATTCTTACAAGAAGTAGCATTGAAAAAATTACAAGGAACATGATGGCATGATTACAAGAACAAACATAAGAATGATATGAGGATAACACATCTTCATTACATCATTCGATACAAGAATTAAGTAAGTGTAATAAGACTAGTTCTTATAACACTTAGCTTTTCAATTCAATACATAATACCAGAGAACAAGGAACTAAGAATGATAATCATGATAATGTATCTTCATGATAACAACATCATTCACTCAAACGATTAACATAATGTAATAAGACAAGTTCTTATTTAACTTTGTTAATATCAAGGAGAACATATGACAGTGAGTACAAGAATACAAGTGGATACAATTACAATTAGTTACTATTGACATGTTGCATTATATCACTTCAATCATGTGCCAAATTGTACAAGTAGATCATGTAAGCCCCTTTAATTCGCTGACCAGTTAGTTTGACGTGACTAAACCGACGATAGCATAGTGGTACCACATGTTTGACAAACCTCTAGCTTGTAGGGCTAGTATGTTGATCGTATTGATTCATTGGCCGGTAACGTATGACCGGTGACAGGGCGACTTCAAGTCAGGTTCTGGTAAGCGACACATGGTGATATTAATCTGCAGTGATAAGTAATTAATCCAGCGGGATCCTATTGATTAGTAGGTTGAGGAATTGATCTTACCTCATGTTTCACTACTAGTAATAGCTTTCGTTGAGGACAATAGACATACAAAGTGGTAGAGGTAAATCGGATGCATTGGAATCTGATTACGTGAGGATTCCAATGGATTCCTTTTATTGTGACAATCCGACTTTTCGAATTAACCTAGTTAACTGAAAATAGTGAGATCACAGGCCCAACAAGACAAGAGTAGGCCCAATGGGGTCTAGGTAGGCCCAATAAGGCCAAGTTAAGCCCAATGAAACCAAGGAAGGCCAATGAGGCCCAAGTAGGCCCAATAAGGCCAAAGTAGGCCCAAGGTATGCCCAATGAGTCCAAGATAGGCCCAATTGTATTTAAGAGGCCAATTGGGTTAATCAAGCCCAACAATGTTCTAAGTAGCCCGATTTGTGACAATTTGGGATTTTCGGTTCAACTTTGTTAACCGAAATGTTAAGTAATTGATCCAAAACAAATTTTAAAGGGTTGGAATTGAACAAAACAGCTTATAAACATCACAATTTCAAGGATTTAACTTGTAATTAATCATAACAATCGATTTTGACTTCTAAAAGTCAAAATTCGGCCAAAATGATTGGGGCAAATTCGAAATTCATAATGGGAAGGGTTGTAACCGAGAATTGATTGCTCTTAATCATCCTATTGATGATTACTAATGAGTAGCAACCGTTATTGAGCCATTGATTAGCCGAATTTAAGCTCGGTGGCAATCAAAAGTCGAAACCGTTCATGAGCCTTAACAAAAGTGTAAAATCTGATTGAATTGCACACAATTGGCACATCCTAAACACCATTCGGCATCTTTAGGAGCGAAATCATTTAAAGATTTGATTCAAGAAGCCGTAGATAACAAGATTTGGTTCGAGAGTAGCCGAAACTCCACCACAAGTCGAAGTACATCAATTCGATATCTAAACAAGTAAGTAATCACTCCAGAACCTCCTAATATGATCGATTAAGTAAAAACATATAGCAATTTTTGATAACAACATCGATTTAATGATACTTGAATTCTAGGGTTCTTAGACGAAACGGTTTTGGGGGTTTCTTGTTTAGATGGATTGGTAGTCGAATTAAACCATATAGGAAGTTTCAGAGCAATGCGTGAAAGGAAATACCTATGTCAATTTCATAAGATGATAGCGAATTCTATGATCTCAATAATTAGGGTTCTTAAGGAAAACGTTTTTGGGGAATTCGAATGTAACAGTCCTAAAAATCAAATTAAATAGCATGGGTAGATTCAGAGGATTCCAATTAAGGTTAATGCTATGTCAATTTCATCATGGAACTACGAATTATAAGATTTTGATTTTTAGGGTTCTTGAGTAAAAAGAATTTGGGGAAATTGATATAAATGGATTTAGTTTTCGAATTAATTGGCTCAGACATGTTCGAGATTATATTGTGAATGATAACCATATGATTTTTCATATCAATTTAAATGAAATCGATCCAATCAAGTTGTAAACGTGGTGCATGAGTTCGAAACTGTTTAGGAGGTAAAATCATATGTTTTTGATGAACAAGATCAATTAAACCCATCTATGTACTCGATTAGAACAATAGAACCAAAGCCCTAAGGATTGGAGTTCGATTGAGTTTGAATTGGTGCCCAATTGAGGTTAAATGGCTCGGTTAATAGAAAAAGGGGGGAACCAGGGAAACTATGTTTAAAAGAATTAAGTCTGGAATACTAATGCGAAACCCTAGCGGGCGATACTGGTTAGATGCGTGTGTGTTGAGCGGGAGGTCGCGGGTTCGAGCCGTGCCTCGGCCGGTTTTGTGATGAAATGCCATTTTTGGTATTTTTGTAATAACTCTCGCATACGAACTCCGATTTAACCCGTTTCAGTTTCGTTAGAACCAGAATTTCATCCCGAACATATTTGAATAATAAAATTCAAATTTTTGATCGAAAACGTAATCGCGTATAATTACGTTTTTTTAAATAAAATCGTATATGATTTTATTTAAACGATTTCAAAGGCACGCGTACATACGTATGCACATTCCTAACACTCTAACATACGTGTGTTGACACGTATGTGATTTCAAGCACAAAACGACATTCCGAATAACTTTAGGTTATTGTTTAATCACAGATTCTTCGTAGAGGATTTTCTACGCGAGTTTAAGTGCGTTTGATCATTCTGCAACCATCAAAGGTGTGTACACGGCCCCTTTCTTATTTTAACTGTTTTGGGAGAGAAAACATGTGCAACAAACATTTTTAGATACATATCACTTGCATGAGTTAGCTGTTTACATTATGTGACAACATAGCATTTAAAAGTCCTTACACACTTCGAACCGTTTAGTTTGCCGTAGCGCAAAGCGTGGTAGTTGGAAATAGATCTATTAGGTTTGACAAACCTCACTTGGTAGATGGGATCTACGCAGGTGTTTGACTGACCAAACATTCATTACTATTGTTTGTGCTAGACAATAGTGGCAAGGCAAAAACATGCTATAGCATGGCAATCGTCAGCTTCGGTGTCGACCACTTATGTAAATAGTACAAATGACTAGCTATCATGACTATGCATGTGTGATTATGTTATCTGCAAACTTGATATTCAAACTGTTGTTTTAAACATTATGAATGCTTAAACCTGTGTTATGCACCAACCTTTGTGTTGACTTGATTTACATGTTTTCTCAGGACGCTAAGGTGCGCAATAAAGCTGGCATGGACTAGGAGATAGAGTCGCATGCATGTTTTACATTTATATTGTTTGAATTACACATTTGGGGATTTTGTTTTGTAATTTACATGTTACAACTGTTCCTTTGGTTATTGTTTTAAAACGCTTCCGCAATCTTTAAAAACTTTGATGTTTTAGACCAAAGTATGTTTTGAAATTCATATAGAGGTCTTCGTTATGTCTAATGATCTGAGATCCTGGTTTGTCATGCTCCCAAACGATATGATTCCGTTAGTTGAAAATTGGGGGTGTGACATTTATGCTCTATGCACTATAGTTCAAGAACAAATTACAAGAGGTTAACTAACACTCTTAAATATTTAAAAGTGTAATAATAGTTAACGCCACTAATATAGAATAATAAAAGGAACAGATTTGATAAATCTAACATCCTTAACTTATAATGATTATCTAAACTTCGGTTCAATAACTGTAATTACTTCATTATATTATTCTATACAAGTTATTACATGTGATGCAAGAATAACATGGACAAGTGGATTGGGAATGGAAATCAATAGTTGTATTGCAAGTTGTGTGGAGTTCTAGTAGTGGTGTGGTGAGATGTTGGCTAGGGCTTAGTTCCCTTACATATGCCCTATATATAAGCATCACTACTAGGATGAAATATTACTTGTAAATATAACTATTGAGAAGCCATTGGGTGAACAAGTGAACAAATGGCATACAAGTAACAAAATACATATTGTGATTGTGCATGTGAATGAAACAAGGTTTTCAATTAACTTACTTATTAACTCACCAACCTAGTGTTGACTTTGTTTAAATGCATGTTTTCTCAGGTGATGGACAGGTGTAGATACTTATATGC
Source organism: Mikania micrantha (assembly GCA_009363875.1). NCBI lineage: Eukaryota > Viridiplantae > Streptophyta > Magnoliopsida > Asterales > Asteraceae > Mikania > Mikania micrantha. The sequence goes on along the minus strand of CM018680.1, from coordinate 60,284,517 downwards.
AAGTACTAAGCTAGTGGACTTTTAGAAGACCTAGCTTACTTTTGATTGCATACTTTTGGATGACAAAACAGTGAATCACTTTTGTATATCTTGTACAGATACAAGATATAAACTCATTGATTCTTTTGATTAGATTTACTTAGTTAAATTATGATGTACAATGTAATTTAACTTTTAAATTCTATTTCATGTCAAGTTAGCATTTCTCATTTATATCTCATGTGCTATGGAAACAATCTGATCATTTGATTATCACTCAAAGATATCGCGCCCCGGGAACCTTCTGCCCGACGGGAAAACACGATCCGTTCCCGCCGGCCTGGGGTGTGACACATATCTTAATTGAACAATTCAGAAAGAGAATAACAAAAATAAACCACACCAAAACACTCACGACATCATTCTTGTTCTAACCAAACGAAAATCACATTCCGAGAAGCATCGCATCGTTGGATAGAATTCAAAGAACGAGTCGCGACTGCCTTTCACTCGAAATCATTCAATTCATTATCAAACCAGGTAACATCTTATACCAATCGACTCGTTAGAACATAAGGATCAAAAGCCCTATGGATTGAAGGGCTCACAGACCTTGTGTTAATCGAATTAGATTGGGGCTTAAGTTAGGGTTCATACTGATTTGAGGATGATTTTAAATTCAGAATATGTATAATTGGATTAAAACTTTGTTAACGAAATATCCGGCTAGCATAGTGGTAGAACCACGCGTGTGCGGCGCGGGTGCCTGGGTCCAAACCTTGCGAGTTTGGTTAAAACCGGTTTTTTTGTGCCATCCTTCTCCATTTCAACCAATTTTTTTTACAAAAATTATATTAAAAATCCTAGAAATTATTTTTACACTTTCTGAACAAATTCCATTTAATCGTTGACAGATTTTAATTATGTTTTTATCAAAAACTAGTTTAATAAACATATTAAGTGATTTTATTATGTTTAATTTGTTTTAAGAAATAAATTGTTGTCTTTCTGTATAATTTTAATAACTATTTTAAAATAGAATTCAGTTAATTTCTTTTTTAAAGTTTATTTAATTTAATTTCAAACTATAATAAAAGATTTAAAAGTCAAAATAAGTTCAAAACAACATTCTGTTCAAATTTTTTATAATAAAAAAAACATACGTATAAGTTATTTTTTTTACTTACAATCTATTTATCATATTAAAATGTGTTTACCAAAAAAAATATTACAATGATTTTAATTAGTAAAGGTTTAATTTTTAAAAATATTTGTTTTAAAATCAAGATAATTCAAAATTTTGTAAAACTTATAATTCAAATATACAAGATTTTAAATACCAATAAATGGTTGAATGGATGGGAAATCAATTCAATTAGCATACTCAGAAAGTTCAATTGCAAAATAATAAATAAAAGGAATTTTTAATATACTATTTTATTTATTATAAGAATATTATTAAATATTCTTAACCAATTAGTTTAGTTATTCATAAAATAATATTGATAAATAAAAAGAATACATTTGATCTTCTATTTTATTAAATCAATATTATAAGTTTAGTTATTCTAAGTATCCATTAAAACATAGATTCATTCAAACTAAGAATTTCATTAGAATGCCATAGTTTTAGGATCCTTGAACTTAAACTATAGTATCTAAGATTTTGTTACTCAAACGTTAGGATGAGTAGATATCATTTGCTTCTCAAATCATTATTCAAAGACATGGGACTAGTCAAGCATTCAAACTTGCGAGTTTTCTTCACACTCTCTTTCACATTTTTGTTTTTGTGATGTTGCTCATGTCTTATTCAAAACTTTATTTATTCTATTATTCATTCAATATATGATGCAAGCCTTAGACCTAGTTAGCTTTATGTGTTAGAGGCTAAACTTATACAATGTGTTGATTCTATGTGTGATATTAGGGGTGTTCACGGTCCGGTTCCAAACCGTGAAACCGCCAAAACCGTTCATTGGTTTGGTTTCATGGTCGGTTTTTTTCTCAAACATTTGGTCGGTCGGTTTCAAAAGTTCAAAACCGTAATAAACGGTCTTGTTTATAGTTTTCGTCAAAAACCAGTCGTTAAAAATCAGACCAGACCGTATGTGTTTGAGTATATACCAATTTAGAAATATGTATATACATGTACATATATCTATATATATATATGCATATATTCATATAGTGTTAGGATCAAATACAAATTGATATTTTGTAAGAAGTGTAAAAAACAAAGTAATATTATAAATAATAAAGTGCTATTATTAACAAGGAGCTGTTAAATATTATAATAGCACTTTGTTTTTTACACTTTTTACAAAACTAGCTCTTTGTACATTAACCTCACCTTATTCATATATATAGACATGTCTATATATGTGTTTTTATAGAACGAGTTCATTATTTATCTGTCATTTAAAAAAAATACATTTGGATTTAATGTAATTAGTTCGCCTTGCATTATGAAAGGTTTGTTTTTATTAAATTTTTAATTTTAACGAGATCAAAACCTCAAACCGTAATTCAAACCGGAACCAAACCGTTGATAACGGTTCGGTTTGGTTCGGTTTTTTATTTTGAATTGTTCGGTTTTGGTTTTCATTATTCAAAACCGCTGTTAATGGTTTGGTTTACGGTTCCACCTAAAAACCGTAAAAACCGGGCCGCGAACACCCCTAGTAGATACCACCCAACATCTATAAAAAAATAGAGGTGATGGTGTTGCTCAGTTTGTGTATTTAAGGATTATTGGCTGTCTGATATATCTGATGACATGTACACGGCCAGAGTTACCATATGCTGTGAGCATGCTAAGTATACTAGCAATCCGAGCTCTGAACATTAGAAGAGCATGACAAGATTATTAAGCTAGTTAAGATACACAAGAAACTATGGACTACATTATGGCCGATATCCAGCTGTTATAAAAGGATACGGTGATGCGAACTGGATATTCAATATAAAAAATTCCAAATCCACAGGTGGTTATGTGTTCACCCTTGGTAGAGCAGTTATAGCCTGGAAGTCATCCAAGCAAACTCTTATAGCTAGATCTACGATTGAATCTGAGTTTATCACGTTAGATAAAGCTGGAGAAGAAGAATAATGGCTACGTCAATTTGTGGAAGACATTCCAGGATGGCCAAAGCCTATGTCGGCTATTTGCATACATTGTGATTGCCAATCGGCTATTGGTAGAGCTTAAAATGCAATGTATAATGGCAAATTAAGGCACATTCGACGTAGACACAATACAATACGACAAATACTCTCAATGGGAGTTATCTCAATTGACTATGTGAGGTCGAAAGAAAACATAGCGAATCCGTTGACAAAAGGCTTAAGCAGAGAGTTAGTGCACAATTTGTTAAGAGGAATAAGACTAAAGCCCTTCGAACAAATTTGTGCATAGGAAAACTTATCCTAAAAGTTTGAAGATCCCAAGACCTAGGCTCAATAGGACAACCTAATTGTATGAATTAAGGTCACTGTTGGGGAGTACCTCAAATATAAAAAGGGAGTTGAATAATTCCTAGTTCATTCCTTTATCAAATCAGTGATATCAATAGAGGATAAGCAAACAACTTTTAATGATTTGTGTGAAATCACCTATGTTAGAGAGAAGTGGGGCCACTTCGAATTAGTTTATGGGGGCCCAAATCTTAGAGTTCTTGCAAAACCAGGCTAGTTTTTCATGACCATAACAGACACGACAATGAGGGGTTAACCATACCAGGAAGTGTATTGTGTGACATGTAATAACATCTATGTAAACAGGGATTGGTTAAAGGACATCGCGTCTACTAATCGCTAGGAGACAAAGTACATATCATAAAGCAGGGTTCAAAGGAAACACCTACTTCTCCTGCAATACTCAACCGCTGAAATTTTATCGAGACACTTGAGTGTAAGGATCGATTTCTCTTCATGCGGGGGATTGTTGGAATTTTTAATAATAAATATGTTTTATTATTATTATTCGTATATGTTACGAATATAGATTACGTTTTGTTCTATGACGTGGACTAAAACGGAGCGAAGATGAATGAGATATCGATGCTCGAATATATGTTGTGTTAAGTGTTAAAAGAAAAGTGTAAAAAGAAATAGAAAACTTTTAAAAGAAAAAAGTAAAAGAAAATAGAAAACATTTCATCTACCTATTCAATGGCCATGAATTGGTTAACAATCAAGTCATGAATAGACTTGTTAATTGACATAATGACAACCTTTAGAATGACATATGCTACATGTATAAATAGAGACATTTGGTCTATTTTTTCTTTGCTAAATTTTGAAATTTATTCACCATTTGAGACACACAAACACAAGCTTCAAAAGGTCACGACACAAGAAGATACTCTGTCGAGTTCTCAACAATCTACAACGACCGATTCTTTCATTGCAAAACACTCTTGTTTCAGGTAATGTTTCGGGTTTTCGGTTAACTCTGGCAGTACATACTGCTTCGGCTGTTGTACCCTAGGAAACTGTCAGGTTCACCTGGGTGGCCCGAAATCTGTTTTAAGGGATCTCCGTTGAACAGAAATCCTCAGCCACCGAACTCATTTTAATTTGTTTCATCTTATGCTATACTTCTTATTTTTAATTTAAATTTTAGAACTTGTTTCATCTTGCATTATATTTCTTTCTTGTAATTTAAATTTTAGCATTTTTATGCTTCTTGTAATAATGTTTTTTTCATTGTGTATTTCTCTGAATTGTAATTTGAGTAATTGAATAATAAAAATATTTATTTATTTTGTGAACAGTGTTCCTACAGTAACAACTATCATTCTAACACAAGCAAAACAAAACTAGAAGAAAATTTAAACCAATATATCATTCTTGATGGACAAAAAAATACAAAAAAAAAACTCTCTGGGAAAAAAGATGGTAATAATGCATATATCCAGATATTCTTTCGATAGCTGTAAAAATAAAATACAAAAACCTCAACTATTACATGGGCGTATGATAGACACGAACCAAAATCTCAAATTCATATAGAGAAACGTGTGATTATCGGTTATCACTTCAACATAAAATCATATGCTACGTTATATTGCAAAAATGACCGCCTCTCGCTCATAAAACCAGATGGCGTCAAGAAGGCTACAAACAAACACATGACAATAAAACATTAATAAAAGAGAAATACATAACATAAACATAAAAACTTCAAAAGATAATCGCTAAAAACAAAAGGCAAAAGAATATTTCGTTTTGCACTAGTGGTAGCCTTTTGACTTCTTTTATATATGAGAGGTCTTGGGTTGAAATCTCACATATAAGGCTATGTGTTAGACCGGTGGGTATGCCCTGGGATTGGGCGTGAATGGGGTGTGGGAGGGCGTGGCACACCGCCCCCTGTGGGCGTGAATGGGGCATGGGAGATGGGGCGTGACTCGGGAAAAGATGGGAGAAATGCTACCGTTGGGATTGGACCGTTTGAAGGGTTAAATTTTTTTTTTTTACCTATTTAACTTCACATTTAAAATTCATTCAATACAAAAAAATTAACACTCTTCCCATTTCAAACTTTTTCAATTTCTTAACAAAAAAAAAATACTTCCCATTGATCCCAACCAAACACCAAACCAATACTATAACCCAAACACTTCACCTAACCGAAACCCGAACACGCCACCTTCGAATTGGTTCTTTAGCCCTTCTCCAATAAATCCTTTTTTTTTATTCAAACTGTTATCGACCGAATTTTGATTCAAGCCCACAACAAGGGTTTTACACATTCGCCGATTATGGTTCGAGTCAACAACCGCACGGGTTTGGAGTAAAATCCGAAGTCAATTTTTCCAAGCCATGGGTCGTGGGAAGTATCATACAAACGATATGATCTCTAGCAAATGGCGTGACATGAACCAAAAGGTTAGAAGGTTCAACAGGATTTATTCCCATAAATGGCAAACGCGTCGGAGCGGCCAAAGCGACGCGATGATTGAGCTTGAATCGGAAGATCAATACCGGGAACAGTTTAATGCCCCCTTCACGCTTAAACGGAGTTGGGAGATTATGAGGAAATGTCCTCACTGGATTAGAATCCCGACTGTTCAACCGTCGGCCTCAAAACGATTAAAAGCATCGTCAACCGATAGCCCCGGCACGTCGGATGCTCGAGTTCATATAAATCTAAACGAGCTCGACGAAAAAGAAGACAACGACGAGATAGAGGATTTGACCCGTCCGATTGGGAGAGATCGTGCAAAAAACCGACCGAGCAAGGGCGAGACATGGCTCTTCATCTCAAACGACCCCGGATTATAACCAAGGAATAGAACACTTATCTCAACGAATCAGTGACTTTAACGAATTAAAACGGGAACAACAACAGTTGGTAGAATTACAACTTCTATTCACCAACACCGAACATTTAACCGGGGTCGACCGTGAAATTGCCGAGCGGGAGAAGGAAAAAATTCGTAATAAATATAGAGATAATTAGCTTTATGTAAATTTTTTTATTAATTAGTAATTTTTTTTATTTGTAATTTTTGTTTATTAATCTGTAATTTTTGTTTATTAATCTGCAATTTTTTTTTATTAATTTGTAATTTTTATTTATGTAATATTTTTAATTTAACATTAATTATATCTTATTTTAATTTAAAAAGGAATGATCACGTGGAGTGAGCGGATAATGAGACATCTCCACCAAAATGGTGGGGTGAGTGGTTGTGGTGAGTGCTTACGTAGCGCCAACGTGGCGCATATGTAGAGTGATTGGGTAATGGGGCATACCCCATGGTCTTATGCAATGACCACCATTACTCCACGTATGCGCCACATGGGCGCCACATAATCAACCAACATCATCACCCCCTTATCACTCCACATCATCTTTTCCTACGTTATCCATCACTTCCGCATCACTCCACGTCATTGCCACCTTTTTCAATATTTTATTATTTGATTTTTATTTTTTCAATTATAAATTAAATTAAAAAAACACATATTATAATTAAAAATTTTAATATTACAAACTAAAATAAAAAAAATTGCATGATAAAAAAACTAAAGTACATAATTAAATAAAAAACATTAAAATAAATTTAAAAACTTTTAAAAAAAACTACAAATTTTCTCTTCGATTTTTCCAGACATGTTCAACTAAATCGCCTTTAAGCATGTTATGTATCTCCCTGCTTCGGATCTCGGCTCGTATTTCAAGTCTTTCTTCCGGTGTAACCTCTTCAACCGGAAGGTCTAACTCCTCGTAATTTTGGCAAATAGTTTTTCCTTTGTCATCCAATATCATGTTATGCAAAATAATGCAAGCATACATAGCGTCTCGAATTTTACTTTTGTGCCAAATCCTACATGGATTATTTATCATATGCCATTTTTTTAAGTACACCGAAAGCTCGTTCGACATTCTTTCTCACCGCCTCTTGAGCCTTTTTTAAATATTTCCGTTTGTCATCATCTTCACGAGGACATATAAATGATTTAACAAACGTAGCATATTCATGGTATATACCATCGGAAAGATAATACCCATACTTGTAGTACGTATCGTTAGCATAAAATGAAGACCACGGCGCGACTCCGTCTAATATGTCGTCAAATATCTGGGATTGATCTAAAACATTTATATCATTAATCGAACCAGAAACACCAAAATACGCATGACATATCTAGAGATCATTAGAGGCCACCGCTTCAAGCATTATTGTAGGATGGGGTGATCGCCTCGTTGATGACATCCTTGCCAAGCGGTTGGACAATTTTGCCATTCCCAGTGTGTGCAATCGATGCTTCCAAGCATGCCGGGAAACCCGTGAACATCATCATGCACTGCATAGATTTGTTGAATGTCGCTCCATGTTGGTTTTCTCAAATATTGCGAGCCGTATTATGCGATAACACCTTTACAAAAGTTGTAAAGACTATCTTGTGAAATTTTATCCGACATCCGTAAATATTCGTCTCAAGAATCGTGCATGTGCCGTAGGCCAACTGTCGAATAGCACTTGTACACTTTAGCAATGGTGTGAAACCTCTTACACCCAATGCATCTGACCTTTGTTGAAAACCAGAAAATTTTCTTCCAAATCGCTAACGATTTGAAGAAATAAATTGCGGCTTATTCGAAAACGACGTTTGAAATGATTTTCGTCGTAAGTTGGATTTTGACTAAAATAATCTTGAACGAGATGTTTGTTACCACCTTTACGATCACGAGTTATTTTTTTTCTTCGTAACACTTGTGCAGAGTTTTCTTCAATATCAGCTACGACGGATGTTACTGTTGCTTGAACGCTGCGTAAAAACATGAACGCTCCTTCGTCTGAATCGAATGATGACGATTTCATAATTTCCTCCTCCCAACTCATTTTTTTTTGATTGTAAATTGGGTTATTTTATAGAAAAATAATGGTTATTTTAGAGAGAATTGTGTGGATTTGAATGTTGGTTTAAGAGGAGTGGTTTATTTATAGTGGTTTAATTTTTATTTTTTTTTAAAAAAGCAATGGTCAAAAGGTTTTTTTTTTTGTTTTTTTGCCTTTCCAAACGGTCACAAGCCCATGGTTTTGAATTTTTTTTGCCCCTCCAACGGACATCACCCAGTGAGTGCCCTCACCACCTTGCCCATCACGCCACCCTCACGCCCCTGTGTTATGGGGGTGGGGCGCGACCAGGGCGTGATCCAAAGACATCACACCTGGGTCACGTAGCACAACACATAGCCTAACAAATATTGTTCTGGGTTGAGTCAGGAGATTTTTCTATTTGTAGGTTTCCTTTAGGCCGAGTGTGTCAGATCATGTCACCATGCTCTGTTATTCGGGCGGAATGATGTTCTATTTGCCAGTGTGATCCCGAATGATAGTGTGTTTGCTGTTAAAAAAAGTAAAAAATTAAAAAGAAATTAAAAGGAGAAAAAAAATCTTACTATAGGTGACAACTTGTGTTTTAATATACATATATAATTCATATTAGCTATGAATTTTAATATAACTATACAAATATCAATATTTATAGTATATAATAAATATAAGTTTTGATAAGACACGTGCCAACTTTATAAACTTTTAAGAAATTCGTTTTTACGTCTTTCTTTCAAATTAAATATTTACTAGGTTATCACCCAGTGTATTACACGGAATAAATATAAAATATTAAATACCTAGAACTAATAATTTAAAATTTATAAAACGATATTTTGATATAAGATAATTAAGCTATGTATTAACAGATACTTTAAGCATTAAAACAACAATTCGAAAGTTTAGTAACTATATAATTGATATTCGATATGTAAGATACTATTTTCGTAATTATTAAAGTTATTTTGAACGACTAACAATCAATAAAAAAAGATGTAATACAAATTGAATAAATTTAGCATTTAAAAATCAATAATTTTATGAAAACTTGTATATTGAATATCATATCAATCGTTAGTGAAATAATAAAATAATTAAGATTTGAAAATTATAAATAATAAATACTTAAAAATTATAACATTATACTTTAAAATAAGATATAATTGAAATCTACAAAGTTATAATAATTGTTTAGAATAAAAAATATTAGTTTTGCATTTAAGTATACAGTTTAAATATGAGAGAGGATTATTAAAACATAATTAAATGAGAGATGAATATTAGAGTGACAAGTGTCAAAATTTAATGGTGAATAAATATTAAAGTGACATGTGGCAAAAATTAATGTTAAGTGAATATGAAAGTGACAAGTGACATTTTTGTTATTTTTTATTATATAGATATAGATAAGGCACATTTTTTAGATTTAGATTTTGTTTTTCTCTTCTATTAAAAAAATAATATTTTTAATTACTCAATCAGGTAAATAATATAACTACTAATTAAATCATATTTTTTAAAATTTTATAAAAGTATCTTTGATAAATATAAGACATGTTATTTAAAATATATAATTTTAAATTTTCTTTATTTAACATGTGTAATACACATAATCTTGTATTTATATAAATAAATTCATGTGGTAACTTATAAATGAAAACGAAATAGAAGTGTTAAATTCACTAATTAAGATTTCATACTAGTTTATAATATGTTATAAAGCGCTCTCTTTTTTTTTTAAACAAAATTATTCTTACTAATACTCTTAAATTAGTCCAAACTAATTACAATTTTGCTTACAAGTGACTTCCTTATTTAAGAAGAAGAATATCTATCAAGCGGTCATCCATTTTTGAATAAAAAATAACAAATTTAAAATATATAACTAAGGATGACACGTCATTTTGTTTCTTCTTTTTTTTTTAACTTTGTTTTCTCGCATATCTTTCATACTAAAATAGATAACACATGTTATTATCTTATGTATTTTTATTTCTATACCTTTTAAATAATAATAACAATAATAATAATAATAATAATAATAATAATATCAAAAAAGCGTATTTTAAGATGTATAAATACATTTAATTATAAATAATTATTATCATTTCTAAGTAAATAATTATTAATTATAATTTATTTATTTTTATTTATTAAGACCATACGATACGCGTGTTTTTATAAGATAAAATAAAAAGTGATCAACCCACGAACCAACCGAGTAACCATTGACGACGAAATGTTATTTCGCTTCATAGTGTAATTTTATGCATTTTTCATTTGAAAATTAATTATGTGTTAAATTCGCCGCCTAGGTTTATGAGTTCGGCCCTCTTTTATATCGAACTAAGCTCTGTCACTACGGTTAACAAATACAAGAGTCGTTTAACTCTGTTTACAAGTCAGGAAAACAATGGTCGTATCAAAAGGGAAAATGCAATGTTTTCATACTAGACCGGATGTCGAACCGGATGTCTTACTGGTGACTGGTCAAACCGGTTGTACCGGATTTAAGAACCGTATAACATAATAAATATATAAAATATTCCAAAAATATATATAAATATAAACACATTTAAATGAACATAATTATTTTTTAAACAAATATAATCATGTTAAAAAAATATAAGATTTAGTTTTAATGTTTTATTATTTGGACGTTAGAAAAAAAATTTTGAAATCCAGTCCGACCAGTAAACCGGTTCCCAGTCCAACCGGTGAATCGGCTCAACCGGCTGGTTTGTTTGAAGCCGGTTTGCATTCTTGTTTTGAAGGTAGCCGAACCTCCAGCTACCGGTCCAACCTATCCGAATCTGAAAACCATGGGAAATAACGGTTGAAAAACTTGATGACGAAATCGGAAAAAGAGGAATTAAATAATGAAATGACATCTGAACTCACACATTGATTTTAATTGGGGGGGGGGGGGCGGAAACCATACGTAGGTTCCTTTATTTTCTCATTTATGTGTTCAAAGTTCAAACGTTGTGAGCCGATGAAAGTATGTTGGGTTGTTACCAAAGGTTTCTAGACTTGGTTCGAATTCGGGCCGAAGTATATTTGCTGAGGCAAGATCAGGAGGTTTATCCAGTTGTATTGTTCCTCCTGAGGCGGGCTCGAGCGTACTACCCAGAGCGTCAAATCCGAGAGGACGTTTGAAATCTCGTATTAGGTAACGTCGTACCAAATCGTTCAAAATAAAAAAGGTATGTTGGGTTGTCAAATGAACCGGGCTGACCCGTTTTCATAGAAGCCCGATAAATATAAATTGAGAATTTAAGAAGTGATAAAGAAAAAAAAAAAGGAAACCACTTTGCTTTCGTAATTAACAATACCAATAGCAAAAATAATAATAATTGAATTCCTATATTTACATAAAGTAGACTGTAATTTTAATTTGTGTACTATATGCGGGTGTTTAACAAAAGTATACTATATTGAATTTTCTTATATTTAAATATAGCGTATTCACTTTTATAATCTGAGACACACATATGACCCTATTGCATCCCCTAAAACTTCATATCTTATGCCGTTAATTTATTTGCCTAAACATCTATCTCAGTAGTATATATAGACGTCTCTTGTACTCAGCAGCTTTAGTTTTATATTTTCTTGATGCCAAATAGTGAGTTTCAAATAACATAATATGACAACAATTTTATAAAATTTCCTCTCGATAAAAAAAAAATATATACTTGCATTATGACACTATTATGACCTCTCTTTACTTGTATCAACCTGTTTAGACATAGATAACACACCATGTCTAGGTCACTTTTGGAAAACAATCTAAAATACTTAAAAACATAGTTGCGTATTGGACCACCAAACTTTTAGTACTGATTTGAATTTTTCTTTTCATTAATTGAGAAGAAATCAGACCTTCTCAAAACCAAGAAAAGATGCGGGTTTTAATTTTTAAACTTGATATAAAAATCAATATTTTTTTAAAAAAAAAATAATAATTAAGATGTAACTCATATCAAGAGAAGTTATCATAATATATCTGGGTTTAATGTAAAATTGAACGAGGAATAAAAAAATATACAATAGTATGCGACCAATGGCCTCCTGCTTTTCCATACTTAGCGAAATGTTGAATGTGATTGAGATGTTGGAGTACGGGGCTTGAATAAAGGGAGTGGTTAAACGACTTATGTTTGCAAGTTGACAGACTGACGTAGAGGTGACCAACGTACCCGGAACCGGAACGGAACCGGAACCACTCGTACCCGAACCGATGGGTACGGGGCAGTTCTGGGTTTTTAAAGAAATTGGAATCGGAACCGGTTCCACCCTTAACCCGGTAAAACCCGAACCGGCCAAAACCGGAACCGGTTCCAGTTCCAGAATTAACCCGGTTTGGCCACCTCTAGACTGACGAGTTAATCTGACACAAACTCACATAAATTACGGTTTTGGCCCATGTGATTTAACTGTTTTAACTATTTAGGTCTAAAATAAAATCTTTTATCAATTCAGCCCATATGATTTAGCCAACTACCGTTTTTGTCCCCTAACCATAGTTAGGTTTTGGGCCTAACCGTTATAATAGTAAAGTTTGAGGGGCCAAAACCGATAGTTGCCTAAATCACAGGGGCTGAATTGATATAAGATTTTATTTTAGGCCAAAATAGTTAAAACACTTAAATCATAGGGCCAAAACCGTGATTTACTCATTAAAATATGATTTGAACTTCTATCAAGTGTAAGAACCAAACAAATCATGAATTTTTTGGTCATCAAGCTAGGGTTCAAGCTTCACATGTCGAGCTCGAACAGACTCGCGAGCCCAAATAAACTTTTTATATATAAAATTATGAAAAATAAAATATAATATACATTACTTATATTAAGCTATGAAAAATAAAGTTATAAATATATTTAAAATTAATAATAAAATTATATTAATTGTTTAACTAAATATTAAACGAGTTGAGTCGAGCCGAGCCGAGTCATAACCTGTAAATTTTCTAGTGACCTAAACTCGAGCTCTAGCTCTCTTAAGTTTAACGAGCCGAGCTCGAGCTTGGCTCGACTCGTTTACACCCTACTACTTATAAGAGCTAGGGGCGGAAGAGACAAGTAAGCTTGTCACATACGATTAGTAAGTCTAGTATTTCATAGTCGGAGGGTAGTGGTGCACAAACCGGTTTTTTTTGTCAAACTGGATTGGGTTAGGAAACGATCCGGTTTGGCCAATGATGGTCCAAAACCGGTTTGGGGTAAAACCGGTTTGAGAGAAGGGGATGCCAAACCTATAAGAATCGGTTTAAAGGGGTTGAAACCGTTTTGAAGGGGTTGAAACCGCTTTGGAGGGGTTTAAAAATGGTTTGGGCCGGTTTGTAAACCAGTTTTAAAGCCAAAATCTCGAACCTATGTCAAACCGGCGGTTCGGACCGGTTTGGCTGGAATCGGTTTTAGATCAACTAAATACCGGTTTGTATACCCGAACCTTTTTTTTTGTTCACCTCTATAGGAGGGCTTATAGCTCTATGGTATTAGTGTTTCCTATTTTTTTAAAATCAGTATGGTTCGAATATTCATAAAGACAAAACTAGGTGTAACCAAATTGTTTTTTAATATCAAAAACAATAATAAAAATAATTAAAAAGCCGGTTGGGCATTAAGTTTAAGGCTATCCGATTCTATTTTAATTAAGACAGACTGGTAGAAGTTAGCCCAATCCTAAGTTAAATGTCACTTAGCCCAATTATGTTTTAGTTTAGTCACAAACCAAATACTTGTTACGAATTACGATTTAAAATTTTTGAAATCAATTATATGAAAAAACATATCATATAATCAAACCGATCACAAGTTTGAATGATTTCACAAGCTTAAAATTAACCGCTAACAGCCAAATATATTACACATTTTTATAGATACAAGCTCACACTCAATACTAAAAAAGGATACATAATTTATTTTGCAGCTGAATTTAGTCTCTGTTAAAACCGAAAATCGAATCAAATAATTTATTTATGTTCGTTTTTTTAACAATCTCATTCGATTTGATTATCAATTAAATTGGAAAAAAAATTTCCACCCTGAGTAAACAGAACTGAATAAACAAAGCAACAACGAAACTGATATCGAATATATGCAAATAAATATACAGAAACAAAAAAAAGGAAAAAAATAGAATTTTAGAAATGCATAGTTCGAATTGGCTTAAAAGATTCATTTATCTTCAAACTCGAGCCATAATCCAAATCAATAAAATAAATAAGACTAAAATGTCATTATAGTCTTTGTGATTTGACAGCTTTTGTCATTTTAGTTAAATTTTCTCATTTTGTTCATTATTGTTTCATTTTATTGTCATTTTGGTCATTATTGTTTCTATTTTATTGTCATTTAAGTCCAATTAAATTTTAAACTTTTGGACTAAAATGACAAAATTTACCAAAACACATGGACGAAAATGACAATAAAATGAAAACCATGATGACCAAAATGCAAAGTTTAAACTATTGGAATAAACTGACATTTTACTCAATAAATAAAGAAATAAACTTTCAAGCCTATTTGGTCAAAAACCAAACAAATATTTTTCGTTTTTTGGGGTTAATTTGCTTGGTCTCGACCAAACGTTTTACATTCTCATTTGACTGGCTATAAAAATAAACAAAGTTTTATTGGTTATTGGTTCCATTCTGATGCAAAGAACCTGGATCGGATCTTGAGATGCTTCAATTTGAGATCGAGGTTAAAAGTTAATTGTAATAAAAGCAATGTGTTTGGAAGAATAACATTCCTAAAATCAGTACTGACAATTCTTCCAATTTACTTTTTTTCATTGTTCAAAGCACCTTTATACGCTATTGAGTTCCTTGAAATGATAGAAAGAGATTTATTTGGGTCGGGTTTATAGTTGGAGAAGTCGCTAAACGCTACTAGATCGGTTTACTGGAGAGTTACGAGTATTCAACCTAGGCAGGGGGTGCTAGGATATGGTAAATTAAAAAGGAAATAATGTTTAGAAAATTATATGTATGTCAAATGT
Source organism: Mikania micrantha (assembly GCA_009363875.1). Taxonomy (NCBI): domain Eukaryota; kingdom Viridiplantae; phylum Streptophyta; class Magnoliopsida; order Asterales; family Asteraceae; genus Mikania; species Mikania micrantha. The sequence goes on along the minus strand of CM018680.1, from coordinate 60,269,172 downwards.
ATTAAGTTCACTAGTTTCTTATAACAGTCAAATTGGATATCAATACAAATAAAAAAGATACATTTTGGAATAATAAAATATTTCAAATAATGTTATTTTTGTAGGGATTCTTACATATATTCTGTTACTAAGAAGTTGTATTACATATTTACGCAGCCCTTAAAATAAATTGTATATTTTCCCTTGAGATGGGGAAATATGTAATTGATTTTATTATTTGCAAGTGTAAATATATTTTAGGAGAAAAATATATGTAATTGACTTTTTTAGTTGAGTAAATATGTAATAAATGAACTTAGCAATGGAAAATAAATAAATGCCCCTTTTTTGTATAATATCATCGACATGGTATTTATTTAATTATCATCTTCCAAGATATCTCCATGAAAAATACTGAAAATTGTTCAAAATAACACAAATATGACTTTGCCTATTTTGATCAATTTCGAGTATGTTAATTGAGTTATATAAAATACCGTTTCTGCTGAGTAGTTGGCCACATAGGCCGAATTTTACAACACTGGTCGGGACTAATAAAAAATCCAAGACGTAATGGGTTAATTGGGATTGGGTGATGGCTCCTAAGGTGAATGGTCCTCTCAAGGTTGGTGTTCTAACGGCAATGAATCTTGCGTTGGACTAAGTTGATATTGTTGGAGGCATTCAACGGAAAATAATTTATTTAAAAAGAGTGAAACTAGAGGGATCAATTCTGCACATTTTCTAAAGTTAATTAACAAGAGGTCAAAGGGGGTAGTACTATATCACTTTTTTTTCCTCTCAAAATTGTGGGGATCTTTTTTGTGTGATTGCCAGAAGAATAAATGAAGAGAGAATGAAGAAATGTAGGAAATTCAAGATTAAAAAAATAAATAAAAAGATCATCATCCTTGGTGATAATCGACACTTTGGGTAAATCTTTCTCATCTTCATCATAAGTTCTAGTGATTGCATGAGATAAAAAGGTATTCGATTCATCTATAATTCGAAAAAAGATGTTATGGGAGTTTATTGGTGTAATATTATATATAAATCTTGCATAAATGACAAAAATCGTTGCTTTTATATGGTTAGGATTCTTGTCGTAACTAGCTTAAAACCCATGATTTATGATTACTTGAATAATTGGGTGTTATGAAAAAATATTTTAGAAGTTACGTTTGGGTTAAGTTGAATATACGAATATGAAATAAAGTGGATGATATAAGGGCTAATCAGACATTCCAAGTTTAACATTGTAGAAATGTTTGAATCAAAAGAAAATTAAGTGTTTATTAGAGCAAAACAGATTGTTGTCATGTTTTTTTGAATATTTCTAAAAAATCATTTAAAATAGGGAGGAAAAGAGTCTTATATGGTTAGTTACATTATGCTTTTCTAACATAAAAAAATTATTTTTATGTTATATGAGCTAAAACACTGATTTTAGTGGCTATGCCTAAATTTCAGCTAAATCTTAGTAGGCAAAATTATCTCATTAGTCAGTTTTTTTGAATCTTATCTTACTTCTCTAATAAACCAAGGTTTTCTAGGGACACACATTCATAGAGCACCCTTGTCTTATTTTCCCGCCTGACACATATGGGTTAAAACCTTTGTATATGGGATCAAAATATGTATACAGGTAACCTGAAAACCATTTTCTTTCCCAGCTTCTCAAAACACAAAAATCTTAATTGATCACTTCTCGCTCCCTCGGACAATCTCCTCCCGATCGTCCTATTCAGATATGTGCGCTTCCTCCTATCCGATCGTCTCTTCAAATCTGCACGCTTCCTCCTCCCCGATTGTCTCTTCAGATCTACAGCTTCATCCTCTCCGATCGTCTATTCAGAACTACAGCTCCTTCATGTCATCGTTCCTTAACACCCCCCCCCCCCATCAATTAGCAGATCTACAGATCTCCTAATTTATTGAATTACGATTTTGTTTCTTTAATGTCAAATTGGTTGTTATAACTGAAAACTGTTGGGTGATTTAGGAACACTTGAGATCTGAGGCATAGTCCTATTTCAAATTTTGTGGTTGTTCTTGATCTTGGTCAAACTAAAAGTTCTTAGAAGGTTTTTTTTATTATATTTTAAGCACTAATTTGGTTAGTTTTACAAAATTGAACTATAATTTATTTGCAAACAACTAAACAAGCATTACTTTATTAATTCAAATATAGGTAGTATATTAATATCTTTGTTCAATATTAATTCGAATATGATAGGCTCTTTAGTGTTGATATATAACATACAATTTGGGTGTATTGCTTTGTTTGTAGAAAAAAAAAACAAGTTGTTTACTTGAGACATGTTTGTTACCATCAAATTGTAAAACTTATCATGTTGATATATACCATATAATTTCGTGATGTAAAATTGCAGGTTCATTAAGGGAAATAAATCACCTTTATCTCCTGTGTTACAAACTTACAATTAGATGATTGCAATTTATGGCAGAAAACCAAAAAAATGGATTAAAGGAGGCGCTTAAAGTTGACAAAGAAATAGTTGGGTGCTTAAGTTCGGCAGAACGAGCAATCGAAGAGGCTTGTGGGTAGGATGTTGTGAGGTATAAAGGAGTTTTAATTATTTATTTATGTATGAACGAGCTCATTTCGTTTATCTTAAATGGGTTAATTAAAAAAATAATATATATTTCAATTTTTCAAGCCATGGTCATGTGTAAGGGTGGCTCTTTGATTGTTGTTCATTATCAATAGTTGTTTCTTATTTCTTTTGTAGGTTTGTGAAAGTGACATACTGTTGGATTTGGGCCAATCATATATTATATACGATATTGAATAAATTTATTACTATTTAATAAAAGTAAGATGAGAAAAATTAAAGCATACATAAGTGTCTTGCAAATATTTAAGAGAAGAACGAGACAAGAAAACAATTGTTTTGATTGTTTATGAAACTGACTCGTGTTTATTAAAAACTTTTATTTATTATATACTTTTATTTATTATATATTATAGATGACAACTAAACTCAGAAATTTTTTGGGATTATATATTGATGTTTTATCAAAATAGTTGTGATAATTTAAAAAATATTTGGTGTAACAGAAGGTTTTAGTCTTCGTCAACCTATCAGAACTAATTACAGTAAACAAGACATCCTCTAATGAACGGAAATGGGCTTTCTTCTAAATCATTTTTTTAAATTGAAATCTTTGGTGTTTATAATTTAAATCGTCCCAACGAAAATTAACGTGTGCCTGTAAATTAACATTTTGGAAGGAAAAAGACAATGAACGAATTTGAAATTCAATCTAATTAACCACTGATGTACGTACGTAGTTTATATGGTTAACTGGTCAAATCGGTTTTAAACGAAAACGGTTCAACTAAGTATATAATATGATTTTTGTTACAACATGTGATAAACAATAGCGTAATTAGTCTAATTCAAAAGAAAAAAAAAGGTAATTTTAAATGTTAATAGCTTTACAATCTTTAATGGTTACACGTCACAACAAAAGAAAAATCTAAAATATATCCACTTAACACATTTTATTATTATTAACAATTGAAAGAATAAAGAATTAATAAATTCATCAAAAAGATATCATTAATCCTTTGCATTTTCTCTTACTAATTCCACTCCAACCCTATAATCCTACAAGGAGAATACCTATTCTTAACAGCTTCTGAAATGGTATCAAGATTAGGTGACCATGTTTGAACCCTAGGCCGAACCAATTGTTCATACTCCTTCTTCAACTCAGGCGTACTACACAAAGAACCATTAGCCACATGATCAACACTTGCAACATCATGGTCTTGATCATAACCATAGCCACCTCTACCACAAATATGTCTAGCCATAAACTCAGGCTTCACCTTGATCAAAACATTCCCACTTGACCCCTTTATGTACTCTAAAGGACACTCCTTGAGATCAGCCGGGCTGCGTCTATGGTTGATATCAACGAAGGCGGATATTGAAGAAACCGAAAGGATCTTTGAAGAGAAGATATCAAGAGGGAGAACAAAGTAGGTTTTGCCAGGCTTGAGTTGGTCATCAATGGCTAGAGCGGGTATCGCATGTCCAACGAAGAAGCGGTCAGCATCGCACACAATGCTCTCTGGGAACTCAAACATGATCTCTCCGGCTAATCGTCGTCTCCCCGTTAGGGTTTTCGTGTTTCCCTCCCAATAAATAACTTTCACAAATGACCCTTTGCTTGACATGCAAGAATCTCCTATTATGTTGCCCATATTATGTGTTAGAGATAGAGGTATGTGTGTATATATATGGTTTAATAAAGTGATATACTATTCTTCTTTCTTGTATGTAAAATGTTTTAAGCTACAAAAAGATATGGTGTGTTTGAATGGGTATATATAGAAAGGATGTTTGACTTTTGCAAACTTTATTTGGGATTCTGGTGGTCAAGGAAGCCGTCTTTGAACTTGTTTATATATAAGGCTTAATTATGAGTTTCCAAACTATGGGCTCCTCTTATTACTTTCGTATAAAAGGTCTTGGGTTCAAATCCGAGATGAAACATATTTGTTAAGGTAAAGTCAGGATTTTAACAAGTTATAGAGTTTCTCTTTGAGTGGGCTGGGATATAAGACCAGAGTTTCAAATCAAATGAACGATTGAAATCACATTTTGGTGTCGTTATACCAAGTCATTCCGCGTTATAAATTTCGTTGTTTATTTACAGATTTCATATTCAATTGATGTAGCGTGATGGATTGGATAATGATCAAATTATATATTCCCACCATGCATGCACAAGTTGGCATCGATCATCCACTTTTAGTTTTTACATCCGGCCTGCGACTTTTTTAAGATACATGAATTTCATATTGGAAGTGGCTTAATAAATTAGAGGGCCTTTGGGATCTTGAAACATAATCATTAACAAATTTGTATTTTTAAAATTATCTTTAATTATTTACTTCGTCAAAGCTTGAAATTAACTCCCACCAGCAACAAACAATTTTTGAAAATACAAATGAAAAAAAATGTACATTAATTGTAATTTGTACATGTACTCAAACACCACATGACAACAATACTTAATCAACAACAAATATTGCCTTTCAAAAAAAAAATTAAAACTTAATATTAGTTAAAACCAAAGTTGTTAAGACTAGACCTGCCGGTTGTGCGGGTCAGACTAGGGTTTGGTGCCTGTGGTAGTCTAACTAGACCAGAGTAACTAGCATATGAACCATGTAGCCGGCGACAACGATTGGATCGCTAGTTCCTTTTGAATCTCATTTCGATTACGTACATACATAATCTCAAGCGATGTCTTCAAAATCTTAGGCGACGTCTTCAAAATCAAGAGATTCAACGTTCAAGATCAAAACTAAAAGAAAATCACGAGTAATAAAAGAGAGGAGTTGAGAGCAACAATTTAAAATAAAAGATATCAATGTTTATGTTAATAAACGTAAAGAATGATAAGAAAAATTGAAATGTTGATGAATGGTTGCTTAGAAGTTGGCCTGACAATTTCAGACACAAACACATTATTAAGACACAACATGACTTAACTTTAACATGTTTTATGTTTACCCTTAACATGTTTCGTGTTTATAACAAGACGACACGTTATGATCTGCTTATTTTCGTGTCTAAATAGGTGGTAGCCTATTAACTTTTAAAATTTTTAATTCTCCAACCCTAGTTCCTTAACGAGCTTCTAAACAGGTTCCTTAACATATTCTTTAACGAGTCTTTTATATTGACCCCTTAAGCTTAACTATTATAACGGTTTTGGCCCCTCAACTTAACTATTAAAAAAGAAAAAGACCTTAGCTCTAATGGTTTGAATGGTGTTAAATATAAACACAAGATGAAAAAACAACATGAACATACAAAGTCCTTGTTATGACCTCGATTTCGAAACCAAGATCTAAGGAATTATATTATTCAGGCCAAATCCCCACGAAATTAAAAGGTTCAATCTATTATGAATGGATTAGGGTCAGGTTGGGGTTGAACCTCCATACATGTTTAGATAAACAAGTTTGGTTCGTATCAACCCGGGTAGGTTCACATGCGGCTGACCCGTTTAACCATTTATATGTATTTGATTATTTTTTTATTGTGTTTTATATTAAACTTGGTTACGTGGTTAATATTAAAACTTTAAAATACTAAAATTAAAATAAAATTTTATAATTAAATATAATACTTTTTGTATATTTGTATTTTTTGTAATAAAATTATATTTTTAAAAGTATTTATATCCTAAAAATAAAAATTTCCGAGTTAAACGGATCATGTTTGTATCAACCGATTAATATTTAATACTCAGATCGTTTTCGGATTAATAAGTATGACATGATTTCTAGGTTTGAGCCGTGTCAGTTGACCCGTTAAACAAAACCCATTTAACACCCATAGTTTAATCATTTTACGCCACCCCTCATTGTCACTTGTTAGATATTTTGATTTTTATCTGAATTAGTCTTATGTATTATTAATTGAAATTTATTAGTATCAAGCGAAATTTGGCATACTTTTATTTAAAACAAATAGACTTGCAGATGAGGTCCCAAGGACCACAATGCTAAAATATAGATCCAATGCAACAATTAAAAAAATAAAAAAATTGTTTATTATTTTTATGCAAAGCATACGCGTAAACTGTAAATCATGATGTGAATCGGTCTCAACGTTAGACGGCCATATTTTCTTCATCTTTGTTCAATGAAGAGTATGTCATATATCTCTCTTTTATAATTATAATTTCCGAAAGACTCGTCGGTCTACGATCACACATTGAGAATATGAGTTTAGACATTATTAGCCAAATGCTTTTTTTTTTCTTATGAATTATTATTATTATTATTGTTATTGTTATTATTATTAATCTAGTTGACATTGATCAAATGTTTTCACAATTTGTTGGGTCAGATGTTGTTGTCTACAAAAACTCGTAATTTAGTTTCTCTGAAAAACTAAATTTCTACAAATTGTACATGTTTTTGTTGAATAGTCACGTTTCTCCTGATATTTTCTTTTTATGCTGATGAACTTGTTTCTATTAAAAACATGATTTTGCTGATGAAGTTGTTTCTACTGATGTTGCCTTTCTCCTGACCAACATGGTTTCTATGAATGTACTTTTATACATTCAAACATCATTGGTGCAAAGTTAATGCGCACACCTTGATCAACTAAAATACAAATATCAAGACAAAAGATCAACAACGTATGGTAGAAGATCAAACACTTTTGTACTCATCCAATAATTATAGTTTGGTTGTTTTTATAAGGAATATCACATAACCATAACGAATATTACACAATTATTGCTCAATCTCTGCCCGTATGTATATTTAGAATGTATATATTTGTAATAGTGGTCATCCTTTATTTTAGCTAACACCCATAGAATTAGCTCTTTCCTTTCTGTAATTTGTCTATATTAAGTCTTGTATTCCTCATTTGTATTAATCAATAATATCAATCATTGAGCCTCTAATATGGTATTCAGAGCCTTTCAACTCCTTTGAGTTTTCTCCGATTCAATATACACGCTTTGTTTTTTTTTTTCGGTTCACACAGCCTTCTTCACCATGTCAGCTTCATCTCCCATCATTGAGCTATCCACCCATACTAATTTTCCAATACCATCAATACCACCACCCTCTATCCGCTACCACCTGCCCTTGAACCCGCCACCCATATTCAAGCCTCTAAAGACCCGCAATGGCGCAATGCAATGGATGTGGAATTTAATGCGCTACTTCAAAATCAGACGTGGGAGCTTGTACCCCACGACCTCCCACAAGCCCATTGGTTGCAAATGGGTTTTTCGGATCAAACGTAATTCTGACGGTTCTATTGCTAAATACAAAGCCCGCCTCGTGGCAAAAGGTTTTCTTCAACAATACGGGAAGGACTACTTTGATACGTTCAGTCCCGTCACTAAACCCATCACCATCCGCACTATTCTCTCCATTGCATTATCAAACAATTGGTCGTTGCGTCAACTAGATGTTAATAATGCCTTCCTTCATGGCACTCTTCATGAAGATGTCTTCATGACTCAGCCACCGGGTTACGTAGATTCCCAATACCCGCACCATATTTGCAAGCTCAAAAAGTCTCTATATGGCTTAAAACAAGCTCCACGTGCTTGGTACATCGAGCTCACTCAATTTCTCCTTCGCTTTGGCTTTTGTAAATCTCAAGCAGATGCCTCTCTTTTTATCTACCAACATCAAACAATCACTTGCTATTTCATGGTTTATGTGGACGACATTGTCCTTACAGGAAACGATTCCCACTTCCTCGACCAATTCATTCAAGCTTTAAGTCAAAAATTCTCAATCAAAGATCTTGGCATGCTTCATCATTTTCTAGGTGTTGAGGTTATTCCTACACCTACGGGTCTCTTTTTGTCGCAACATCGTTACATTCAAGATATTCTACAACAATATCACATGGATGGTGCCAAGGATGTTCTCACACCACTTAGCGCTACCGAACCATTGTCACTCAACGACTCATCCCCATCGGTTGATGCCACTCCTTTTCGGAAACTTGTTGGGTCACTTCAATACCTATCATTCACTCGACCGGACATTTCATATGCCATTAACAAGTTGTCTCAATTCATGCACAATCCACGCCAAACCCATTAGCAAGCTCTAAAACGTGTTCTTCGGTACCTTAAAGGTACCATCCATCATGGTCTCTTCTTAAATCGCAATTATAATCTTACTCTCTCGGCCTTTTCAGACTCTGATTGGGGGGGTGTAAATGACGCCGGTCGGTCAACCACTGCATACATTCTTTACCTTGGAACAAACATCATCTCCTGGAAGTCCACTCGCCAAAAATCAGTTTCCCGCTCCTCTACGGAAGCAGAATACAAGGCCTTAGCAAATGCTTCTGCTGAACTCATATGGACAAAGAACTTACTACATGAATTAGGTCTTACTATGAATCACACACCGACATTGTTTTGTGACAACACAGGAGCCACATATCTTTGTGCCAATCCCGTGTACCATTCACGAATGAAGCATATTGCTCTTGATTATCACTTTGTTCGGGAACAAGTCTCAGCTGGAAAATTACGGGTTCTTCACATCAACTCACAAGATCAACTTGCAGACATGCTTACAAAACCCTTATCTCGAGCACTTTTCCATCGAAATCGATCCAAGATCGGAGTATCCGATGGATCCTCCATCTTGCGGGGACGTATAAGGAATATCACATAACCATAACGAATATTACACAATTATTGCTCAATCTCTGCCCGTATGTATATTTAGAATGTATATATTTGTAATAGTGGTCATCCTTTATTTTAGCTAACACCCATAGAATTAGCTCTTTCCTTTCTGTAATTTGTCGATATTAAGTCTTGTATTCCTCATTTGTATTAATCAATAATATCAATCATTGAGCCTCAAATAGTTTTGTAGACAAATAAATATGAATAAATGGATTTTATTTATCATGCTATAATTAATGGTTATGATTAATTATAGAAGCTCTATAAGTAGTGTGGGTGAGAATAGATTGAGCATTGAGAAAACAAGTGAATCATTTTGTAATTTTTTTTCAATTAAATATAGTTACTTGAGCTTAAAGCAAACTTATTCTCTTTTTCATATTTGTTCTGTTTTACTTAGATTACTTAAAAGTTTGTTTTCGCTTTTCTCTTAAGAAATGATTCTCTGTCTTGTGTGATAATAATCAACATTCGATCCTACACAATTTGATATAGTAACTCAATCCCATACTTATAAAATATCATATACATACAAACCAATTCCTAATATCATTACTCTCTAAAATAATAAAAACTTCATATAAATTCAACTTAGCATATTTCACAAAAATAAAAAATCCATATAACTTATGACACTTCTCTTCATTATTGTTTTTACATGTTAACACTTTTTATTCTCGGAAGCAATTGCTTAAGGATGAACAATGGGTTTCCTACGAGATAAAAGGTCAAATTATATATTCACTAAGGGTCTGTTTGGTATGACTGAATGGAATGGATGGGGACATGGAATGGATGAGGGAATGAAATGGACATGGGAAAGAAATTGATCATTACCATTTCATTGTCATGTTTGGTTACATGTGGTAATGAAATGATTTATTACTTATTGTTTGGTAAACATGAGAAGATAAAATAATGAAATACAAATTATGAGTCGAGTCATGGTTTTAATCATTGTTCGAATCATGGGTTGGGTCGTGCGTCAGGTCGTGTGTCATGCGTCGAGTCATGGTTCGGATAACCGGTCGGTTATTGTTTAGCTCATGGTTCGATCATGAGGCATTTCATGGATTAAGTCATAGTTTGGTTTGTGGATCGGGTCGTGGTTTGGGTCATAGGTCGAGTCCTGTGACGGGTCATGGTTGGGTTCATGGGTTGAGCCATTGTTCGAGTCAAGGGTCGGGTAATTGTTTGAGTCATGGATCAGGTCATGTTTCTGGTCATGTTTGAAGTCATGGTTTGAGTGATGGTTCAAATCATGGTTTGGGTCATGAGTCAGGTCAAGGGCCGGGTCATGGTTTTGGTCAGGGGTAGGGTCATGGTTTTGGACATGGGTCGGGTAATGGTTTTGGACATGGGTTGGATAATAGTTTTGGACATGGGTCGGGTGATTGGTCGGATCATTTCTTCAAGAGAATGAATGAAAAAAACACACCCCTATTTCAAGGAATGAAAATCATCAAAAGTGAAGGAATCACATTCCTTGTGGAATGGTGTATTCCTATGTGGTAACCAAACACGTTTCTTTTCATTCCAACGTAATGACTCATTTCATTCCACCATTCATTTATGCATATCAAACGCTACCTAAGTGCTTTTTGATTTATGGTTAAAGAAACGGTTTCTTCATTTAATAACAAAAAAACTAATTCATTAGCTTTGTAAATGGACATATCATCCTGCTCTAAAATAAAGTAATCATTATTTTAGGCTCAACAAAATCTGCAGTTTTTAAACCTGAATTTGACCCATGAGAATGTCAGAATTCAACAAACATAAAAACTATATTATTTGATTACCAACTCCACTAATTAATTCAAAAATTTTGATATAGTTTTTTCATATGGTTGTTTATGGGTCCAAAATGGACCGGACTGATATATGTGACTAAACCAAACCATATTCACGATTTAAAAAAAATAAGACCGAATAGGGTATGCCTCGTTCGGTTTTGATTGGACCAGACGTTTCGATCGGTTTTGGCTCGGTCCTCTGTTCTACCAAAACCAGAAAAATAGCTAAACCAAAAACCTACCAAATTTATTATTTATAGCTGATTGCTTTTAGTTAATTGGAAGGATATTACCATTCTAAAAACAAAGACAATAAACGATAAAACATGAATTGTGAAACATGGGTTGTCAAAAAATGAATGGACCATTCTATTTAGGGGAGATGATGCGATTTGACCGTAAATCATGATGATCCCATTTGAATCATAAAAAATCGTATTCCTCTTTTTTTTAATCAATATTCCCCCTCATGTTGGAGCGTGTAGATCTCGAACGCCTAACTTGTCGAGGAGAGTCTTCAATTGCTGAGAACCCAAGGCTTTGGTAAACAAATCCGCGATTTACATCTTAGTGTTAATTTCTCTCGGTTGGATTTCCATGGATTCAATCCGCTCTCGAACAAAGAAACAATCCATCTCAACGTGCTTCGTCCTCTCATAATAAACAGGGTTGTTAGCTATATGTCTAGCAGCTTGGTTGTCACAGAAAAGGAGAGTTGGTTGGTTTTGAGTCATTTCAAGTTCACTCAGCATCCAACGCATCCATATAACTTCACTAACCGTAGTCGTCATCGCTCGATATTCTGCTTCTGATGAAGAACGAGAGACCACAGACTGCCTTTTCGATTTCTATGAGATTGGTGCTCCTTCGAACAGTAACAGATAACCGGTCCTTGATTTCCTTGAAAATGGACATCCGAGTCGGTCTGAGTCTGAATACGCTGTGAGGGTCGTCCCCTTCCTTTAGGAACAAAATTCCCTGTCCTGTGATGGTCTTTAGGTATCTCAAGACCCTTGTAGCGGCTTCCATGTGACTTTGTCTCGGGTCAGATACGAATTGGCTCAAGACATTCACTGAGTTAACAATATATGGCCCTTTTGCTTGTAAATAAAGCAGCCTCCCTATTAGTCGCATGTACTGACCAGAGTATACCCTTGGTTCTTCTTCATACCTTTCCAATTTCAAATTTTGTTCCATGGGGAATGCACTTGGACGTGAACCGAGAGCACCGCAATCTCCCAATATATCGAGAGTGTACTTTCGTTGACTGAGAACTAATCCCTCTTTCGTCCTAGCCACCTCTATGCTGAGAAAATACTTCAATTTCCTAAGATCTTTTATGTTGAACCTTCTATCCAAATATATAATGCTTCGTTTCATTAATCTCTGATGAGTTGTTTCCAACCATGATGACGTCGTCAACATATATAAGAGCAACCACAAAATTGTTATTTACTATATAAATAAAAAACGAATGATCTGCCTTTGACTGCTTGAAACCAAGAATGAGAAGTGTCGAAGTGAACTTTTGATAGCAATTTCTTGAGACTTGTTTTAGACCATATAACGATTTTCTTAACCTGCATACTTTTCTTTCTTTCCCTTTGTCAAAACCCTGTGGTATTTTCATTACACTTCTTCATCAAGGTCCCCATGAAGAAATGAGTTATTCACATCTAGCTGATAAATAAGCCAGTCTTTCTTAACAGCTGCAAAAAGAAGTGTACGAACCATGGCAAGTTTGGCCACTGGAGCAAACGTGTCATGGTAGTCTACCCCTTCCATTTGTGTGAATCCTTTGGCCACTAATCGAGCTTTGTATCTCTCTGCATCATTGTTGGATTTAAATTTTACTTTGTAGACATGCTTTGAATCTATCACCCTTTTTCCATTCAGTAACTCTTCCAAAGTCCACGTTCGATTTTCTTCTAAGGCTTGTATTTCCTGTTCCATAGCCTTTCACCAGTTTGAATCTTGCACAGCTTGATTAAAACACTTTGGCTCATCATGCGAGCCAATGGTCGTTATGAAAGCTTTGTGAGTATTAGTAAATTTTTGATATGAAACAAAATGAGCTAAAGGATGTATTGTTGAAGAATTTTGACTGGTGGTGGGTATTGCATGATCAATAGATGGTAGGAGACCAACGACATAACCATCTAGTCGTTTTGAACGTGTCTTAACCCTTTGTTGTCCAATGTGTTTGTCATTAACTTGAGTCATTTTAGGCTCAATTGGACCATCCTCCTCATTTTGTTGGTTGTGGGCCTCATCAAAAAATAAAGACCCCTTTTCATTTTCTGTTGTGATCTCGTTTGTGGATTCCAAAGTGGTAGGACCATTTCATTTTCTTCTTTAATTGGAAAACCGATTGGGCCTATGTCTTGGTGAACATTTACATCAGGTTCTTCATAATACCATGGAGGAAAATCAAATATTTCCATTTCATCTTGGTTGTTCTTAGCTGTTGGTAATTTATGTGTCGATATGAGGAAAAACATCTTCAACGAATTTTACATCTCTAGAGATCACAATTTTATTATTAACTGCGTCATAGATCTTATAACCTTTAGTTCCTGGTGGGTAACCCAAAAATAAACCTCGCATCCCCTTGCCTCGAACTTGTCTCCTCTTGTATCAGTATTTTGAAAATAAACAAGACATCCATAAATTTTCATATGCTCACAATCCAATTTCCTATCAAATAATATTTTAAACGGTGTTTTATTATCAATTACTTTTGAAGGAAGACAGTTGATTATATACGCGGCTGTAAGGATGCACTCACCCCAAAATTTTATCGGTAAGCTTGCCTCGAATCTGAGAGCTCTTGCAGTCTCAAGGAGATGCATGTGTTTTCGTCCCACTATACCGTTTTGTTAAGGTGTGTGTGGACATGTCGTTTCGAGCATTATGCCTTGCTCGATGTAAAACCGGTTCATGTGGTTCGAGGTGAACTCGCCCCCGTTATCACAACGAATCCTTTTAATGGCTTTATTAAACTGGGTTTTGACCATTTTGTGAAAATTTATTAGGCAATATCCTACCTGAGACTTATATTTTAGTACAAAAACCCAAACGGCACGACTAAAATCATCAACAATTGTTAGAAAATAATTTGCCGCCGAAATAGATGCATTTCTATATGTCGCAGTGTAATAACTCAAAACATTATTTACTTATTATTGAACTTATTAAAATATAGTCTTGTATGCTTAGCCTTTGCACATGAATCACAATCCACAGTTTTAAAAGAAATGTTCTTAACAAAATCAAAATGCGAGAGTTTTTTACGAGAAGTATGACCTAGCCTTTTGTGCCATAAATCTACTGTTGACATCATTGCCCTTTTCTTGTTCTCCACCATCTCAATCGTATATAGTCCATGCTTGCATTTACCAACTCCAATCAATTCCTTTGAACGCAAGTCTTGCATAAAGAAAAAAATATGGGTAGAAAGTCACAGAACATTGAATATCGTTTGCAAGGCGGCTAATAGACAGGAGGTTGCATTTAAATTTTGGAACATGTAAGAAATCATTAACTATAGTTCCATTAGGCGGTTGACAACTCCCTTTTCCTTCAACAGGTATGGAATCGCCATTTGGGATTACGACAGGGGGGCTCACGGTTGGGTGCCACCATACTTTTTAACCATTTGGTTTGATAAGTAATATGCTCGGTATAACCAGAGTCAACAATCCATTCATTACCTCGATCAACTTTACTTGCTAAGTTGGCCTTTTGTGACAATTCAAAATTTTCAGGTTAGAATCATAATTCGAAAATAAAGAAAATGAGTGTAAGCAAAATTTTGAAACGAGGCTCCAATTTCAAGATACATAGAGTCGAATATAGCGTTAAATAAGAGATCAGATATTTTGAACTCTTCAGATCTTGAAATTATAATGGTTGGAAAGAGCTTGAAAAATCATGAACGTGGGCGAAAACGGCGCGAAAAAAACGGAATTCGTATGCTCAAGTTATCACGAAAACAAGAAAAGAGTCAGATCGCACCCGAACGCGCCACGTGGCACCACGTGTCAACACGTGGCAGCCATGCAAAATCTTACATCCGGGCGTACCGCCCCGTGTCAAGCCTTGGCACTAGGCTATGCGCCCCGGATCTGGATTTCGTCTATAAGAGGCAGACTTAAAACCTGAAAGGTAAAATTTTTTACGTTTTAACTCTCAAATCTCGACCCTACACCTCTAAATACCCATATTTAACCCTTCCAATCATCTAGTTTTCAACACGAGATACTGGCGAACTTCTGACAGGTAAAAATCCCGTATAATTTCAATCTGTTATGATGCTTGTTTTAGATCTTATTATTATTATTATTATTATTATTATTATTATTATTATTATTATTATTATATAATAAGATTATGATTAATTGTTTGGTTTTAATCGAAAATACGTCGAGGTTCTGCCCGACTAATTTTTAGAAAACAAACAATTATAAGCAAAGATTCTGCCCAATTGTTTTCAAGAAACTTAAGAAATATAAGTCGAGGTTCTGTCCGACTTAAAACCTGAAAACCTCACTTTTATAAACAGAGACTCTGTCCAAAACAATTATGCGAAACCTCAGTTTTATAAGCCGTTATAATGTCCGATTATCAACAACCATATTAATTTGATTAATCTGGGAATGTCCTGATTAATCCAACGAGTCGCAGTTAGCACACTTTTGTGATATTAAGTTAAGAAAGTTGATTAAACATTTGAGATAAGATTGATGACCTGAGTTGTAATGTCCTTGACATTGAACGTCAAGGAAAGTTCTGAGAGTCAGATTAAGCTTAAGTAACTCATAGAACTCTAATAACATACAGGTTTAGAGTTCAAGAACTAGTGATACGAACGTTGTGCATTGTTATTGATTTGAATCAACTCAGGTGAGTTCACGAACCCCTTTTCTGTATTTTGGCTTTTGAACTCGGGAAATGAGAAAACATAAAAACTCGTTTTAAAGATCTTGATTATTGTAAAGCTTTGAAATGCTTTTGATACATTTGTGGAACATGAAACCTGATTTGATCAGGTGGAACTCTGAAACGCTTTCGATGCATTTTGTGAAACATGAAACCTGATTTGATCAGGTGGAACTCTGAAACGCTTTTGATGCATTTTGTGAAACATGAAACCTGATTTGCATCATTTGAAATGCTAAAACACTTTTGAAACATTTTGTGAAACATGAAAACGAAAGCGTTGTAAAACATTTGGTTGAAACACGTGATAGTGGGGAGAACACATGACCGAACTTGTCATTATTTCACGGGTTACACATTTGTCGCTAAGTCATCTATTCTGTAACCGTTAACCGTGGGGGGCGCGATTATTGAGAATAGATTCTATTTGTGATTGACAATCCTCGCCCGTGGTTCGTAGCTAAAACCACAACTGGATGTCGAGCGGGCGCTCAATAAGGCTAGAACACACAATGTCTTGCAACAAGGACATTGGGAAGGGGCAAACACTGAACTCGTCAGCTCGGTTACGGGAGCCCATGAGTTATAATTGGACAGTTGGTCGGGAACTAAACACGACATTGTTGGAAGGAACAATGTTCGCACTGGATACCAATGTTTTACTCCCAGTTTGGGACATATATATTAATTAACTCTTTTTATGTAATCATTTGAATCGTTTGAGATACATTACATACATTTTTAACAAATAAACTTGTGAACTCACCAGCGATATGCTGATTGTTTAAAACCATGTTTTTCTCAGATGCATCATGATACAGGGGGTGGAGCTGGGAGCTCAATCTTTGGAGACCTATAGTAGAGTCTATGAGAGATAGACTCTACAGTGTGATACATAACATAGCATATATGTGTAATAGTATTATATATGTGTGTGAAACTCAGATGAAACTATTATTACATTAGGCTTGTGGCTAATGTAGTTGTAATATTGCTATGTAATATAGAAACATATGTGTCTTTTGTTGTAAATCATGACTGTGAAACCTTGAAAGTCACACCGTACGCTTCCGCAACGACAAGGTTGTGACACCTTTGGTGATGATTCATCCTTGACAGTGTTTGCGTTTCCAGCAAAGTGGCTTAGGAGTTCTTGATATTGCTCACTGGTTAAGCTCGGTATAGGACTCGCATCAGTCTCCACAAATGTTGCTTTCGATTTAGGTTTGTCATTCTTCCGTTTTGAAACTGGCCACCATTCCGGGTAACCTATTCGCTTGAAGCATCCTTCCTTGATGTGACCACATTTCCCAAAAAAATCACAGAATAGTTCTGGACGTTCTCCACTGCCCATTTGTCTCGGGTATTCGGAAGCGTGAATAAAATATGAAGGGTTGGTGTTCACATGGTCTTCTTCGATCATCTCTCCGGTGGACATCGTCGGCGATTAGGCTGTGGTTTTAGGGCTTGTTTGTCGAGCAGAGACCTGCTCTTATGCCATGTAAAATATGGTTGTCAATTCACCTTTTTTTTGTTATTCAACTTACAATCATAAAAACAAAGACAATAAACGATAAAACATGAACTGTGAAACATGGGTGGTCAAAAAATGAACGGACCATTCTATTTCGGTTTTTATCTTTTTAAAACCCAATTGGGTTCGGTTTGGGTTTCGGTTTTTTCGGTTTTTCTACTTGTGTCTAAAATTATGCTTAAAAAATAAACTAAAAAAATTGTATTTGTACTAAAAATATTTCAAGTACTACACTACTTAACATTTAACATTATATATAAAAAATTTTAAATTTAATAAAAATCATATGTGTTTTTGGTATCATAAGCCTAAAAAATAAAAAAATAATAAAATATATGATTTTTATATGACTTTTAATATCAAGAACAAAGAGAATAAAAATAGATGGTTTATAAATTATTAAAATTTTTGAAAGTTAATATATGTATGTACATACATACATACATACATACATACATACATACATACATACATACATACGCATGCATTCGGTTTTTATTTTAGGTAAAACCAAACTCAAACCCAAACTTTCGTTTTTAGAAAAGTTACACCAAACTGAAAACCTGTCGGTTTATATTTGGGTTCGGTTATTTCGGTTTGGATTTTTCGGTTTTTGGATTTTGGGTAGGTTTTTTCGGTTTCATGCACACCCCTACAAAAAGTATTATGTATTTGTTTGATTAGAGATCAACGAGTCACCACACGAGCTATTAAGGACTCAAGATTACAAAGATACTCGATGACTAAAAAGACCCGAACACCTAAACAAATAAAAGAGCTTAATCTAGCTAATATTTATAATTTATTTTGTATTTGTTGTTTTTAGGCTTTTAGTCATGTGACATTATAAATAGGCATATTGCCTATTTTGTATCACAACCAAACAATAGAGGGTGTGAGTGTGTGCTTCAAATGTAATCTTGAAAGCTCTTCCTCATGAATAGGGGTGTAAACGAGCCGATCCCGAGCTTGTTAAGGCTTGAGCTCGACTCGTTTAGATAAATTAGGGCTCGAGCTAGGTTCGTTAAGAGTTTTATATGCTAGGCCCGAGCTCGGCTCATTAGAAAATTTTTTAGGCTCGGCTTGGCTCGTTTAAATTTTATTTATTTTATTTATTTACTTTAATTAATAATTTAATTATATTTATTATTATATTTTCTAAATTCAACATAAAATAATTGATTTAAATATATTTATCATAATTTTATATATTATAAAAATAATTAATTTTATAAATAAACACTTAATATAATAAATAAAAATTATATAAACAAAAAGCCCATTAAGGCTCGCGAGCTAGCTCGAACTCGATATGTAAAGCTTGAGCTCGAGATCGATAACTAAACGAGCCAAACTTTTGGGCTCGAGCTTAGGCTCGTTAAGGCTTGGCTCGTTTGAGATTTTTACCAATCCGATCTCGAGTATTTCACGAGCTGTCTTGGTTCGTTTACACCCCTACTCATGAACTTCATAAATTCTTTATTCATGGAGCTTGAGCATGTGAGAGGTAGGTAATGTCGTCTTGTTAACTATTAAATCTTACTACTTTACATTATTAGTCATTACATTACATCTCAGATTTTTGTCTATATCCTTCATCATCTTCAAAACTCTCAGTTATTTAAATGTTTCATCTTCACAAATTGGGTAGATCCTTTTTTGCAATCTTTTATACAATGAGCATAAGTTTGAGAAAATCAATTGTTAAAATGATAATCTCGAAAACTTGGCTCTGATAGCAATTATAAAAGCGGTTGCGTAATAGGATCTACCCAATTTGTGAAGATGAATCATTTTAAGTACAGAGAAAGCATTGAAGATGATGAAGAATAGAGACAAGAATATGAGATGTAATGTAATATATACCAATGTAAAGCAATAAGATTCTATGACAACCGGAAAATTTTTGTCTTGCAAACACTGTTGCTTCTCAAGCACTACCAACAACAACCAAATTTCGGGACGAAATTTCTATCAACAAGGGGATGATGTGACACCCGACAATTTCAGGTAAATTGCGACTCTTACATTCTTTACATTTCACATTCATACTTGTTGCATTTCATTTAATTATGATAATTAGATGAGTTGAACACAAACGACTACGAAACGATAGTTCGAGGAACTATCGAAACGTACATTGCATTGCACATTGGTTTTGGAAACCAAGTGTGGCAAACACAACACTAACACAAAACAATAATTTAGGGAATTATTGAATTGTGCATGACACGTTGATTAGGATTAATCAAGCGTGCAAACACTTCGTAAGATACGAACACAAACCATCAAAGATGATTTGAGAAATTATCGAAACACACACACGAGTCTCACGAACGTTGGTGATCGATCAAACTTATGTGTTACTATATGATTATGTGCTAAATGAGCATTAGATGCTTTGGATAAATGTTAGGAATCGAGTACGAGAGAAATCGTATCAACGAAATCGAAAAACAAGGAAGTGGACTCATCGCGGTACGCGATGGTTCCTCGGCGAAAGTCTTCGCGTTACGCGAAGCAAACCGGGAGTCGAGACTCCCGAATTTCATCGCGTTACGCAGCAAACAATTTTGATCGGCCTCCGCGGTACGCGAAGGCCATGCAGATCAAAATTTGTATAAAAACCAACTCATTCACTTCTATTCGGTTTGCTCGCAAATTCTACGAACTCCTTCACTCACTCCCGACCAGAACCCCTGTAAAACTCATTCCAAACCTCTGGAAACACCCTTGGAAGTATTTCCCTCATCCTTAGCAAGCTTGAAGACCATAGAGCTTGGAGAGGAAGCTAGGAAGATAGAGGCTACGATCCGCGCACCGAATCACCATCACCAGAAGCTGTTTGAGCTTGAATCTGTAGCTCTAAGGTAGTTTTAAATGTTTACATAGTGTTAGATCGTACATGCAATGGGTTAAAACCCACATGCAACTCCATATGGTTGTTGTGCACGAAATCGTTGGTGATTTGGTGTGATATTGTTATAGATTTACTGATTTTAAAGTATTAGAACGATAGATTGAGCTTTGGTTGTATTATTGGTTGATTTGATGATGATTTGGTGAACTTGCCATAAAAGGAAACATTTATGTGCAAATCTTGGGTTTGTGATAATCTAGACATGTTAGACATGTCTAGATGTTGTTAAATGTATATTTGAGTGTTTAGAAACACATTGGAATATTTGATTTTGTCAAAATCATGGTTTTATAGAAACTTACTAAAAATGGAAACTTTATAAAATCAAAAGAGGGCTTTTGATGTTTTAAAGTGTCTTGATGAACTTTGATCTTTGAAATATGTTTAGAAATGATTTTTAACATATTTAGAAACTTCGTTTTGTGAAAACAAGCTTTTAAACGGATATTTTCCAAATAAGGAAACTTTATTTGGGCAAAACGGCGTGTATATGATGATTTATGCGCCAACGATGTGTTTTAAATGTTAAAACATGATTTTATAAACATATTGGAAGTTATTAGTTTTATGAAATGGGACTTCATAACCACACTTTCCTAAATTAGAAACTTTCTAAAAATGGTAACTTATGTGATTAGAGTCATAGGATGCATTTTGATGTCTTATCACTTATGTGCATTAAGGCACGTAAACACAACAATTGTGTCACCAACGATTCGTCGAGACAACACAAGTCAACACACACACTCGGTTGAGCACACCGACACTTGGAGTTGTATGGATTACAACACACCACGAAACACATACTCACACCTATATGGTATAGGTGCCTACTAGCAGGATTGCTAGCATTCGCAGACGCGAACACATTCACCGGGACTGCTGTAACAGGTGAGTTCACGGCCCCTTTTTCCTATTTTCTACCTTTGGGGGAGAAAACATTGCATACAACTGTTTTTGAACAACTTACACACTTTTGGTTATTTTTGTACATGCTAATATCATATATGCATATGTGTGGCATTCATCCACAAACTGATAAGTCCTCGTTAAACACACCTCGAATCGTTAATAGCGCGTTGCGCTCAGCGTGGTAATTCTGAATAGTACTATTTGGGCCTGACAAGCCCCACTGTTGCGAGCCGTATGGCCACCCCGACTGGAGGTCGGAACAGTGCATAATTGACCAAACAACGTTTGCCATATCTTGGATGGATATGGCGGGAGGCAGCATGTTAGCTTCGGTTGCGAACCCGCATATGATATAACACATATTGACTAGCTATCAATTGATATTGCATTGTATTGAAAAATAGACCTACAAAACTCTTACTTTAAA
Source organism: Mikania micrantha (assembly GCA_009363875.1). Lineage (NCBI taxonomy): Eukaryota > Viridiplantae > Streptophyta > Magnoliopsida > Asterales > Asteraceae > Mikania > Mikania micrantha. The sequence continues at coordinate 60,247,423 of CM018680.1, read as the reverse complement.
CATTTTGTTGTTTACTGCTGATTACAAACATGTGCTCTCACCAACCTTTGTGTTGACCTTTTACTCGCATGTTTTCTCAGGTAGCTAAGGCACGCGCACAAGGATTAGGATGCTAGGCTGGAGTCGCATGCATCTGCTTATGTGTCTTAGACTATTAAACATTTGTTAACATTTTGTTATGTTACTTATTGTATTGATAAACAACTTTAATCGTTTCCGCAAGTACTGTTACATATCATTTTGAAAAATGTTTTAAATTAACGCTTCCGCAAATCATGAATGTTTAACTGTTTTGTTAATTTATACTTTACTTCCGCAACTCTGATATTACTAAACTGTTTTATCCAAAATATTGGATGTACGTACGAAATCAGACATATAGGTCTCGCATGTTGTGTGACCGGAGACTGCGATCCTGACAATCTGTTGTTGCTCGCGCCCCAGAAGGGACGGGATTTCTCGGGGTGCGACAGATTCAATAGCCAACAAGATTACATTACATGTCCCTCACATGCACAAACTCCATGGATAAAGAATCCATTAAGTTCATGAGCAAGAGCTCTAAGACAACATTTGAAGCACACAATCACACCCTCCCTTGCCTAGTTGTGATACAAAATAAAGAATATCCCTATTTATAGTGTCACATGAATAATTTCTAAAAACAACAAATACAACAAAATGATAATAAATAATAAATGTTAAATTAAGATCTATCATTTTTTTTAGTCTTCGGATCTTTTAGTCATCGAGTATCTTCGTAATCTTAAGTCTATAGTGGTTTGTGAGGTGATTCGTTGCTCTCTAATTAAAAAATACATAATACTTCTAGTTTGCATTTCATCTATCCAAATTAACCGTTATTCTTGATTTTTCAAGACCCAATAGTCTCCCTCTATTTGGTTAGATGAATGTAAACCAATGCAAAAGTATGATGAAACAAACATGAATAATAAGTTTAAACATGTGTAGATGCATTTTGTGTTTCTTTCACCGTAACCAATTGTGAAACTATCTTTATTCGCTTGTCAAACCAATAACAATCTTCTTGAAGTTTCATAGATTTTATTTATCTTCTCCCCTTCAATGAAGCTCCCCCTATGGTTAAACAATATTAATCTTCAATCCCAACACAAAAGATATCCGAATATACGGTGACAGTCCAAGTATAGGAAACATCAATCTTCCTTGTAATGAACATGTGACAAATAAAGGTTTAAAGATGAATATAAACCATATCCCCGCAATATGATTCTTAAGAGTCTTTAAAGTGAAACAAAAATCTTCATATCTATGAAAGCAAAGTCTTCATTGATAAACCATTAATAACACATTTGTCATTAGTTTCAATCCATCAAAGGATATTCAATTGAGACAAAAATAAAAATTAAGGCAATAAAAATGTATGTAAAGATATTCTGAAATTGCTGAAATGAATCAAGTAAATTTAATAGGAAGTAGAAAATCTCTATAAAAAGTGAAAAAATAATAATAAACTAAAAAAATTATTTTGTGAGTAAAATTGAAATCTTAAAGCTTAAAAATTAAGTTTAAGAGTAAAACAATCATGTTATAAATTGTTTTTGTATGATATATAATGAAAATAAAATATGTTGATTATTTTATAGAAATATATATGATGTTTATAATTTTATTTTGAATATATTGAACATTTGACATGTTTATAAGAATATATATGAAACTAACCCTTAAATAAATGATTTTGTTTTTTTATTAAAAATATTATTTATCAAAAATTTAACAATTACGAACATAAAAGTTTTCGTGTTAAGTTATTAAAACGGTCTAAATGAGTTTTTCCATCAAGTCAAATAACGACTTTGAAATTTGAAGTTTGAGAACCAACAAATCACCATGAAATTTACTCAAAAGAATAATCTCAAATAAGTAATTTAATGGCAATATTGAAAACATTTTTATTGACAGACAACGTTTGGCCACCACGCTTCTCATACCTCTTTGAATTCTTCAATATCATTTTTCTTTTCTTTTTTTTTTCTTTTTTTTAATAATGCCGTTTAACGATGTTTATATGTCATTTATGAGTGAATATTTTAAAAATAAAAGTGTTTTGCAAATGAATGCATATGATGCACTCAGCACTCACATAGATTTGTCACGCCTCTCTATGATGAGACATTCATACGAGTATCAATGATGGTATGAGCATGAATACTTTTTTTTTTTGAACTGCGAAGTTCATTAAAACCACCAAAAACGAGCTAGCAAGAAGCTAAAGCTCAAAAACCTCCAAGTACATATACATCCACCAAACAGAAAGACTAAGAAAGACAAGAACAACAAGGAGAAAAATTACAAGGAAAAAGTTGACCATTCCTCCCAAGACAATGATTCCCATCTATTACGGTTTTTAATCCAGAAAAAGCTTAGTGTTTGTACCTCCTTAAGAAGTCCATGATGCGATCGCATGTCCCTGTTGAACACAGCTCCATTTTGAAACTTCCAGATGCACCACAATGCTGTAAGGATAACCGCCTGAATAGCATTCTGAAATCGGGTGTTCCGGTTACTGAATTTATGGATTTCCAGAAGATCTTGGATTGAGAAGGCGTAAATAGGTTGGATCTTACACCAAGACGATATTCCTTGCCATAGCAATGTTGCCACTAGGCAAGAGGAGAATAAATGGTTGGCCGATTCATTGGTCTCCTCACATAATGGGCATAAAGTAGACACTATCGACATATTTCTTTTGACTAGAGCATCCCTCGTTGGGAGACGCCCAAGCTGGGCCTTCCACACCATGATATTGATTTTGTTCGGAACCCATTTACATCACTTCCATATAAATTGGCCATTACCCATACCACCTTGTGAGCACATAATTCGCACCGATTTGACGTTGAATAAACCATTCGAATTTCCAGCCCATACCCACTGATCACTGCCACTTTTGAATTGAATCTGATTGATGCATGACAAACAATTATCGAATTGATCAAGTTCCATCTGAGTAACTGGTTGTGAGGACCAATTCCAATTAACAATAGGCATCCCTGCGTCCCAAGATAAACGGTCTAAGACCAGACAAGCCTTTCTTTGCTCGAGGGCATACAGTGAGGAATAATTTAGCAAGGGGAAGCTCACCGGCCCAAGTATCATGCCAGAATGAGAGAATAGCACCATTACCCACCACGCCTTTAATTAGACCACGTAATTGCGTATTCGATTCCAATAAACGTGATTCAATATTCACAATATTTTTCCATATCCCCGAGATAATTGTCTTACATGGAATGAAGTCTGGATTTCGAATGGACAAGAGAAGAGCGTCTATAACCTTTCACCAGAGTTTTCCGAGTTCAGTTTTATATCTCCACCACCATTTGGCTAGTAGACCCATATTAGCGTCTTTCAAATTCATCACCCCCAAACCACCATTCCTTCTAGATGTTGTTACCAGATTCCAATTCACCCAATGAATTTTCCTTCTTCCCTGTGTATCCCCCCATAAGAATGACTTCCTAATTTTATCCAAAGCTTCAGTGATACCAACCGGGGCCTTAAATAGAGAAAAAAAATACAGAGGAAGGCTGCTAAGAACCGAGTTAATCAAAGTGAGTCTCCCCCCAATAGAAAGAGTAGAGGCTTTCCAAAGAGAGTTTTTTTTCAAAAGTATCTATAATCGATTTCCACATCCTGATTCGGTTCATGTTCGCTCCAACCGGAACACCCAGATAATTGAATGGAACTGCCCCAACTGTGCAATGTAGAGATTCTGCCAGTGAAGTAACAATCGGCTCCTCTAAGTTGAAAGAATAAAGGCTGCATTTCTTGAGGTTCACATTAAGACCCGAGACAATGTGGAAACATCTTAATATTCTAGCAAGATTCTTGGCATTGACATCCGAAGCGCCACCAACAAGCATAACGTCATCAGCGAACATTAAATGAGAGATACACGGTCCACCATTCGGCAATTGTAGACCCTTAAGTACATTTTCATCCACAGCCTTATTCAGAATACAGTTCAACGCTTCCATGGCAATAATGAATAAATATGGAGAAAGGGGGTTGCCTTGTCTAACCCCCCTAGAGCATTGGAATTCCCAAGACGGAGACCCATTAATCAGAACAAAGATGGTTTAAATAATATTAATTAAAAGTAAATGCTAAAAAATAAATTCAATGAAAAACATATATAAAATAATATTAATTAAAAAACAAATAAAATAATCTAAATTTAAAAGAAAAAACATGAATAAAAAGCATTCCATTAAATATATTAAGATATATACAATTAGAAAACATGCTCAAAAAATAAAACAAATGCCAAGAAGTTAAATTTAAAATATGAAAGACTGAGCCAACCCTAAAAATAAAATAAAAAATTCCAAAGCCTTAGAAAAAACTGGACTATTTTAATTCTAATAAACATTGATGTTTTATACTTCTTATATAAATTTTTTAATGTATAATATAGAAAATAAAAAATTTAAAATTTCGAGCTCCTTAAGAAATCAGGCCCAGAGGTCGCCCATTTCGTCCCTCCCTTGGGCCGGCCCTGCTTGATATTGATTTAAAGCTATAACAAAGATGTTTTAGTTTCACTTTGGTTCATGCTTGTCGAAACATTTCATAAGTGTTGGAAAATGTTAATGTTTTCCTCATGTTGGCCGTATGATCGATCGGTAAAGGGCGCCAAATGGTGTCATTCACCATTTTTTTATCTGATCCTAAATTAAACGGTAATGTGTTGGTGACGGGTATAATTTTATGCGTAACTGCAACCTAAGATTTGGCTAAGGCCTCATCCTCCTCGTTCATTCATGATAGCATATGATTATCGTTGCTTGGTTTCATTTTTAAATTGTAAGAATATCATACAAAAACGAATATATGTAAAAAAAAATAAACGGAATAAAGTTGTTTATTTGTTGTGTGTTTTAGTTTTGTGTATATAGAGGTTAAAAATACTCTAAAATTAAAGGGGAATCAAGTTGTTTATTTGCTCGGGTATCAAAGTAGAAAAGAAAGTAAGTCGAATTCAAAACACGTATGATTTATCACAATAAATTTTCTAACAACACCAAGATACTCTTATAACGAATATAATTAAATAATAATATCGCATGCATAATAAAATCGTATTAGAATTAAATAATAATAATATCGTTTTCATAACAAAATCGTATTATAATTAAATAATAATATCACATGCATAACGAAGTCCTATTAGAATTTCTATAGAACGTAATGAATGTTTGAATGATAAATTATTTGAATTAACGAGAAGTAGATTTGTAAATAATAAAAGTTAAGGAGTGGTAGAATCTGAACAATGGCGTCACATAAACAAAAATCTTACTATTATAATAAACAAAAATCTTAATTTGCCACATGTCACATTTTAAGAGTATGTTGACACTTGTCAATTTTTTATACTATCACCTAATTATCTCTCTTATTAAATAATTATATTATCTTTAATATTAAATGATTATACTAATAATAACTAATGATGTTATTTGTCTTTATAAATTAGAAAATAGTTTTTTGATAAAGTGAAAATAAAATCATTTTATCAAAAAAAAACATACTTTAAAAAGGTTTATATATTATATTTTATATAACAATCAAAATTGAAAAAAATAGACATATCAAATCGTTATTTTTAGAAATAAAAGTTTTATTAAATAGCAAGTTTTCTTTAAATACAAATGTTTTTCAATAAATGAAATATAAATCGAAAGTCATAAAAGTGATAATAAAAGTTACATTTTTTTTTGTCTTGTATGTTTAATGATAATTTCAAATTAGGTTATTTAATTTGAAATATTAACTTATCTTATTAACTTTAAATAGTTAGTTTTGGACGGAAAATTAAATTAAATTTTAAAGTAATTAGTTCAAATATGACAATTATTACAAATAAGAAGGTTAGATGTTAGTACTATTGTTATTAAAATTTAAAGTTACTGTTTTATTACTTAAAGTAATTATTAATACATAATTTAATCATTTTATACCAAAATATCGTTTCAAAATTTTTAATTTCTATTACTAAATATATTTTTATTTAATTAGTATAATCAGTGTTAATGGATATTGATTTTTTTTTTGGTTATTAATTTTATTAAATGTCAGGCTATTACGTAGTCTCTTTAAAAAGTGAAGTCGATATATATTCAACTTAAGAATTTTGATGGGAAACCATGTGTTTTGTAGGTGGACTTCTATGGACACATATGTTTACAGAGTGAACGTCTTTCAAGCAACAAGAGAACATCTATACATGCTTAGAATACAGGCTGATGCCACTCAAAAACAGGTTGATGCCTATCCATGCATACGTTTATGGGTGGACAACTATACTTGATATGGACATTTCATGGCATTTGAAAATCAAATGGACATTAGGTAAAATGTCTATTGTAGACATTTTGGAAAAAAAAATTCTGATATTGTTTTTATTTTTATGAAAGCTTTGACACGGTGACTTTTATGTTTACCTCGTAATTTGATCATGGTTTGATGATGTTGTTGCTACTACCACTATTGTTATTACGTTTAGTTTTTTTTTTAATTTCTTGACCTGTAAGTGTTTGTACGTTTTTCTGTTTAAGTCTTTTTAGAATTTAACAAGAGGCGTTAGAAGATCAAAAATCCCAGCAATCCTACGACACACACACTACGTGTGCGCATGAAACCGAAAAAACCGACCCAAAACCCAAAAACCTAAAATTCCAACCCGAAATAACCGAACCCAAATATAAACCGACAGGTTTGGTATGTTCTAAAAACCCGAAAGTTTGGGTTTGGTTTTACCTAAAATAAAAACAGAAAAAACCGAATGAATGCGTATGTATGTATGTATGTATGGATGTATGCGTGCGTGCGTGCATATGTATGTATGTATGTATGTATGTATGTATGTATGTATGTATGTATGTATGTATGTATGTATGTATGTATGTGTATTAACTTTGAAATTTCAATAATTTATAAACTGTCTATTTTTATTTTCTTGGTTATTGATATCAAAGATATAAAAATCGTATATTTTATTATTTTTTAGGCCAACGTATTATTTTTACTAAATTTAAAGATTTTTATATATAGTTTTATATTTTATGTATGGTAATACTTCAAATATTTTTAGTACAAATATAATATTTTTGGTTTATTTTTTTATAATCATAAATTTAGGCCTAAGTAAAAAAAAAACCCCGAATCCAACCGAACCCAAATTGGTTTTAAAAAGATAAAAACCGAAAAAACGAACCCAACCGGGTTTAAAAACCGAAATTTAGATTTTACGTTTGGACTAAGAAAAAAACCGATTCATGCACACCCCTAACACACCGCAAACACGCGCACCTCACTCGCTACTGCCTAGTTATGTACGACCCAATGGATCGTGGATTGGTCCTACTTGTACGGATTTACAAGCCTACATGTTTACATATTTATTTAGGAAAAATTACACATTTGAACTTTATGTTTGTAAGAAATAACAAATATGAACCTTTAACTATCTTAATTACGCTAAACAACCTTTAAGTATTTAAGTTGTTTCAACTTTCAACCTTTACATTAACCACGGTTAGATTTACCAGTTAAATCTAGTCATGTGCAAAAAATATGATGGGTATTCTAGGTATTTTGATCTTTTGTTATTTTTAAATATAAAACCCACTCTTCACGTATTATCGTATCTTATTCAATAATTTACTCCAATTGGGGTGTTCGAAAATTAGGGCTAAAACCCACCCAGAAGTTCACGTGATTCCTCTCTCTTCGGTTAGTGTTCACCCAGAAGTTCACGTGGTTCATCCATCTTCAGTTAGTGTTCGAACCCTAAGGTGGTAGTTGGATATGATTTATCATTGTTACTACTGTCATTGTTACATAATGATAAAAAGAAAAATGATAAATCCTATCCAACTACAACCTTAGGTTTCGAACACTAACTGAAGATGGATGAACCACGTAAACTTCTGGGTGAACCTAACCGAAGAGGGAAGAATCACGTGAATTTCTGGGTGGGTTTTAGCCCTAATTTTCGAACACCCCAATTGGCGTAAATTATTGAATAAGATACGATAATACGTGAACAGTGGGTTTTATATTTAAAAATAACAAAAGATCAAAATACCTAGAATACCCATCATATTTTTTGCACATGACTAGATTAAACTGGTAAATCTAACCGTGGTTAATGTAAAGGTTGAAAGTTGAAACAACTTAAATACTTAAAGGTTGTTTAGCGTAATTAAGATAGTTAAAGGTTCATATTTGTTATTTCTTACAAACATAAAGGTTCAAATGTGTAATTTTGTCTTTATTTTATGGAATTTCATGTTTACAATCGATCATATGATCGACTTGTATCTCTGCAAGTTACAGATTACATATATATGTATATATGTGGCATGTAGTTCAAGTCATGCATTTTCCATGATCATAGAAGCACGTCACCATAACACCATCCGTGACAACCCAAGTTAATTAATTTCAATTTTCAAAACATGTTAATTAAGCTTAATTAAAGCTCAACGAGAAACATGGTTTATAATGTACAAACGTGTCCTTTTGGATAACCGATTGTTAATTAGTATTTAAATGCTGCTTTTAATGTATTATTAATTAATATGTTTTACAGCCGAGCGAAACCGACCTATCAAGCATTTCAACGACCAAGGTGCTTAAAAAATCTTGTATACGCCGTCGTATCCAATTCTTTTGAACTTCATTCATGGTTTTTGATTATTTGAAGGGTGCAATTAAACATAGAAACCAAGGGCTTCTAGTCTAATGATTACCCCCTTGACTTCCCTATGGGAGGTCTTGGGTTCAAATCCGGGTTGAGGCATATTTGCTGAAGCAAGGTCAGGGGGTTTACCCAGTAGTGGGGTTCCTCCTGAGGTGGCCTCGGGCATACGCCCCAGAGCGTCAAATCCGAGGGGACAGTTGAAATTTCGTCTTGAGTGTCGTTGTACCAAGCCGTTCAAAAAAAAATTAAACATAGAAGATCTAGATACATCACGATGATCATTTGACACTATATATATATATATATATGGAGAGAGGAGATCAAATGTTAACCCATATTTATTGCGTTAACCGAATAACTACATCCTATTGCTTTGGGGTCCACACTAAAATAAATCTAAATGTGTAGGTCTTTTATTTTATTTAAGTAATGTAGGGCCCACTTACATTAATAAAAAAATAAGAAAAAACTTACACATTTATATTACTTTAATGTGGTCACCAAAGTAATTCGATTTAGTTATTCGGTTATCGCAATAAGTAAAGGTTAACATTCGAAACATTCGCTATATATATATATAGGGTGTGGTTCCTTTGTTATATACATCTTATTACTTTGGGCCCCACATTAAATTAAATCTAATGGTGTAAGTTTTTTTATTAATGTAAGTGAGCCCTATATATATATATAAAAGAAAAACCAACACCTTTAAATTTATTTTAATATGGGCCCCAAAATAATAAGATATAGTTATTCGGTTAACGCAATAAGGAATGGTTAACAATTGATCATTCCCCTATATATATATATATATATATATAGGGAATGGTTCTAATGTGTAACACCCCGACCGGCGGCGGAATCGTCGGGATGCCACGAGGGATGTGTAGATTGTTCAAAAGCTCGTGGACATCTAAATCAAATCATCATATATCATTCAATCAACCAAAATAATTACACAAAAATCATGTTCATCATGAATTAAGTACATCAATTACACAAAAGAATTAGCTAAATTAACTAAATCCTAATCGCCAGAATTTTAGTTAATTAGCTAAGTCCAAGATCCTATATGATGATGTCCAAAATAGAAGAGACCATCCTCTTCATCCTACTTGTCTTCATCACCTGAAACATGTAAGAAATCAAGTGTCAACTACGAAGTAGTTGGTGAGTAATCATAAGTTTTGTACTTAAAAGGTTTTATAAAATGAATTTAAAAGTTTAAGTTTAAAAATGGTTTTATAAGAAGTTTAGATAAGACAAATACAATTGCTTATGATTTTCTGAGAAAATCCAGAATATTACCTGTATGAGATAATCTAATCAATCTCCCAACTCAACAATCAAACACATACACAATCACATAATCACATAACCAATCAATCATAATCAATCACAAATAATCATAGTCAAACATAGATAATCAATCCACAAACTAATCAACCAATCTCATCAATTATATTCTCAAATAATGTTCGTGACTATACATGATCATTATGTAAATAACATAAGTTAAATACATGATTCATGGAGTGGTCGCTAACCACGTGACAATACATGAAGTCAAAGCATTTAACCGAAGTCAAAGGCAATGCTTCACAGAGTGGAAACAATCCACGTGACAATACATGATGTCAAAGCAATTAACCGGAGTTAAGAGCGATGACTCTCGAAGTTTGTGACAATACATGTAATCTTTGTTATTGACCAAAGTCAATAACAATGTTTACACGGTTATAAAATATTAATCAGTGATAATCCATAATTAATGATAATTCAATATTGTGAGTATCATATTGATAAACAGGTATTAACCTTGAGTTATCAAAATAATATTTGAATTTGTATACATGCTTCACCTCCGAGTTTTAAAACAAAACAGTTTAAAGAAAGGGAGGTTATGAGAACTCACCTGAAGTCCTTAGTATCTGTGTTCTCGTATTATGCGCGCTCACCGTTTTCGTACTAATGTTGTATTCACAGTCTTGTGTTTGATTAAATGTTATCTAGAGTTATGATCCCTTATTTGATTGTTCTTTTTGAAATCTAAGTTGTTAATTGAGTTGGTGTAGTGAAAATGACTCATTCTTGTGATTTTCATAAGAATGGCTCATGCTAATGAGTTTTCACCCGAATGAGTCATTCTCCCGAATGAGTCCCGAATGAGTCATTCTCCGAATGAGTCCCGAATGAGAGTCATTCTCCGAATGAGTCCCGAATGAGTCATTCTCCGAATGAGTCCCGAATGAGAGTCATTCTCCGAATGAGTCCCGAATGAGTCATTCTCCGAATGAGTCTCCCGAATGAGTCCCGAATGAGTCATTCTCCGAATGAGTCCCGAATGAGTCATTCTCCGAATGAGTCTCCCGAATGAGTCCCGAATGAGTCATTTTCCGAATGAGTCCCGAATGAGTCATTCTCCGAATGAGTCCCGAATGACTCATTCTCCTGACTCATACTCCACTCATTCTCCCGACTCATTCTCCTGACTCATACTCCACTCATTCTCCCGACTCATACTCCACTCATTCTCCCGACTCATACTCCACTCATTCTCCCGACTCATTCGGCGAATGGCTCATACTCATGGGTCATTCGCCCGAACGGGTTTTCAGCCATGGGAGAAGATGATTTCGAGGTATAGTCGTATATATAGTCGTTTTGAGTGGGTTTAGATGAGTAAACTCATTTAGAAGGTGTATGGGTCGAAAAAGTGATGTTTTGAACCGGTTAAAGTTCGGTTTTTGTCGGGTTATAGAAAACCCTAAAAAACGTACCTTCTCACTAAGATTTCGAGAGTTTGAGGTGGAGATAGGACCGATCCTTTGTACTTTCGTGTAGAGGATGTCGAGATCTTCGATTTGGCGCAAGAATGAGGTGATTTGGTTGAGTTTTGAGTGAGTTATGGTAGAGAGAAGGTAGAGAGAGAAAGTGGTGACGGGTTTAGGGTTTTAGTGAGAGAGTGTGTGTGTAAAAATGAGGAAGAAGATGGTGATCTTCTTCCTTATAACGCGTATTATTGCCCCGTGACCGGTCTCGTTTTTATCGCGATAAAATATAATAAATGATCGGTTATGCTCGGTTTTTAACGAAAACATATTTAAACATAACATGAATAAATAATTGAATTTCATTAATTAAAATGATTTAAATAATTTTATTTCGTAAAACGATTTCATTTTATTTTTACAAAATTAATTATTTTAAATAACTGATTTACTCGGTTTTGCTTTACGTTGTGATTCCTAATAAACGTTTTCAGTTTTAATTTATTAATTTTAATATCGTTTGATATTATTTAATTATTTCGTCGAAACGCGTCGCTCGCGTACGTATTCGTAAAGATCGTCACCTTTGCGAATTGGTCGCTCGTATCGTGTTTCGATTCGATTTACGATTTATTGAATATCGTTTCAGAATATTATTCCTAATAATTATATTCGTGTGAATCGTCACTCACGCGAATACATTTATTAAGTTAATATTTCTGAATTAATATTCGTGTTTAGATAACGTTCGTAACCTCACCATCGCGTAATCAGTTCCATTATTTTATAAATTTTAATATTAAAATTCCCAAACCAAAACCCATATTCATTTTTATTCCGAACCAACAATCATCATTTTCAATAATATTACTGCGATAAACTCTCTGGTTCTGTTTAGTTGGGTTACAACTAAACTTCCCATGGTTTACGCGTATAATATGTGTTATAATCATGTATGCCATTAACATTGATAATAATCAATAATATCAATAAATAATCCATTATCATTATTAATAAAAATTCTTAGGTCGTAATAGTACAATCGTACGGATGTACGGACAACCTAAAGTACAGTGATGTTACAGTCTCCCCTAGTTAAAGGAATTTCGTCCCGAAATTCAACTTGGAGTGACCGTAGTAAATAATTGTGGGTACTTAAGCTTCATCTGATCTTCTCGCTCCCACGTGAATTCTGGACCCCGCTTCGATTCCCAACGTACTTTGACAATTGGAATTCTACTGCGTTTGAGTTGTTTAACCTCACGATCCATTATCTCTACTGGTTTTTCAACAAAATGCATGGTATCATCGATGCGAATGTCATCGAATGATACCTGAAGATCCTGATCAGCTAAGCACTTCCTTAGATTGGACACGTGAAACGTCGGGTGCACATTACTAAGTTCAGGAGGAAGTTCCAATTTGTAGGCAACCTTCCCGATCCGTTCGAGGATCTTAAAGGGGCCAACGTAACGTGGAGCAAGCTTCCCTTTCTTTCCGAATCGAACAACACCCTTCCAAGGCGACACTTTAAGCAATACCATATCTCCAACTTCAAACTCTAAAGGTTTCCTTCGTTTATCCGCGTAGCTCTTCTGTCGACTGCGAGAAGCTAACAGATTGTCGCGGATCTGGCGGATCTTGTCAGTCGTTTCCTGAATAATCTCAGGACCAGTAATCTGCGAATCGCCGACTTCGGTCCAACAAATAGGTGACCGACATTTCCTGCCATAAAGAGCTTCAAACGGCGCCATACCAATGCTCGCGTGATAACTGTTGTTATACGAGAACTCGACCAATGGTAAATGGCTATCCCAGTTGCCACCAAAATCGATGACACACGCTCTCAACATGTCTTCCAATGTCTGGATCGTTCGCTCCGTTTGACCATTCGTTTGAGGATGATAAGCAGTGCTAAGATCCAATCTTGTTCCAAAGGCTTCATGAAGTGATTCCCAAAATCGTGCCGTGAAACGAGCATCACGATCCGATATTATGCTTAAGGGAATACCATGTCGGCTAATGATCTCATCAATGTAGATACGCGCTAACTTCCGCACAGGGTATGTTTTGCGTATCGGCAAGAAGTGAGCCGACTTGGTCAATCTATCAACAATCACCCAGATACTATCTTTACCGTTTGCGGTTCGTGGGAGTTTGGTAATAAAATCCATGGAAATATTCTCCCACTTCCACATCGGTATCTCTGGTTGTAATAACAATCCCGAAGGTCGCTGGTGTTCTGCCTTGACTTTAGCACAGTTAAGGCACTTAGACACGTACTCAGCAATATCCTTCTTCATCCCAGGCCACCAGTACAAGCCCCTAAGGTCTCGATACATCTTATCGGAGCCCGGATGAATTGAGTAACGAGACTTATGAGCTTCATTCATAATCATCATCCTAAGATCACCCCTGTTCGGTATCCACAACCGATTCAAGTAATACATCAACCCGTCATCTTTAGTTTCCAATAGAATTTCAGCCCCACAAGACATCTCATTTTTCAAGTTATCCTGAGTCAATGAGAGTTGTTGGGCTGTGAGAACATTATTTCGGAGATTAGTGTGCACTCGGACACTATGGATCTGAACTTGACTTTTGCGACTAAGCGCGTCTGCTACGACATTCGCTTTACCAGGATGGTAGCGAATTTCACAGTCATAATCATTCAACAGTTCAACCCATCTCCGTTGTCTCATATTAAGTTCCTTTTGATTGAGAATATGTTGCAAACTTTTATGATCAGTAAAAACTACACACTTAGTGCCATAAAGATAATGTCTCCATATCTTCAAGGCAAACACGACTGCACCAAGTTCCAAGTCGTGTGTAGTGTAATTCTTCTCGTGAATCTTCAGCTGCCTGGATGCATAAGCCACAACCTTTCCCCGTTGCATGAGAACACAACCGAGACCTAGGTTAGACGCATCACAATAGACTACAAAATCATCATTTCCATCAGGCAGTGTCAAGACAGGAGCATCACAAAGTTTCTGCTTCAGAGTCTGAAATGCCTCTTCTTGCTTTGGTCCCCACTCATACGGCTTATTTTTCTGAGTTAAAGAAGTGAGAGGGACAGCAATCCGGGAGAAATTTGAAATGAACCGCCGATAGTAGCCGGCAAGTCCGAGAAACGATCGAATCTCCGTCGGTGTCTTCGGTGTACTCCAATTCTTCACCGCATCAATCTTTGCGGGATCCACGTGAACACCATATTCGTTGACAATGTGCCCCAAAAATTGAACTTCCCTAAGCCAAAATTCACATTTAGAGAATTTGGCGTACAGTCGCTCTTCTCTTAGGATCTCCAAAACCAACTGAAGGTGTTTCTCGTGTTCTTCCTTGGTCTTTGAGTAGATCAGAATATCATCAATGAATACAATCACAAATTTATCCAAGTATGGCCAGCAAACACGGTTCATGAGATCCATGAAAACCGCAGGTGCATTGGTAAGGCCGAAAGGCATTACCAGAAATTCATAATGGCCATATCTTGTTCTGAAAGCAGTCTTGGGAATATCATCATCATGTACTCGAAGCTGATGATACCCAGACCTAAGATCTATCTTTGAAAACCATGCCGAGCCTTGAAGCTGATCGAAGAGATCATCGATGCGCGGCAGTGGATATCGATTCTTAATTGTGAGTTTGTTTAATTCGCGATAATCGATGCACATTCGGAATGACCCGTCCTTCTTCTTGACAAACAGGACAGGTGCACCCCATGGTGAATGGCTCGGGCGAATAAATCCTTTATCAGTCAGTTCTTGCAACTGGCTCACCAATTCTTGCAACTCCAAAGGCGCAAGTCGGTAAGGAGCTTTGGCGACAGGATTTGCACCAGGTACTAAGTCAATTCGAAACTCTACTTGACGTTCTAGTGGAAGACCCGGCAAATCATCAGGAAACACTTCTGGAAAATCTCGTATCACTGGAACATCTTCAATATTCTTTCCTTTCTCTTTCTTCTCTACAATGTGAGCTAAAAATGTTATACATTTCTTCCTAAGGTACTTGTGTGCTTTAGTTCATGACATAAGCTTAAGACCATTACTAGCAGTTTCTCCAAATATTCTCAAGGTTTCACCCGAAGGTAAGGGAATACGAATGTACTTTTCATGGCATACAATCTCCGCTTTGTGGGTGGCTAACCAATCCATGCCTATGATAACATCGAAGTTACCAAGATGCATAGGTATAAGATCAATTGGGAAAACGTGATCATTTAAGTTCACCGTACATCCAACGATAATAGTGTCAATATCAATAGTGTTTCCGTCAGCCACTTCCACGTTAAACGGTTTATCTAAATATGTACGTGTTCTACCAAGCAAACATTCAAAATCATATGAAACGAAACTCCTATCGGCACCAGAATCAAATAGGACAGATGCATAAGAGCTGTTGATCAAAAATGTACCGTTGACGACGTCCTGGTTGGCTTGAGCAGCTGGAGCATTCAGTTGAAATGCCCGGCCTCTTGCCACCCTCTGATTATTCCCAGTCAACTTTGGGCATTGATTTCTGAAGTGACCCACTTCACCACATTCATAACAGGCTCTTGCCTGTGCTTGAGGTACCTGGCGAATGGGTACAGCCGGAATAGGTTGTGCATGAGGAGCTGGCAGTGCAAGCGGTGCATGTTGCATCCTTTGTGCTTGCGGTGCACTCCGACAAACATTAGCATAGTGCCCAAACTTGCCACAGTTGTTGCAGACGCGACATGGCAAGTTAGGTGCATGATGGTATCTACAAGTATTACATTGGGGAGTATTCCCAGTGTAATTTCTTGCAGTAGTGTTGTTAGATGACTGCTGCGCAGATTTAGCAGCAGGAGCAGTGACCATAAAGTTTCTGATCTTTCTCTTCTTGTTGCTGCTTTTGGATGAACTAGCAGCTTCAGACTTGACTTCAGTTTTGACTTCCTTTGTAGCAGTCTTGGTGTCAGCCTTCTTGTATCCCTTCCGAGTAAGAGTTCCATTCTTCACGTGATTATCAGTGAGAGTTGCAGATAATCGGATTGCAGCCTCAAGTGTTTTGGGATTGCTCCCGTAGACTGTATCCTGAATCTGTACCGGCAGTCCGCCGATATATTTCTCAATTGCCCTTTCCAAGGGCGTCACCATGTGGGGTACCAGTAAGCTATACTCATGGAATTGAGTATTATAGATGACATTCTCTCCGCTATCC
This sequence comes from Mikania micrantha, assembly GCA_009363875.1. Lineage (NCBI taxonomy): Eukaryota > Viridiplantae > Streptophyta > Magnoliopsida > Asterales > Asteraceae > Mikania > Mikania micrantha. The sequence goes on along the minus strand of CM018680.1, from coordinate 60,230,701 downwards.
TGCTTGAGTTCCCAGAACTCAGTCTCCAGTTTCCTCATCTCACTGCGAGGACAGAATTCAGTGGTCATCAAGTCCTTGACCTCAGTCCACGTCAGTGCAAGTGCAGCATCCACTCCCCTAGTTCGCTTTTCCCCATTCCACCAAGTTAGTGCTCTCTTTTGGAAAACACTAGTGGCATAGCGAACTTTCAAGTTCTCGGGACATTCGCTGTTGATGAAGGTGTTCTCCATACTCTCGAACCACTGTAGCAGACCAGTGGCCGATTCAACTCCCGTTAATTTCAGGGGGGTTGCAGGAATTGAAGTGTTTGAATGTGCAAGTTGGAGGGTTTGCACCACCTCTGTTCTGAGTGAGTGACTGATTGGCCTGTGTCAGTTGATTCACCAATCCAGTGATCAGTGTTGCTAACTCTTGTATGCCGGAGTTGGCATTACCGTTGTTAGCATCCCCACTGTTTGAGTCATCTTCGTTGTGACGGCGAGGCGGCATGTTTCTGAGAAATTAGAAACATGTTACTACCGTGTACAACGTAAGTCATACAAACAATGGTCAATTGAGTTTATTTTAAACAGTTAGGATTGCATATAGGAACTATATTTCTCTCCTATCTGTCATTAAACTTATAACGTTTATGACTCTCCTAATATTATACTAGGTGTCCTAGTTGGTCATAACTAGTGTTAACTAACTATTCCTAGGTCCTATACATTCCTCACCCTATACTAACACTGACAACCTCCCAATGCAATGCAACAAGCTTATATATAGGGCATATGCAGAGGTAGATCGCAATCTCCCCTACACCGTCCCACCACCGTTCCATTGCACCACGATTATGCCCTTGCTAGTGTTTAGGGTGTATCATGTACCTTACCATAGCCTCACTTCACAAACCTTATCCTAAGTAGAATAATTTTGAGTGAAGTGGTCTTTAGTTCCCTTGGACATTTAGGTTTGCCTAATGTCTAAGTTCACCTTGACATGTAGGTTTGCCTATTTCTAAGTTCACCTAATGTCTAAGTTCACCTGACATTAAGTTTCCCCTAATGCCCAAGTTTACTAAAATCTATACTAATCCCAATGTCCATAATCATCAATAAGGGTCCATATCATCACTAAGTGCTCTAATTGTCACTAAGTGTTCATATCCCCCCCTATGTTTTATCCTCATCAAGTGTTCATACTATCACTAAGTGTTAGTATCATCACTATGCGTTTATATTATCACCAAGTGTCTATATCATCACCCAAATCCATATTTCATCACTAATCGCTCATACCGTTCATTAATCCTATGCACCCTACGTGTCCAATCATTATGGTTCATAAGTGAATTTAATAGTGTCCATAAATGTGATCATCAAAATGTCAATCCAACACATTCTCAACCAACATATCATAACCTCGCAGGAGTTCCTAATAGTATCCTAAGTTCCTGACACTGACAGACCCCCAATATACTACAAATGGTATATGTATAGGGCATATGTAGGGGTCAGTCGCAACTGCCCCAGCCACCGTCCCACCACCTTTGTAGTATACCACGAGTGTGTCCTTCTCTGGAGTTTATAGATCAAACAAATAATTCCTAAAGCAGGTAATTCTTAAGCATTTAATTTCCTAAGCAGGTAATTTCCCAAACGGGTAATTCCCACATTCTTCAATACTGACATCCACCTAATGTACTGTAAATGGTATATATATAGGGCATATGTAAGGGTCAGTCGCAACTGCCCTAGCCAACGTCCCACCACCTTTACGATACACCACGTGCATGTCCTTATCGAATCATTAGGGCACACGTAAGCAAGAAATACATGCGAATCAGATATATAGCAGGAGTTCAGTTAACATGTAATAAACACATAAGCATGAAATCCTGAATATACCAACTAGTGTATGAAGTAACTTCATACTAGGGTATCCTACGGTTATAAACTAGGTCAACCATTTCTAGTAACCTAATTCCCTATAACCCAGGCTCTGATACCAATCTGTAACACCCCGACCGGCGGCGGAATCGTCGGGATGCCACGAGGGATGTGTAGATTGTTCAAAAGCTCGTGGACATCTAAATCAAATCATGATATATCATTCAATCAACCAAAATAATTACACAAAAATCATGTTCATCATGAATTAAGTACATCAATTACACAAAAGAATTAGCTAAATTAACTAAATCCTAATCGCCAGAATTTTAGTTAATTAGCTAAGTCCAAGATCCTATATGATGATGTCCAAAATAGAAGAGACCATCCTCTTCATCCTACTTGTCTCCATCACCTGAAACATGTAAGAAATCAAGTGTCAACTACGAAGTAGTTGGTGAGTAATCATAAGTTTTGTACTTAAAAGGTTTTATAAAATGAATTTAAAAGTTTAAGTTTAAAAATGGTTTTATAAGAAGTTTAGATAAGACAAATACAATTGCTTATGATTTTCTGTGAAAATCCAGAATATTACCTGTATGAGATAATCCAATCAATCTCCCAACTCAACAATCAAACACACACACAATCACATAATCACATAACCAATCAATCATAATCAATCACAAATAATCATAGTCAAACATAGATAATCAATCCACAAACTAATCAACCAATCTCATCAATTATATTCTCAAATAATGTTCGTGACTATACATGATCATTATGTAAATAACATAAGTTAAATACATGATTCATGGAGTGGTCGCTAACCACGTGACAACACATGAAGTCAAAGCATTTAACCGAAGTCAAAGGCAATGCTTCACAGAGTGGAAACAATCCACGTGACAATACATGATGTCAAAGCAATTAACCGGAGTTAAGAGCGATGACTCTCAAAGTTTGTGACAATACATGTAATCTTTGTTATTGACCAAAGTCAATAACAATGTTTACACGGTTATAAAATATTAATCAGTGATAATCCATAATTAATGATAATTCAATATTGTGAGTATCATATTGATAAACAGGTATTAACCTTGAGTTATCAAAATAATATTTGAATTTGGTATACATGCTTCACCTCCGAGTTTTAAAACAAAACAGTTTAAAGAAAGGGAGGTTATGAGAACTCACCTGAAGTCCTTAGTATCTGTGTTCTCGTATTATGCGCGCTCACCGTTTTCGTACTAATGTTGTATTCACAGTCCTGTGTTTGATTAAATGTTATCTAGAGTTATGATCCCTTATTTGATTGTTCTTTTTGAAATCTAAGTTGTTAATTGAGTTGGTGTAGTGAAAATGACTCATTCTTGTGATTTTCATAAGAATGGCTCATGCTAATGAGTTTTCACCCGAATGAGTCATTCTCCCGAATGAGTCCCGAATGAGTCATTCTCCGAATGAGTCCCGAATGAGAGTCATTCTCCGAATGAGTCCCGACTGAGTCATTCTCCGAATGAGTCCCAAATGAGAGTCATTCTCCGAATGAGTCCCGAATGAGTCATTCTCCGAATGAGTCCCGAATGAGTCATTCTCCGAATGAGTCTCCCGAATGAGTCCCGAATGAGTCATTCTCCGAATGAGTCCCGAATGAGTCATTCTCCGAATGAGTCTCCCGAATGAGTCCCGAATGAGTCATTCTCCGAATGAGTCCCGAATGAGTCATTCTCCGAATGAGTCCCGAATGACTCATTCTCCTGACTCATACTCCACTCATTCTCCCGACTCATTCTCCTGACTCATACTCCACTCATTCTCCCGAATCATACTCCACTCATTCTCCCGACTCATACTCCACTCATTCTCCCGACTCATTCGGCGAATGGCTCATACTCATGGGTCATTCGCCCGAACGGGTTTTCAGCCATGGGAGAAGATGATTTCGAGGTATAGTCGTATATATAGTCGTTTTGAGTGGGTTTAGATGAGTAAACTCATTTAGAAGGTGTATGGGTCGAAAAAGTGATGTTTTGAACCGGTTAAAGTTCGGTTTTTGTCGGGTTGTAGAAAACCCTAAAAAAACGTACCTTCTCACTAAGATTTCGAGAGTTTGAGGTGGATATAGGACCGATCCTTTGTACTTTCGTGTAGAGGATGTCGAGATCTTCGATTTGGCGCAAGAATGAGGTGATTTGGTTGAGTTTTGAGTGAGTTATGGTAGAGAGAAGGTAGAGAGAGAAAGTGGTGACGGGTTTAGGGTTTTAGTGAGAGAGTGTGTGTAAAAATGAGGAAGAAGATGGTGATCTTCTTCCTTATAACGCGTATTATTGCCCCGTGACCGGTCTCGTTTTTATCGCGATAAAATATAATAAATGATCGGTTATGCTCGGTTTTTAACGAAAACATATTTAAACATAACATGAATAAATAATTGAATTTCATTAATTAAAATGATTTAAATAATTTTATTTCGTAAAACGATTTCATTTTATTTTTACAAAATTAATTATTTTAAATAACTGATTTACTCGGTTTTGCTTTACGTTGTGATTCCTAATAAACGTTTTCAGTTTTAATTTATTAATTTTAATATCGTTTGATATTATTTAATTATTTCGTCGAAACGCGTCGCTCGCGTACGTATTCGTAAAGATCGTCACCTTTGCGAATTGGTCGCTCGTATCGTGTTTCGATTCGATTTACGATTTATTGAATATCGTTTCAGAATATTATTCCTAATAATTATATTCGTGTGAATCGTCACTCACGCTAATATATTTATTAAGTTAATATTTCTGAATTAATATTCGTGTTTAGATAACGTTCGTAACCTCACCATCGCGTAATCAGTTCCATTATTTTATAAATTTTAATATTAAAATTCCCAAACCAAAACCCATATTTATTTTTATTCCGAACCAACAATCATCATTTTCAATAATATTACTGCGATAAACTCTCTGGTTCTGTTTAGTTGGGTTACAACTAAACTTCTCATGGTTTACGCGTATAATATGTGTTATAATCATGTATGCCATTAACAGTGATAATAATCAATAATATCAATAAATAATCCATTATCATTATTAATAAAAATTCTTAGGTCGTAATAGTACGGATGTACGGATGTACGGACAACCTAAAGTACAGTGATGTTACATAATGCTAACCCACTCTTAGAGCGATAACCCATTAACTTTGCCAAAACGAAGCCGAATCTTGAATTTTTTGTTTAACATCATTGTAACACAATTTGAACACCATGTTCTTTTATGAGTTTGGGCCAATTCATCACCGTTTGGGCTCTTACAGTACTGTAGGTGTTTAAATATTTAAAACTTACAGAACTGTAGCACAAAACTTACAACGATGATATTTTTTAAACGGTGATGAATTGGCCCAAACTCATAAAAGAACATGGTGTTCTAATTGTGTTACAATGATGTTAAAAAAAAAATTCAAGATTCGGCTTCGTTTTAGCAAAGTTAATGGGTTATCGCTCTAAGAGAGGGTTAGCATTTGATCCCAATCCTATATATATATATAGTGGTAGATTCATAATTTATTTTTACGTGGGCAAAAAATGGGTTAAAAATGGGTCTCGGTAAAAAATAGGCCAGGTTAGTTGAAACCACAAAATAAAACCCACAGTTCCGTGTAAAAACAAGTCAGGTTAGTTGAAATCAAGAAATAAACTTATCAAAAGTATTTAAAAAACAATTGCTTAAATAAATAATTTTAAAGTTACATAACAAGTTAATATTTATATAAAATTTATCAAAAGAACACGATTTTCATTATTTACTTTCTATTGCACCCTTTTGTAATTAAGCTTATGCCATTTGTAATCAGATTTGTGCCCATATTAATAAGATTTGTGCCCATTGTAATAAAATTTATGCACCCTTTTTGTTTAAAGCAAACTTATTTAAAAACAATGTATTTTAACATTCGATCGAGAGATCCTACAGGAGCCTATCCCCCCCCCTAAGCCTTGTCTTCGCTACTGTGTATATACGACGTGTATAGGAGTTATACAAATCGTATCACATATATTTATCTATCAAATCCGCCATCTATCACATTAGAGGCTTTATACAACTCATATTTATACGTGTGTGTGTGTATATAGCCTTTGACTTTATATATGAAACATATACTCGTCATATAGAGTTATACGAAAGATCATATATGAGTATGTCTGTATGTGTTGTATATCAAGTGTAGTATAACTTTTATAAAAGTCGTATAAATTGAGTGACGTATAAAAAAGTTAATGTAATGTTGCGTTTGAATAATGGAACCCTTAATTAATGACTTTAATATTGAAAAGTGTCGACATTGTTATCGCAGCTTTTGGGCACACAGACGACTTGCGTTGCGTAGGGTTTTGAATCTTAATTTTAGCCTATCAACATCCAACCATACGTCTATGCCTATGCATGCATAAAGTTCAAAGGTGCCTTTTGCTGACCACCGGCCACATCAAGACTTCATTATAACGGTCAACCATCTTTTCTTCATCTAAATACGCACCATTCATCTTCCTCACTTTCAATTCTATCTTCTTCATCTCTCTCTCTCTCTCACACTCTCTCTCTCTATATATATACATACATACATATATATATATAGATATATAACATACACACACATACCATGGGCAATGCAATGGCTGCTTGTTATCTTACAAGTGAAGATTCATCTGTGAAAGTAATCTACTGGGATGGAAACATAAGAACCCTAACAGGAAAAAAATGGATAGCTGGAGAGATCATGATGGAACATCCGGACACCATGGTCTGTAACGCGAACCGTTTCATCATAGGCCAACCGGTCCCGGCTCTAACCATCAATGACCAGCTCAAACCAGGTCAAACCTACTATGTTCTCCCACTCGACATCTTCTCATCATCCCAGACCCTCTCGGCTTCTTCAATTTCTGCTTTGGTTAGTTACAAACCTACCCACACCGCGATCAACTTCAAAGAGTGTCCGTTTGAGTATATAAAGGACGCAAACGGGCGGGTTTTGATCAAGATATCACCGGAGTTTATGGCGAAGATTCTTACCGGAAGAAGTGGTCAAGAAAATGAAAGTGCAACAAATGGGTTCTTGTGTAGTACACCTGAATTGAAGAAGCTGTATGAACAGTTGGTTGGGTCCAAGGATCAAACATGGTCACCTAAGCTTGAGACCATTTCAGAACATAACAAGATTAGGTATTCGCCTTGTAGATTGATAGGGTTTTGAAATGAAAAATAAAGAGGGTTCACTAATTAATTAGTAATTAGTAAAAATTAATATTGTGTATCAATTGATTTGTTTTGTGATTAATTGTAGTAACCGGATACATGTTAGAATTTGTCGCTAAACTTACTTTTTTGTGTAGTGTATATATAGATGAAAATTCATGTTTATTAACTTCAATTCACCCTCTTTAATCATCGGATGTACGTTAACACAGAATATTTGTGATGTTTTAAGTGATTTATTTACTTGAAAAATATAATTTTATTGTTAAAGTTATGTTGTTTTGAGTGTTTTAGATTATTGTTATTTTTTGTTTTCAAATTATTTATATAATTTAAGTTGATAAGATTCACAAATTAATTCAAAACTTAATATATTGGGTGAAATCAATTCACCCTAATTAAAAACGTAAAATTTCATAAAATAAATTACCCAACCTAACATTATAAAAAGTTTTATAATTTATTGATAAACATCTAAATACCTAAAAGGATCTTAAATTTTTAACTAGCCTAGAAGTATGAAAATAATTAAGTCGACTCAAAGATATATACATACCATGTAAAAATATTTTAATTTGACATTGTTCACATAATTAATTATTAAAAATTGAAAGTAGGGTAGGAATTTAGGGGTGTTCGTTGGTCGGATTATGAGTTATTCAGCTTATTTGATCAAGTTATTCAGAGTTGATTTTTTTTGCCTATATCCAAACCCGATCTAACCCAAATTGATTTAATTCTCATCCAACTTGAATTTATCAGAATTAGAATTTGGTTCGGATTCATATAAATCTGAATAACCCGAACAACTCTAACAACCCGAATAAAGCTGAATTAAAATTTTCCTAATTTTTTAAGTTTGTTTTGACTATTTATTTTCCTATATTTGGTTCCTAAAATAAAGCATTTAACATTTTAGATCCATAATATAACACTTAAAAGTTCAAATTTCAAAAATGATCACAAATCTATTGTAATAAATTAATAAATAGTCTAATATATTCCTATATTTATTAAAAACATCCTAAAAACTTGAATAAATCGAAATTAATAATGATTTATTGGCTCATAATTGGATTATTTGGATAGCCGAACAACCCAAATTAAAAAAAAAATGAATCCCTCCCGAATATCCAAATAACTTTTTTGGATTCGGATATATCCAAACCTAAACAATCTGAATCAAGATTCAAATTGAATTTTAGGCTTCGAGTACGATTCGGGTTTAGATTTTTTTCAAGTTTCGGATTTTTTAAACACCGCTAAACAGGACTACTATCTAGCCTCAAACTGAAAGTAGGTTACTCTCTAACAACCTCTATGAATTTTAAAAACGTAAAGATATTCTCCTTTTATTCTTAAACTTCTTTCAATCTATTTACTGTTGAACTTAAAACTTTTCATATAGCAGGCAAATTCTCAAGCCTCTATGTTTTTATTTATTAATATTGTATTTTTATTTATATTTTTTATCGTAAAAAGAAGCTTCTTTTGATAACAATGCATAACCTTCTATTTAATGAAAAACATCACTTGGATAGGCTTTTACAAACAAAAAACTCAGTGGCAGAAAAATCAGTCAATTGATCAACGGTAGACAATCCAAGCTAAAAAGAAAACTATTTTTTAAAAGATCGTCGGTGATCCGTTAATAATCAAACAAAATCACAAAAATAAATAAGAAATTGTTTTTTAAAAGTCAAAGTCAACCACAGATCAAAGAAGATCCTTAAAATTATAAGATAAATTATCTATACTTTTTTATCGGTAATTACTCATAAATTGCCCCACGATAATTATCTATATATACTTTTTTTTTATTATTCTAATTAATCGATAAATTATCAGTAATTACTTCTTACTTTTAAACAACGTACAGTTGATGAATCTAATCAGAACTGAACATGGTTAATCACATACTATAGCATGTTTATGAACTAATATTACTTATTAAGGTTCTAATATACCCTTATTACTAGATATCATTAGTGATCTTACGACCCAATTAATATAATCCATTTGGCATTCGCTATCTATAATAACTTATAATTATCTCATATTAATTATATGGCTCGTTAATTATAACCTAATATAAACAACTAAGACCTTATATAACCCATTAAGACATGATATGACACATTACAAGAAATCTTACTCACTTGACTCCCTCTAACACGTACCCTAGTTTTTATGTTTACAGTTTTATATATAATAGTAAGAAATAAAATAAACTCATGTGCCAATTTTTTAAACACTATTGCTAGTAGAGGTGCCAATTTTTACCTATGTTAAAGGAAGTGGGTTGGTTTGGGTAAACAATTGTAATATAATGGGTTGAAATGGGTAACATTATAATATTGGATGAGTTGGGATGGGTAGCACTTAACGCGGGTTAAGACAGGTTACAAAAAAAGTATGTAAATGCAATGAATTCAAACATTTAAGAATGATTAATAACAATTTGATGAGAAAATCACTAAAAATTATCCAAATGGACTATTTGTTTGCTTATAACACATCTTAAGTTAAACTAAATTGATGTTTTTTAAAAACAATTCATTTAGACCCGAACTAATTTTGATTAAAACCCGTTCTGACCCGCACTCATCCTGACCCGAACCCGTTCTGACCTGTGTATCCAACCCGACCCGACCCGTCCATTTTGTCAGGCATAAATGCTAGTGTTATTGTTTTGTTTTTTTACTTTGAAATGTCATCATTACTGTTTATATAAGTTGTATGTTGTGTATATATGTATATAAACATAGAATGTTAACAACGGTAAGATAGGAGTGTCGGCTCACTTGAGAACAACTGATCTTGGTATATTTTTTTGAAAGATTAATTTGGATTAATAACGGATTACTTGAGTATCATCGTGTCACCAACGGTATCACCCGATCATATCCATCACCATGTTACCAGTTTAGGAGGAAACTTAATATTTACTTTGAGAAAACCTCCTTATGAGATTCAAACGCATGACCTCATAGTTCTTGAGCTTTGTCCTACCACAAAGATGACGGCAACTGATTTTGGTATATATGCTTTATTTCTTTAAGCATATGAAAACAAAATAAAAAAAAAATCTAGTAAATAGTAATCGAGGATTTGATATTTTAAGTTTTAATATTAATTCATAATAAAAAAAATAGTGCATTTAAAATGTTTTAAGTTTGTTGTATACGACCATGGGCCATGTATCATGACCAGATCGATCACCTTTTGACTTTAACGTATATGTAAGGATTAGAAGCAAGTAGCAATTATAAGTACATGTGATCATATTTATGGTAAACAACTACTCTAACAATGACACATTTAATATATTGTGGACTTGGCAACCCCCCTTTAATCGATCATGCCTATTCAAGCATACTTAAAGCTTCATTAGCAAAGATTAATTTATAAGCCAACGTTCTTTTAGTTATTATTATTAATGGTAATCATAAGGCAACTTGTATTTAATTTGCGTATATCCTCAATTTCAACTATAAACCACTTGCTATCATGATTATTTAAGGTTAATTAATGTGGAATTTTTAAACCCGGGCCAAACTGGTTGATCGGAACAGGGTTTGGCTACTCAGGCAGCCTGGTTATGTGCTTAGAACCGTTTTAAAGAGAACCAATCGGTGGCCGGCGATCCGAATGCGAAATCGGACGGTTGAAATTAATAGTTTTCTGACGTTATTGAAATTGAACGTTGGCTCTTGCATTGCTTATGTGAGGTTTATTTGATACATTCATGAATGAATGATTGTTTTTTAGCTCTTTTATTTAATTATTTTAATTTTTTTATAACATAACCTGGTTTTTAAATTCGCTCTGATCACTGATCAATAAAAGACCGATTCAATGTTTTATACGGTTAAAAATATTTAGTGTTTATCTTAATTAAAATGGTGCGGGTTTAAGGTGCATAAAATGAGCATTGGATTTAGGAAGTTGTGTGTGCTCATGGTTCAAAAAAAATATCTTATGCTTGAAAAATGCATTTAATATTCTTTTAATAATTAAGAATACTTTTACTTCTGTTATGAATATTAAATTAGACTTGACTAACGTAGCAGATAAATTTTGACTTTAAAAACCATTTGAGTTTATTAAAAGTAATTTTTAATAAATTAAATATAAGGTTTTAAAAAACATATTAACTTGAACTAAAAATTTAGCCAATGCGTTCCGGCAAGTTGCATGCGCATGCAGAAACTATTTTGTAATAGACGTTAATTCTTTCTGTATTAAATTCTTATTTTTTACATTATTTTTTATTGATTTTTAGTTTTATATATTAGTTTTTTATTTTTATGTACGGTATTTGTTTTTTACTGAATTTTTGCTTGTAAGAAAATTTGTGTTTTGAGTAATACTCCCTTCAATTTTATCTGTATCAACTACCAAATTTTAGTCATTCTTTTGTTTTACAACAAATAAACGCCTCATTTGCGGTGCACACATATAGGGGCCAAAGTAAAATTGCACTAATTTTAACGTTATTTTACTTATTTTGTGAAAATAACGTTAAAAATGTTGGGATGATCAAATACGATAACTTTGAGCCGGGGAGTCCTTCGGAGCCTCTCTATCTCAACTGAGAGAGATAGGGGTAAGACTTGTGTCTACCTTTCCCCCAGACCCTACTGAAAAGTGTGAATATACTAGGTTAGTTTGTTTGTTTTACAACAAATAACTCTTTACGTTCAACACTGCATCCCGTATAACTTTTTATTGATGTCGGCGAAATAATAAATGTTAAACCAACACAAAAAAATTTTCTAAGGACAGAACAACAACATATTTTTCGTTATAATGGTAAAATATCATACATAAGCTTGAATGGTTTTAGAGGAGAGACACGGGTAGAAATTATAAAGCGAAATCAATATTTAAATTGATACTTATAAAAGATTCTAACATATCGATCGAAAAACTGACGGAGAAAAGAACCCCCCCCCCCCCCCCCCCCTATCACTAAGCTTCACCTCTGGCTATAAACTTGAAAAAACTTTAAAATGTATGTTTGAAACACTCGATTGTAAGCAAATAAAGCAGGCTTGGTTCAATTTTTAAACAAGCTGTCCAAAGTAAGCTTTTTGTTGTTCGCTCATGGTAGAGGTTGGCAAAAAACTCAGGACCAGAACCGACAAAACGAACCGAAACCTGTCGTACCCGAACCGGTGGGTACACGCGGTTCCTGATTCTCAGAGAAATCAAATCCAGAACAGGAGCCGAAAAGACAGAACTGGTTCCACCTTTATCCAGCAAAACCCAAACCAAAACCGGCCAAAAGCCGGAACTGAAACCGCTTAAAAAAACCGATTTGCCAACCTCTATCTCATGACGTGCTTGTTTGGAAGGGTCCCTAATCCTTCAAGTAGTTTAAAAATTAGAACTTTTATGCTATTATGCTTGTGCTTTTTAGGCCCAGATCTTACAGCCCAATATCTCTTGAAAATCTAAACTCTAGAAATGATAATCTAATTTCAAAGTAATATTCCCAAGTTTTATCAAAGAATGAAGAAAACACATCAACGGGGAAAAAATATATATAAGGTTAATTTCGTGTTGTAAAGTTTGAAAGAATGAAAAGGAAGTTTTGATTTTACTTGTTCCTGATTTGAAGCAAGAGAAAAAATATATACAAATTTACAATTATATTCTTGTTAGATTTAATCATAAATCAAGTGTAAAGATAAAATAGACAAATATTAAAACCTTATATTTGTAGTTATTCCAATTCCTTTCACTTTATTCTCTTTTGAGATGACAATTATGAAAATAATAATAATAATAATAATAATAATAATAATAATAATAATAATAATAATAATATAATAATAATAATAATAATAATAATAATAATAATAATCATTCTTCCATGTAATTTGAATATATTACATAGACCATCCATCCGTGTAATTATAATTATATATATATAGGGATTGAATCATATGAAAACTCGATCTTAAAGAGAAACCCTTAAACCATATGTGAGGCATTGATTTAATAAATATGTGGTTCACATTAACTCACATTAAAAATGATTTGTTTATTCAAAACCCAATTTTTCGTTCAAGTTTAATTTGGACAACATATTTATTTTCAAGATTCCAAATCAATTGCTCACATATGGTTGAAGGATTTTCTCTCTAAAATCGGGTTTTCATAGGATTAAAACTTCCTTGTTTGAATATTGCAATTTGTTCCTTATGCCATGTTGTATACTGCAACATGTTGTACATTGCAATTTAAACTTCCGTGTAATTATAAACGCCTAATAGTGTCACATTCTTTGTTCCTTATGTCATGTTGTGTATTGCAAAATTTTCGGTTCATACACATTGACCATCTCTTGAATTTAAACTTCCTTGTTTCCATGTGATGGCTAATTGAGCAATTCGTTAAATATTTGGTACTTAATATGCAATGTTTTTAAAACCGGAACCTAATAGTGCCACATCCTTTGTTCCATATGTCATGTGGTATATTGCAGTTTTTTCGGTTCAGACACATGACTAGCTCTTAAATTTTAACATCCTTATTTCCATGTGATGGCTGAAATTCCCTAAATATTTGATCCTTAATATGGATGTGAAGACATAATCTGGAGAGCAGCTCTTGGGTGAACGTATTGGCGGTCTAAGGGTTTTATGCAGTGTTGTTCCACAAAATAGTCGTCTCATAAATGACTTTTACATATATCAATTTGAACAAAACCAAATTTTTATGATTTCAAAACGAAACAAAGAATGATTATACATATGTAACAAATCATTATTACATATGTTAACTGAATGTTACTTGTATCAAACCAACACTGTTGATTCTTGAATATAAATATATAGATAAATAAGCTGGGAACATACAACTATGCGGAAACATTAAAAATTAATAATTTAAATTGAAGCATTTCACATATGCAAAATATTTCTATTATTTCATTAAATTGTTAAATTTCATTAACTTTGTTGAAGGGTCCAAGTCCCGGCAGGCATGATGTCGGGTCAAGGGATGCCTTGCTATCCCGAGCCAGGTTACGCCTTGCTATCCCGCGTCAGGTTATGCCTTGCTATCCTGGGTATGGAACCTATCTGCAACAACATAAAAGATTTACGTTAGAGAGCCCGAGGGGATTTCTCCCGAGGGCACTCCGATGCTCAAGTCAGTACCCTTATGAAGAATATACAATCATATAGACAAGTAATTATGAAAGATAAGAGATAAGAGAAATGTGGGTGCCAGGAAGGTTAGGAGAGCTGTAAAAAAGGGCTGTCTTGGTCTTACCAGGAACCAAGACCTTACTTAAACCTGGTTAGCAATATATGTTAAGAAGTATGGCTGGGAGAAGAAATGCCTAGTTATAGCTGGCAAGTTGGCAAGACCAACTCGTTCATATAATTCACGTTGAGATATTTACTTGTTGGGTCTTGGTAGCAGACCTGGAGCTACCATTCCTTACTGTCCGGCTAAGGCAGGAACGACGCTCTTGGGTCTACGGCAGGAGGAGACCTCCTGCGACCATGCTCCGACGTCGGGATCAGTCACCAGTAAGTCGGAGATGATATGTAAGTGAAAGCGCGAATAGAGGAGAGAGTTAAGGTTGAATGTGTGGAGCCTTTTGCTGAATGCCTTGCTCCTCTATATATAGTGCTGGGAGCCCTGGGAGCCTGTGCTCTCCCAGATTTACTCCCTTCCTCTTTGGGTGTCATATCTTCTTGATATCCAAACGTTTTCCTTGATTACCGTGACTAGTTCCTTTTTGGTATAAGAATGGTACCGTTGCTAGCTGTTGCTTTCTGTCAAATCTGCCATTTCGTGAAACAACATCTTTACCCTTTAGACTCAAGATGGCTTCCTTTGTCACCTTCTAGGCTCCTTTTACGCCTTTATATGTACGATCAAATTTATCCAACTCATGTGTGTTTGTTGTATGGTCGTCTGGCTATCTTGCCTTGAGTCGTTGGATTGTTTAGCAAGTTAGGCAGGATATTTCACTTGTCCTTGTCGTCTTGGTAAGTCAGTTAGGACATTCCATTTTCTGCAGTGTTTATGTCTTTGACAGGATAGCCAGGATACTCTATCCTACGTCATCAAACTTGTTAAATGAATACGCATCTTACATTTTTTTTTAAAAAAATCTAAAAACTCACAAAAGCATAAAATCACATATTATGTTTTGAAAATTTAGACCTAGACCATCAGAAGTTTTTTTAACTTTGAAAACTAACAACAGATTTGTGTGTATTAAATTTGAGACATTTGTTTAAAGATTTGAGTTTTTTTTTTAATTTGAGAAATTTAATTAGGGATTTAGTTTTTGTTGGTTTAGGGTTTAGTTTTTTTTCCTGATAACCATGTGAACTCACTTGCGTGATAATTACACCGCCGAGTCTCCCCAATACCTGACTAAGCGAGAGTAATGGTAAAGCGCGGCCGCAAGCAACCGGGTGGGTAACCTCCAAAGAAACTTACTTTAAGTAAGGATTGAACTTAAGATCTCTAGGTTGACTCTTATCCACTCTAACCACTGTGCCACCTAGGGGTGTGCAAATGTCGGTTCGGTTATTAGCCTCCACCGAAACCGAAACCGAGCACCGGTTTCGGTTATTGAGGTCGGTTTTGGTTGTTTCGGTTATTTTTGTGGTGATTATTTTGAAGTTATAAATTTGGTTATCGAACTCGTTTTTATTGTTTTGAATCTTTTTCAAGCATACACATACATGAAAATTACATCAAATACATGAAAATATGTTCAAACACATGAAAATATGATTTAAATACATGGAAAACATTTGAAAAATACATGAAAAATATATATCGGTTCGGTTTCGGTTATTTCGGTTATTGGAGTTGGGTAAACCGAAACCGTAACCGAATGGTTCAGTTATTGCACTATGTTAACCATAACCAATCGGTTAATTCGGTTTCGGTTATTTTCGGTTCGGTTTCGGGTTTTTTTCGGTTTTCGGTTTGGTATGCTCACCCCTAGTTGTTGGAGATTAGGGTTTTAGTTTGCGATAAAATATTTAATTTTGCTATATAACTTGTGTTTTTGCTAATGATATATAATACAAGTTCTCGAGATTGTATTGTTATAACCCGCCAAAACGCGGGGGGAATAAACCTAGTATATAATTAAATGAAAGGCTGAGAACACAAAAACGAAA
This sequence comes from Mikania micrantha, assembly GCA_009363875.1. NCBI lineage: Eukaryota > Viridiplantae > Streptophyta > Magnoliopsida > Asterales > Asteraceae > Mikania > Mikania micrantha. The sequence continues at coordinate 60,214,396 of CM018680.1, read as the reverse complement.
ATATGAAGACGGAATCCGGTCAGCGACTCTTAGGTGAACGCAGCGGCGGTATAAAGGCTTTATGCGGTTGTTGACAGGTGGGGAAACGGCACACAGTGGCGGTGATCGCCGGGGATCCACCAAAGCAAGGAGGACAGTAGCAACGGTCTAGCTTGGTCAATGAACTTCATTTTTATGACTTTGTCCTTGACGCGTGTGTGTTTATTTTTTAAGAAAACAAACACCAGATCGAAATTGAACATAACAAATCGAAATCATTTATTTTCTCCAGCCACAATCAAAACATAAAAACTGACAGTTGGTAACATGCCCGGACACCGGTACCCAATGTTTCGTCAAACGATTCTCTTCACCGTCGCGCCTCTCTCTCCGTCACACATCTCCGACACCGTCATCTTTTCATAAGCATACGAGTGGATACATTGAAGGACAATTTTTCAATTGTGATTAAAAAATTAAAGTAAATTAAGGGATTTTATATCAAAATATATAATTGCCTAAAATAATGGTGCGTACTTTACCAAATTAACCCTTTAATAAAAAAATTAAAAACTAATTATAAATTATGTGATTGATTGAAATGAGTTTTCTTAGTTATCTTCAAAAATAGTAGTTTTTATTTAAATCATCCACTATATATATACAAAATATAGATTGTATACCTATTATTTTTTTTAATAATTTTAATTTTTCTTTAATTTAGTTTATTAACTAAAAAAAAAAGAAATATTTAGTGTTCTTTAATAACTTTAGTTTATTAGCTTTTACCCTATAGATTTGTCATGAGTTGTTGTCCTACTCATACGACATTTTAGGCGTAAAAAAGATCAAATTGCTGAGATAATCCATGTGATTTGCTAGTATTTTATGCTTGATACATAAGTTTCATAAATTACAAATATGGTCGCAAATCTTTAAACATTTATAACACATACAATTCTTAGATCTTCAAATTACCCTAACATGCTTGAACAAATTACCCTCATATAATAACTGTATATATTATAAATATTTAAATTTCGAGACTATAAAAGTAATTTATGAAACCTAAGATATTTACAAATGATGCCACTGTTTTGAAAATGTACTCCAAATTTTTTTTTAACAGCTAACGAGGTCTCAACGGCATGCCTCTTCATAGCCCAAATGGATCCTCGGATCCAACAACCCAAGCGCTGCAACTACAGTCTGCTACCAACTCCCCGGTATCTAAAGCCCAGGTGTTGGCGAGCGCTAAATCAAGCAAATCCACATGCTCCTTAGGAAGAAACCCACTATTTTGTAAAACTCTTACTGACCGCTTTGGTCAGGATTTGAACATGACCTCACAAAACATAAACTTTATAAGAATTATGGATTGTTAGTTGAGCTAGAAGCTCGCAATCCAAATAGATATTACAAGTTACTCCATCCGATCCGAGCTTAACTTCGTCAACCTATTCCCGTTTACACCCCTGGTAAACTGTCATATCAAACAAACATCGACGGTGCTTGCATCTCCAAGAAGTCGGACCAAGAATTGAATCTGTGAAAAAATGGCTGCAATTTATAGCCTTTACATCATCAACAAATCAGGGGGTCTCATCTTCTACAAGGTAAATCCCTAAATCCCAAATCCCAATTTGATTGTGGGCCTTGTTTGATTATCAAAAACTGAAATAGGATTATGGGATCCAAGGAAGAATGGATACGAATGACAGCTTGCGATTGGCAAGTCTGTGGCATTCGATGCACGCTATCTCGCAGCAATTGTCCCCAATTCCGGGATGCTCTGGTATCGAGCTTCTTGAAGCGGACACGTTTGATCTACATTGCTTTCAATCTCTTACGGGTATGTTCTTGATTCATACTGATTAGCTTGATTTCAGTTGCTGTTCAAAAATTATGTTTGGATTTTAAGCCTAATGATGAACATTAGGTTAGATGCTTAGATATAGTACCAAATTCCTAATGATGTTCTATTAGATATTGAAAAATAAAGTATGCATCAAGTTTTACTTGAAGGGTATTAATCTGAGATGTGGAATACATCTTGCTTTCTGTTCTATCTTTCTATTTATAATGAATGTGTTTTAGTGTTTCAGATGGTTTTCTTTTGTAGTTAAAACACACAACCGTACCTAGTGAATTTCCACTTTTGAGTGAGGTTTAGGAGGGGAAAGATAAAGACAACCTTACCCCTACCCCAATACAAGGTAGAGAGGCTGCTTTAGAGGAGACCTGGCTCATAATATCACCTTCTTTTGTACTTAAAGTGTTTGTTAAAAGTCCCTCGTTACGCCCCGGGTGTTAATTTCTCCAATGATCATCATACATTCTCCTTAATGCATGGAAATTATGCACATAGGCTACAGATAAATTTTTAGACATGTAAAATAAATACCAAATTTCAAGCATTAACTCTACAAAAGGATTAAGTTATAAGGAGAATTTGTTTTGAATATGATGTATGAATTAATAGTGGGGTTTATTATCTTTGTTTGAATCCATTGGGCTAGCATGGATCGCTCTTCTTTTTAAAGTAGAACGAGAGAAGAAAGAAGTGAGTGTTTCTGTAATTTTGTACACAAGTTTCTTATCTGCATCTTGGTCTTAATAAGTGTGCATAGACTTCACTTAGGAGGAAACATCTTGTTTAATTAAGCAACTATTTTGCTTTTAGAAATCGTCACGTGTGCTGTGGGATGGATGGTACTTCATTTAGTGTTACAAAAGTATTATAGTTTACCTTTAAGATCTTATGCTTAATGGCTATTGGTATGAGTTTATAAGTTCAGATCAAGAAAAACAGCCCTCAAATTAGACCTCTAACACTGACTAGCTGAAGCGACGATTATAAGTTTCTTCTTGTTATGTGACCAAACTCATTCCCCTTCATAGTGCATCACATTGGCTCCCCTCATAATTCACATATATACAAACATCAAATGAGAACACAATTACACAAACACCTGGTGGAAGTTCATTCATTGTGTTGTATTCTACATTTCTACCTTGATGTGCACAAGATGGACACAACTATCCCTGTCACAAGCCATATGCACCACGCTTTTTAAATCTGGGTAGCTAGAGTGATGAGTTTTCATGTTGACCCTTAAAATTGAAGGATCCAATTACATCCGGCTCTAAACCTTGTACATTGTGAACTACTACTTTTTCTCACTTGAAATGTACTATGTTCCAATGCAACAATCATACCCAGTAAAAGCTTGGTTATTTGTTGGGTTTGGGTAGGGTTGGATGTAGGCAGTCCTTACCTCTATTCTTGGCAAATAAGCGGCTACTTCCAGAGAAACCATGTGGCTCTAGGTTTCAATCTGATATGAAATTCAAACTGCCCAGTGATATAGTAGGCTTGTTTTTATTCGAAATTCTGCTATAAAAATGTTTTGCAAACTTCTCGCCTTGTAAGCTTGTAATTAATATTTTGCTGTCACTTTATAAACTAATGGTCTTTTTTGGCAAATCAAAGTGGTACTAGCTGCCATTATTGACAGCCAAATTGGTACATCTAAACCGATGTTTTTGATAGATTTTACATGAAATTTCATAAGATGATTTATTGCATGATGATGTTCAAAAAGAAACATTTGAAGACTCAGATGAACATCATTTTTTTAAGGATTTATATGATTTTGATATTACCCATCATTACTTTGCACTAGTGTCCACCATGGGACAGAACCCCCAACCACTTGGGGAGGAACGACTTTACCACACATCATGATACCATTGGCTACGAGCCTTTGGTTATAATTTTTATAGATTAAAAAGGTTAGTTGCATAAATATCACAAACAAAGACTGTGGGTCCATGCTTCATTGCAGGCATAAGACGCTAACAAATATCAGCATGATCTTCTTCAAGTACTTATGACATTGAGAATTAAGTTCAAGTATGTTCAGCTTTTCCAAAAGTTTAGTTGCAGATTGAATAGTTAACTTGCATTATTTTCAGGCTTGATGGTTTATGGTACTGCTTTGACAGACTTTATGCTATTGGTCAGGAAAATGAAATTGAATTTCTAGTTTTACTTAAATTGTTTGAATTTATTATTGGACAGAACTGTTCAACCCCTTTATTTGTTCATATTAAGACTCTAAAATATAAATTTACAACAAAAAAAACAATTTGTATATAAAATATATCATATATGCTTATAAAGCATAAAACCTTGTGCTCCTCTCTCTTTCATCTTTTAAATTTAGGCATAAGATAATCCAATCATTTTAATTTATTTCATATTATATAAAGAAACGGGTTAGCGGGTCAACCTGCAAGCCTGTCATGTTGACCCAAACACGGCCCGTTTAGTTAATCGTGTTCGTAGGTTTGAACTGAACCCATTTAGACGAAACCAAAATGGGAAATTTCTTGTTCAGTTCGCTTCATGTGAGAAATTCACACCCTAAACATATGTTTGCTTGCAAATTCCCTAAAAAAAATATAATACAATAATTTTATGGTGATTGCTACCAAAATAAATTTTATACAACTTTTATAAAATAAATCTTGGAACATGAGATGCTAATTTATTGTAATTGTATGCAATGCAGGGACAAAGTTTTTTGTAGTATCTGAACCTGGAACACAAAATATGGAGAATCTGTTGAAACATATTTATGAACTTTACACAGATTATGTTTTAAAGAACCCGTTTTACGAGATGGAGATGCCAATACGGTGTGAGCTCTTTGATATCAACTTGGCACAAGCAATACAAAAAGATCGGGTTTCATATCTCGGCCGATAAAACAGATAAACCCGACCCAACCTGACCCGAACAGTCTGTTTTTTAGGTATGTATCCAACCACTCGGGTTGGTTTGAATTGAAGAATGTTTGTTAAGTGATGTTATTACTTTCCATTGCAAAGCAAAGCAAATCTAATGTAATATGTTTTATGTTTCTTGAATAAAGATGTGTTAAGACATATCTTATGTATTCAAAATCATCATATTTTAGGTTTGAGTCCGTTTAAAATTAGAATAAAAAGATAATGAAAATTTAGAAAATTAAAAATTATGTGTGTACCATTTAGTAAAGTATGGTAAAATTATGTTTTTTTGTCTCTCTACTAATACAGTTTATTACACAATTTATTCTTTTATTAATTAAGTTAGGTCAATCGTCTTTTATCTTTGAAGTTTGTCACGCTTTTTTTATAGGGGAGAACCCAGTTACTTGGGTCCCCCAATACCTGATTAACAGGAAGGAACAAGTAAAATGTGGCTGCAAACAACTGTTTGGTGGCCTTCAAAGAAAATCATCTTAGGTGATAATTGAACTTGAGACCTATACATAGCATATGTTACGGATTTTGCCCTTCTTGATGTCACATAAACAATTATTTTCATCATCTTTTTACATACATATGGGTAATCATCATCTCATCTTTCACCCTTTTCTCTTCCTCTCACGTACACATTGTTCACCCGTGATTAGGCTCATGCCTGGGTGTAATGGAGGGAGGTGCTATCATATATCAAACATATTATCAAACACCTATCATATACTTGTTGATTTTCGCGAAATATTCAACGTTTGGTGCTATTCTCTTACTTATTATGTTATCTCTAACCATATAACAGCCACTCTGCTTATTGTATCGTGAAATCTATTTTAAGGGAATCATCTTTAACATTTTGTCTAAGTGAAATATGATTCTTCTCCATCAACATATGTTAGCTTTAGTTACACATTTTTGTGTTTTTACCTTTTTCTTTTTGGTATAAAATTTACAAAGCATATGACAGATAGATTTTGGTAAAAGGACAAAACATCAAGTTTAGAAAATTAAAAATTATGTGTGTACCATTTAGTAAAGTATGGTAAAATTATGTTTTTTTTCCCTCTACTAATACAGTTTATTACACAATTTATTCTTTTATTAATTAAATTAGGTCAATCATCTTTTATTTATAGTGGGAACCCACTTACTTGGGTCCTCCAATACCTGATTAACAGGATGGAATAGGTAAAATGTGGCTGTAAACAACTGTGTTGATGGCTTTCAAAGAAAATCGTCTTAAGTGATAATTGAACTTGAGACCTATACATAACATATGTTACGGATTTTGCCCTTAGTGGATGAAAATTACTTTCAACTCATAGCCTATATATAGTTATCACCACTTTGTCTACATATATGCCACATAAACAATTATTTTCATCACCTCTTTTCACATAATATGTGTAATCATCATCTTATCTTTCACCCATTTCTCTTCCTCTCACGTATACATTGTTCACCAGTGATTAGGCTCATGCCTGGGTGCCTGGGAGGTGTTATCATATATCAAACATATTATCAAACACCTATCATATACTTGTTGATTTTCGCGAAATATTCAACATTTGGTGATATTCTCGTACTTATTATGTTATCTCTAACCATATAACAGCCAATCTGCTTATTGTACCTTATAATACAAACACAAATAGTTGTGAAATCTATATTAAGGGACTCTCCTTTTAACATTTTGTCTCGGTCAAATATGATTATTCTCCATCAACATTTTTTAGCTTTAGTTACACATTTTTGTGTTTTTAATTTTTTCTTTTTGGTATAAAATTTACAAAGCATATGACAGATAGATTTTGGTAGAAGGACAAAACATCAAGTTTAGATGACAAGATATATTTCCACAATTTTTTTAACGATTGTAGAGCCAACAAATATGAAAGCAAAAACTCTGCTACACAACACCAGTAACAAAATAAATGTCAGCGTTGTAATGTCACATAGAAAAAGAGGTAGGAGAGCCCTTAGGATTTAGGAAAATAGGAACGACTAAGACGGTTAGACAATACAACATATCAATTAATGTGTGTAATTTTTAGGGTATATTTTTGTTGTTTACTTTGTACCAAAGGGTATCATACTATTTTCTCTAGTTACAAAAAATTAAAGATATTCCGAATAAATAACTTTTGTCGATTGAAAGGTTTGACATCTTGATGTTCTTGTTATATACGTTACTAGGTTGGAAACTAGTATATTTAGGTTGGAAACTAGTATATTAAATGAGTTGAATAAATCAAATATGTTATAAACAACATTTTTTTGTAAAGAATTGTATGTTTAATAACATTAATTGTTGATAAATATAAAGGATAAATACTTAAAATAATAAATTACAAATAATAAAGTTAGAAATTATAAAATTACATTTTAAGATATTATATAATTGAAAATTCTTATAACAACAATTATATATTTGATATTTAATAGTATAATTTAATAATTATTGAAAATCATTAAGATTTAATCTTTTGACTCTAATAAAGGAGTATTATAAGAGAACACGTGTCACATTCTGGTTAAATCTGAAAATGTTTTTCCCGCCTCTCTCTCTCCTTATAAATACTATTAATTTTTAGTAATTAAATTATATAATTAAATATTAATAAATATAATTTTTTCTTATTCCAATAATGTACTAATTTATTAAAATTTAATAAACAATAAGAACAATTCAATTATATCGTATCTTAAATACAATTTTATAATTATTAAATATTTATTATTTAATATTAACAAATTATTTTATTTATTATTTAACACGTGTAATACACGGGATTATAGGCTAGTTTATTTAATATAAAAGAAAATTAATTAGTATTAATATGAGATATAGGCGGAAAAATTTTTATAAAGTTCATGATATGGTGATATATGTCAAGTGTTGTTATTATTTTATTAGAATAAGATTGTTAAAAAAAAAGTTAATTGTAGGCCTTATTAGTTAATACACTTCTACAATCATTCACTAAAATAACACAACATGGTAAAATAAAAAATCACAATTTTTTAGTCATAATTATAGGTAAGGATCCCTAAAAATAGCGTTTTGCTTAAAAACATGAAAAGCAATATTAAAAACCGACATTTGATAATTCTAACGAAGTTCGATTAATCCAATTCTGATGGCATTGGAACCTTTTTGCTACACCTAAACCCTAAAGTCAAATCTTAAATCCTAAAGTAAAACCCTAAAGCCTAAATCTAAATCCTAAACCTTAATGCGAAACCATAAATCATTGACTCTAAACTTTAAATTAAATCTTATACTCTAAAACTAAACCATAAATCCTAAAGTTAAGTTTGAAAAACTAAAATCTAAACATAAAAATATAAATTGTAAAGTTAAACGCAAAACTAAAACATAACTAATTTATAAATCATAAAAGTTAAACCCGTTAAGATGGTAGAGTTTGATGAGATGGTTCTAATGCTTCCGTAATAAGTTCAATCGGAGTTCGTTATAATTATCAAATGCTATTTTTTTTCAAATTATTTTTATATATTTTAAATACTCTTCCTATTTAAACTCTTTTTATATTTATTATTTTTTGTATAAAAAATCTTGGGTAATGTACATGTCGACTCACTCTATTCACACATTTTATGTCACTCAAAAGCACCGAAAATTAGAATTTATATTCAAATAAAGCTAAAAATGCATATTAGATATGCTTACAAGACTGAAAATATTAATGGAAAGTCAAAAATAAGGAAATTATATTAAAATTTTGTCTTAATTTTTTAAAAAGTTACACTTGGGTTTACATTGTTAACTCAAGCATAACACTAATGGAGTAATGATTATTGATCACACTCGCTAAGATTAAAATTTTTGTTTATGAAGTAACCAATATACCCTTTGTACTTAAAAATAAATAAATAATACCCATCCATCCTTCCTTATTCATTGATCCTGGTTCAACTTTAACATGTTATTTATAATATGAATTGTTAACAGTTGTCTTAACATGTCATTTTAACAGGTCATTTCATGGTTATCTATTAGACTATCCACAGCGGTCAACTCATTGAAAACCCTCCCTACCGAAATTTCCTGCCACGTCATCACCTCACTGAAAACCTTAAAACCCCACAGTGGTCACCCCATCGGAAAACCTTACCCGTTGTGAGAGAGGAGAAAGGTGTGTGTGAGGGGGAGAGAACGGGGAGCTGGAGCCGTGGAGCTGCACGGGCGGGTCGCTAACGGGGGGTGGTGGCGGTGTTCCCGCTATTGGCCGCGGAAGGGGGCAAGGCCGCGGGGTGGGCGGGGTAACGGCTGCGGATGGAAGTCTTATGTCAGCCCAACCATCATCATCTTCTCCCTTTTTCTCTGGCATCCTTATTTCATGATTTTAAACATGTGACAATAACATTTCCAGCAAGTGTTAAACTGAAATTGAACTTGTTATTATTTTCTCATGTTCCGTGTTACTGTGTGCTATATATCTTTGTGTATTTGTTAGAGAAATACATCTTAGTATATCTAACGGGTTGATGTTACAAAATTACTTGATGAAAGTTTTTATTGACCCTTTACTATACTTACTTCCAAAAGGTTGGTCCTGCTTAAACAGAAAATAAGAAAAAAAAATTACAGATTTTAGGGTAATCTTGAAATTTATCTATTGAAATCTTGTACTTTTTAACATTTTTGTTACATTAGGATTTGTTAGCTACTTTATAGCGTATGAGTCACATAGAAACTTAATGTATTTTTATATATAAACGTGACATATACACACGCATGCACAAGTGTGTGTTTTGAATTTTTAAATCTTATTTAATTTAGTAGCTTTTTAATTATATTATTTTGTGTGTTAAACTTGTGTGTTTTTCAACTATAAGTGCTATTTTAATTTATGGTGAGTTGAGGTTTTGTGTAAGATTAAATATCATCTTTCCATTTGCCAACATTGTTATTAAGCTATTAACACTTTTTACTTTTTTAGGCGAGTAAAGTGATCTTATATAATGTATGATCAAAGTCCTTTTTGTGGTTGGGTATGTTTTGTTAATCGATCTAAAAAGTATCGAGTCAAGTAGTCAACTTCTAAATAGCATGCAACTTATGACATATTCTCAACTAGTTAGTAAATCATTATATGTAGTAACACGTTTTGTTAATCGATCCAAAGAATATCGAGTCAACTTCTAACTAGCATGCCACTTATGACGTATTCTTAACTATTTAGTAAATTAAGAAAATTTATTATACCTGAATTTTCATGAGACAATTGTGTGCTTTGATTTTTTAAGGTTTTGTTTCTTCTAACATTGTTTTCATCGTTGTGTCAACGTATACATATTTGTTCTTGTTTTCGTCTAGGGTTTTGGAAATTCGGTTAGCCTCCAACATGAAATGTTAATTCTAGTTCTTTTTTTTAACGACTAACTAATCAACTGCGGGGTACTTTGTACGCCGCCCCCAATAGCTAAAGGATGCCCAAGTTGGCCACTAGTCTAGACAGACGGAACCCCTAGCCCACCAGTCACCAATTCCTGGGGAAAACCCGACCCAAGCACCCGTCCAAAGACACGACGGTGGAAGACCGGTAAAACCTGGTGGGATCAAGAATCGAACCCATGACCTGGGTCTCTTATCACTTCCTCCATATTTGCATCTTACCAATAACACAAGACATCATTGGTTTAATTTTAGTTCTAACATATTATTTTATTGATATTATAATAAATTATAATAAATCTTTCTATACTAATAAACAAACATAATTTTTGCCATATGTTAATCTGCTAGACTTCTATGCCATGTGTCAAATTCTTATACCATTAGTGACACACTGACACATGTCACTTCTTTATATTTACAATTATTTCTCTCACTTATTAAATGATAATTAATATTTATATATTAAATAATTAAAAATCTAATAACTCATACTATTATATATGTTTTTCATATTAAAAAATAGTTTTTGATGAATTCAAAATAATTAATTTATTAAATAACACAATTCAACAAAAGTTTACAAAATATGACTTTTTTTCTAATATTTAAAATTTAAAAAAATAAGAAATATTTTAAACTTGTGTACTTATAGAAAAAAAATAACTTTTATAAAAAATAAGTCTTCTGAAAATTTATTTTTTTATAAAACAAGTTTCTTACAAAATATATAATATTTTAATGTTCAACCCGTGTAATATACGAGATTTAACCTAGTATAAATATATAAAAAGACGGTGTATATGTTGACGTATAAAGCAAAACACAAAAAATTGCCTCAATTCAATCGGCAACAAGATTTTGGTCTTTCCTTTTACCTTCTTTTTTTCTTCTCTTCTTCTTCACAATCAAACTCCCCAATTTAGGCCATATTTCTGTGTAATTACGTTTCGCCCTCAATCTAGCTGCAAAAACAGCCCAAAATCAACTTCAATTCCCTCAATTGTCGTCATAAATCTCTCTAATTTGTAGCATTCTCTTCTCTTAGAACTTGACGATGGTGAATTTGACCATACAGAAGGCAAAATGGATTGCGATAGCTTAGCAAACAAAAACCCTAAAATCAAACGGAGTTATGGAAGGTATGCGCACATTTTTGACCTATTTGGCTCAATTCGAGATCACTTCGAGTGGATTTTTCCTTTTTATTGTTGATTTGTTGTCGAATTGTTGATTGTATGCATCTGCTTTGTTGCTGGAAAATATGATGTGGGGTTTTTCTGTTAATTTTTTTTGCACTTTTTCAAAGTATATGGGAATTTTAGACAAGTGAGGTTATCAATTGGTTGTTCTTTGAGGTACACTCCATCGGTTACAAGAGAAATCACACTTTAAAAATTTGTTTTTTAACTTGAAATATGATGACTTTTATTATTATTGAATCGAAAACCGTATAACAAGTATGAGCATATAAGAAATTGATATTTATTTATCGACAAAGTCAAGATCAGTTTTCTATTAGTACAATACTAGGTTTGATCTCAAAGATCAATGTGATGTATATTCATTTGGCTTGAAAAGAGTATTTTTGTGCATTTTTGTTTTTTACCCCTTTCAATAATGTTTATGAAATTAGGGCATTGAGATTGCTTCTATCTACCTTGCTTGAACGTGAGATTATCTTTGGTTACCTGAAGACTGTAAGTTAGTACTTACTGGTGATCAATTTTAGTGCTAAAAGCACATATGTATGTTTAGATTTGTAAAACCATTGAAGTTTAATGAATTGTTACATTCTATTCTGGATGAACAGTAAGGTGATTAGTTGGGGCTCATGTAGCTTGATTGCTATATTTTTTTAAAGGCATCAACCTCCTTACAGCAGGTGTTGATAATGCACTGTTTGGGTTGAAAAAAATGCACTTGTCATGCTAGAGTGCTGAACTTGTGCGGCAACTATAAAACCTGGGTGGTTTTTATGTTTATAGACGTGAATTTGTATGTCCTTAATATCTGATTTTTCTATCTAAAAATAAATAGATACAAAGATTAAATTTTATGCTAGATTTTTGTTAGAACAGCATGGTTAACAGGTTGTGGATTTCATGCTTTACAATATCAATGTTTCTTTTTCTTTTTTTCTGTGCAGAACATTAAACATTCTGCAGTTTTAGGTCTTGTGTTTTATTTGGTTAAAAACATTAATTAGCTTAGTCAATACACTCTGTAGTTTTAGGTCTTGTGTTTTATTTGGTTAAAAACATTGATTAGCTTTAGTCTATACACTAGATTATTGTCATGCTTAAAGTTCATGGTTTTTGTTATGTCTATGAATGCATTAAACCTCTGAAGCTGGAGTTTAGGGGCACTTTTATAAATTTCTGGAGTGCAGACTTCATGCATAACAAGCACAATGGTTTATGTTTAACTAGCCATCTTTCTCTTTAAATGTTAAACATTAATACAATTTTGTTGGAAGCATTGTAGAATAGGTTATTGTTGGTCGATGAGGAACATAAGTGGTATCTGATATGCCAATCTTGTGATTTACAAATGAACTTTGATATAAGATCTTGTTTATATATGAATGGAAAATGGTACATGTTTAAGATAATGTGATTGGGAAGTATCTATTCATATGATGTGTTACGAGTGTTTATAATCTCTGGCTCATGCTAATAATATGAATGATTGCCTTCTATGTCCATATTATAGAGTATGTTGCACATTTGGCATGCTTTAATCTGACAATTTTTGATTTTGATTCTATACACATTATTTGTTTTCTAATTAACCACTATCATATAGTATTTGACAGGTTGCATCAATAGAATTTGGAAATGATGATTGTGCCATTGTTATTGACATTTTTGCTTTTCCATTATTACAAAAAAATAAAGATGATGTAAAAATTGCGAGTAAATGTTCCACTTTTGAAACAAGAGTATAATTTTTTTGTTAGCATGCTTTTATATTAGTCATGATTAAATGAACTCTGATAAGACTGATCTTTAGTTTGATATCTTGATGAAAAATGGCCAGCTTACTTTCCCATTCTCTCCTTGAAAAGTTGACACGTCTCCCAATAAAAGTAGTTTTGCATGATAAACAAAAAACAATCATTTCACAGTAGAGGGAGATGTGTCTTACTCTGTATTCTAAAATCGCATGTTGAATGCATTTAGTAAGAATTTGAATTTTAGACTATTGAAGAATGATACTATTTCTTTGTATCATTTTACAATTATTCTAGTAACTTCTAGGACTGTTTCAACTTTCAAGAGTTTGGGATTAGATAGTGTTGAAGAATCAACACTATATGGCATACTTTTATGAATCTTTCTGTGTTTAATGTTGTAGAGCCTCAAGAAGTTCATGCAGATGAGCATAAAGCTCTTCCAGAGAAGAAACCAAAGCGAATTGTCAAGACACCAGCTCAAGTTGCAGCCCTTGAGGACTTCTATAATGGTATGCTTGTTCTTACTTCTTAAAGTGGCAAAATGGGCAGGTTGAGTAATAGGTTCAATCAAATAACTTTACACTTATTGTACAAACCATTTAATTTCTTTAACAAGTAACGTGTTTAATATAATCGCAAAAATTTCTTTTTATTTCAATAATAATCTACTTTTTTTGAATAAAATGATGTAGGATGCTTTAAACATCAAAATACGCTTTGGGTTACTTTTGACCCAATCGACCTGTTTACTTGTAAGTCCCTTTTTATGTTAATTTTACTTCTTTGAGCTGATAGAAGTTTAACATAAGCCGAATCAATCCATTCCTAAGTAGTTGGGTTGAAATTGGAATCTCTGGGATGGTTTTTCTTGTTTCTGCATTTTTTTTCTTACAGTGTTAACTAATGTTTTCTAATGGTATAACCAGAAACTGTTAAAGAAGTTTTTTTATTTTTATTTTTATTTTATTTATTTATTTTTTGCAGAACATAAATATCCCACAGAGATGATGAAGGTGGAACTTGCAGAGTCAATAGGATTGACAGAAAAACAAGTTTCTGGATGGTTTTGTCACAGGAGATTAAAGGACAAAAAACAACCAATTGATGAAGTGGGCCTGCATGGAAAACAAGATTGGTCAAGTGGTGTCATACAGGATCGTGGAAGTGGACTCAGACAAGATTCATGTGGCAGCACCAAACAAGGGGATAACAAGCATTATGACTTGAAAGAAGTTGAAAGTAGAAGATTTACTACTGAAAGCCTTTTACCAATAGAAATTCAGTTTGATCATGGAAGTCAACATAACAGTATCATGGGTATGGATGATGATGATGATGATGATCATGATGATGATGATGATACATCATCTGGAAGTAGCTCACCATTAAATGATGATTTCCGCTCTCAAAATGTGGATCATATAGCTACATTAACAACAAAATATCCAACTCATAATGATTTAAAAAGTGTAAAGGGTAGGACAGGCCCGTCTGGATATTTGAAGGTGAAAGGTCAGTTAGAGAATGCGGCAATTACAGCTGTCAAAAGGCAATTGGGAAGGAATTATAAAGAGGATGGTCCACCACTTGGTATTGAATTTGAGCCACTTCCTCCTGGTGCATTTGAGAATCCAGTCAACCGTAAGTAATATTAGTTTTATGATTTATATTATAGATTGTGTTAGTGACCTTGTGATTCTTTATTTTTTATTTCCAAATATAACAGCTTGCCTTTATGTCTAACTTGCTAATTTGTTCTATGGGTTCTATAAATATTAATATACATCCTTTTTTAGTCCTAGTTTGATTTTCTTAGTCATGATAACCTCATCTTTTTTTGGATATAGGGCATTCATTGTCCAGTAAAATTTATTAGTAAAATTGAAAACTTAAGATCTGATAAACGTAGCTACCTCTTTGTGGACAAACCCTTTTTTGTAGCTCTTGATAAATTAATGACACTTGGTGGACCACTTGGTCTTAAGATTTGAAAAACGTAGTTACCACTTTGTGGACAAAATCCTTTTTTGTAGCTCTTGATAAATTAATGACACTTGATGGACCACTTGGTCACTTGTCTAACTATGTTTCCCCTAACGTATTATTCACTGATGTACTTCCAGAATCCTACTATGTCGGTGACCACTCAGCACCTCATCCACTGGATGGATCTAGAGCTTTTCAGCTTCCTAATGGAAGCAAGGTATGCATTCATCCTACTTTCTTGGGAAATTTAGGAACTTCATTTGATCAATTCATTTATGCTATTAAAAATGGTGGTACATACGCATTAAGAACTACTTGTCCTTTTGAAATGATGGTGGGAGTTGAATGTTGGTCCCCATTACGGGTGATATTTGTGTAAATATTGTATTTAGGCTTGTAAACAAACCAGATGCTTGATGAACTGTTCGTTAACCTTTCGGTAGGGAGTTCGTTCATGTTTTTTTTATTTACTAAGAGGCCGTTTGGTTGAGTCTGAATCATTAAGTGCTGAATGGTTAAGATGTCTGAATGATTAAGAGGGTCTGAATGGTTAAGAGGGTCTGAATGATAACTGTTTGGTTGCACGTCTGAATGAAAAAACAAAAAAAACAAAAAAAAAAAAAACAA
The DNA here is from genome assembly GCA_009363875.1 of Mikania micrantha. Taxonomy (NCBI): domain Eukaryota; kingdom Viridiplantae; phylum Streptophyta; class Magnoliopsida; order Asterales; family Asteraceae; genus Mikania; species Mikania micrantha. The sequence continues at coordinate 60,198,614 of CM018680.1, read as the reverse complement.
AAACTTTTTGCTTTTTGACAAAACGTCAAAACCCTAGCCGCTTGATAGAATCAAAGTCCATGGCGTTCTCCTCCACATCTCACGCCGTTCTCCTCCACATCTCACGCACCACCCCTCCACATCCTCGGCGTCTCCTCCCCATCTCCTCCGCATCTCCTCCGCATCTCCTCCCATCTCCTCCGCAGCCCCGAGCAGTGGTGTTCTCAGCCCCTCGCAGCTCCTCGCGGTGCGGCGGTGCGGCCCTTTCTCAGCCCTTTCGCATCCCCGAAGCGGCGGTGCGGCGAAGCGGTGATGCGGCGGTGCGGCGTGGCGTGTTCCGACAAGATGGATTCGGTGGTTGAAACCTTCGGTGGTTGAGACCTTCGTGGTTGACGATCAGATGGCTTCTTTATTTCCCATTCAGATGGTGTGACTCCCATTCAGACTTGGTGTGAGATCTGAATGGTTCAGACATCCATTCAGACATTTTGCTTCATTCAGACGTGTTTATTTTCGCGAAACAAACGGTCTGAATCTGAACCATTCAGATTCAGACCCATTCAGACCTATTAAGATGCAACCAAACAGCCCCTAAACAAAAAAACAGGAACAAATTTTTTTGTTCAATTAACTAAATGAGCAAGCATGGACATATGCCTCGCTATTTCATATACTTTCATGAATGTTTGTTTATGTTCATTTATTTATATTCATTTATTTACAGTTGTTTGTTTTTGTTAACCGAGTATGTTTGTTTTGTTAACAAAAAAATCATGTTTTTTTGGTCATTATCAAGCTCATGCTAAGCCCCTTTAAATTTTGAACGTACTTGAATTTATTCTCACGGGTGAATTTTTATATATTTGAAGTATGTTTGTTTATCTTTGTTATGTTAATTGATGTTTGTGAAGCATTTGTATATACGGTTAACGAATGAAAACACTTTTATTTTCTAAAAAACGAACACTGGCAAGTGAACACTGTGCATCTAGATGTTCATGTCTGGTCATTTGTTCGGTTATATATTTGAAGTATGTTTGTTTATCTTTGTTATGTTAATTGTGTTTGTTAAGCATTGTACAGGCCTACTGGTATGTCATACCCTTGTATTATACAAAGATGAAAGAACTTAACGTTTTAACAGAGGCATAAAAAATGAAATTAAAATGGGTGGTTTATGTAACGGGTCGAAATGGTAGTTTTTCATTTGGCCTGAGTCAAAACGGCTAGCTTTTGGTCCTTATCGAGTAAAAATGGGTTCTCTGGACTTTGGGGCTTATCCTTTTGTGTTGAATTGGAACACTTTTTGTGTAACTTATCTCGATAAGTAGTTGGTGTACCGGATTACATATTATTGTAATATATCGAATATGGAAATGATCATGAAGTGGCAATTTCATTTTGTTTCTTATGAATGGGTCGATTCATGTTATGTTTCATTTACAATAGGTGGGAAAAAAATAATATAAAAAATAAAAGCTTAAGGGGAAAAGCGTCAAAAAGATATTAGACAATTTCCATTTATAAAAAAAGAAAGGATATTAGACGATATTATATTAGGCTAATATTTTTATACTGTCTAATAGCAGATGCATGAAAGATACAATCCAAAGAGTTATGATCCCATGGATTTAGATGGATTAGCAGGTTTAGAGATAAAGCATGCTTCCAAGCATCATGAGAAAAGTCGATATAAGTCAGCACCTCCTATTTCTAAGCATAATAGAAATCCTCTATTTGAGAGGCGTTTGCAGATGGAGGTAAACGTTGATTCTGCTGGAGAAGCATCAGTCCACAATAACCAATTTGAAACAAGAATGAAGCATGGTCCTGGAGTAAATAGGAGACCGGATTCTTTATCTAATCATCATCTAATTGACCATGGGAAAAACTTTGACAATAAGCAAGCAGAGAATTACACTCGTAGCGGGCCTTCAAAGGTTAATTACAGAGGATGTGTTGAACCGTTGACTTCTGATTTGACCTATAAGTGTGGTGAAACTCTTCAAGTTGATGATAGAGGATTCTCTAGAAAGGCACCTAAGGTCTTAACCATATTTGTTTCTCTATACCGTTTTGTACAGATGGCAAAATGGGTGGGTTGGGTGACATGGGACTGGCCAAATGGGTAAATCTTTTACTTGTGGATCAAACCAAGATGGGTCGGTTAAATATGCAACCGCTTTTTGCTCCATTGTTTTTCTTTTTGATAAATTAATGTGGAAGGTTAGAAACCTGCATATTACATGGTGGAATAAAAAAAATAATGGTAAAGGAGTGAAATAAGAAAAATAGAGGACTGAGAAAAGGAAATAATAAATATTACATGGGGGAAAGAGGGTAATAAGAGAAGTGGGAAAAACAAATCTTGGGCTTACAAAATTTTGACACGTGGCTCAATGCGCAATCAGTTAATTATTTATTAAGTATAGATTAAATATGACTATGAATTCTATTTATTAAATACAATATGATAATTTATTTTTGTTAAAATGATTTAGATATTTGTTAGCATTTGAATTGTTTAGCGCCTTAGCTTAGGTGACCCATTTCATGTGTAGGTAATTTTCTACATTTGACTATTCTGAAGTAAGATAGATCTGTTCTTATATAAAAGGGTTCATATATCACATATACCAGTTTTGTTATATTTTTTGGCAAAGACATTTATTGCCCTAACTAATGGTTCATATATGGGACTAATTTGTAGGATGATGAATTTGATAGAGAAAGAAGAGGAATTGATGAATACTCCAAACTAATTTCTCCAAAGATTTATCCAGGAAATGAAATGAGGGTGAGCATTGTAGTCCATCACATTCATGCAGTCTGAAATCTGACTTTTAAAACCCTATTTATATATTTTGTTGCTTAAGGTTGCCAAGAGAAACAGGGATGACTTCATGCATCAAGTATATCCAAGGAAAGAGACGTTTGTTGACTTTCCTCCTATAACCAACAAGACTAAAAGGTTAATGCTTGTATACCATATGCTTAATAAATTCTTCTCTGTTGACTATTTTCACCATACAACAACAACAAGCGTACCCAGTAAAAATTCCACTTAAAGTGGGGTCTAGGAGGGGAAACATAAAGACACACCTTACCTCTATCTACAAGTAGAATAGAGAGGCTGCTTCGTAAGAGTCCCCTGGCTCGAAAAACCCGAAATTTTTTTTTTTGAAAACATGTAACGAAAAGTAGGAGCGTAAAGCATAAAAATGAAGCACTAACGTTTTAAATGTAAACAGATAAGCAGGTAAGCACTAACCACAAAAGTCATCGAGCCAGACTAAAACAAACCAACAGAGAAACCAAACCCATAACCCATTATGACATTTAAGCAAGCAATCAAAAACAAGCAGAAAGTATCATACACAAACAAACATACAAACCACACTAACCAGATAACGCTAAAAACCCCCATCCCGCAAGCATGCATATACCACATATAATCTCCTATCCTATATCCCAAAAGCAGCAAAGATATAGCAACAACCCACGACCCCTAGGGAAGGCTAAAAACCCCCAACCCGCAAGCATGCATATAACACATATAGTCACATATCATATATCCCAAAACCAGCAAAGATATAGCAACAACCCACGCCCCTAGGAAAGGCTCTATGTATTTTTCACCTTTATTCTTCGCCTCCACGTACTCCTATCATAGATCAAGTCCTCAGAGAGGTGTAGCTCTGTCAAATCCTGGCGAATCTGCTCATCCCATGTCAACCTCGGTCTACCCCTTCCCCTTGTACCCTCCACGGTGAGAAGTTCGACTTTTCGAACAGGTGCCGATTGGCTTCTTCTCCTCACATGCCCAAACCATCTCAATCTTCATTCCCTGACCTTGTCCGAGATGTTTGCCACCTGTAATCTTTCCCGAAAGACTTCGTTCCTTATCCGATCAAGCCTTTTGTGGCCGCACATCCATCTCAGCATCCTCATTTTTGATGTCTCCAGCTTTCTTGCTTGGTTCTTCTTAATCGGCCAACAATCTGTGTCGTACATCATTGCGGGTCTGATCGCCGCTCTATAAAATTTACCTTTGAGTTTTTCTGGAAACTTCTTGTCGCATATGATGCTCATTGCTGCTCTCCACTTTTTCCATCCTGCCTGGACCCGATGAACTATGTAACTGTCGATGTCGCCTTGTATAAACGATCCTAGGTACTTGAACTGTGTCGTCCTTGGCACCTCTTGGCCTCCAATAGTCACATGATCATCTTCCTCTTCCTCGTTTGCTCCGCTAAACTGGCAATGTAGGTACTCCGTTTTTGTCCTACTTATACGCAAGCCTCTTTGCTCTAAAGCGCTTCGCCACTCTTCTAAACGGACATTTAGCTCCTCTTTTGTTTCTGCCACTAAGACAATATCATCCGCGAAAAGCATACACCAAGGGATATGAGACTGGATATACCTCGACAGTTCATCTAGAATAACCGCAAAAAGGAAGGGGCTTAATGCTGATCCTTGGTGTAGTCCCACCTCCATTGGGAAGAAGTCTGTATCTCCCACCGGTGCTCTGACACTAGTTTTAGCAGCTGCATAGGTATCTTTGATGACCTCAATATACCTTTGAGATATACCTTTACTCTCCAAGCTATCCCAAATCACCTGTCTTGGTACGCTGTCGTACGCTTTCTCAAGATCGATGAATACCATATGCTAGTCCTTTCTCTTGTCCCTATATTTCTCCATTAATCGCCGCAAAATGTGTATCGCCTCCGTTGTCGATCTTCCTGGCATAAATCCAAATTGATTTGCCGTAACTTGGGTTTCTCTTCTCAATCTTGTCTCGATTACCCTTTCCCAGAGTTTCATAGTATGACTCAACAGCTTGATCCGCCTGTAATTTTCGCAACATTGGGCGTCTCCCTTGTTCTTGTATAGGGGAATTAAAATACTACTTCTCCACTGGTTTGGCATTTTACCAGTTTTGAGTATAGTGTTGAACAACAATGTCAACCACCCCAGTCCGTCGTCCCCCAAACATCTCCATACCTCAGTGGGAATATCGTCAGGTCCCACCGCCTTTCTCCTTCCCATCCTCTTGAGAGCTGTAAGAACCTCTTCTTTGGTGATACGTCTACAATAACAGTTGTTTCGAGCTGTTCCTGTGTTCGTGGTGTTCCCTCCATCTTCTTCTTGATAGTTGCTCTTGTTGAACAGGTTGTGGAAATATGTGTGCCATCTGACTTTAAATACTTAGAAACTTTGTGTTGACTATTTTCACCATATGTATTAAATACTTAGAAACTTTGTGTATCACACAAGTTGAATAAAGGAAAAATTAAATAGTTAATAATGAAGAATTAGGAATTAGATAATGATATTTTAAGATTATAGCAAGTAATCAAGCAATAATACAGAAAGTGAAAAGAAGCAGGAAAAAGAATCTTGGGGAGCTAGAATTGTGATACGTGACAGCATGAGTTACTAAATCTAGGATTCAAAGCCCGGCACCACCCAATTTTCCCTGGGTCATGCGATTTACCTCCCTCATATTGGCCGTGGAACCAGTTGGTGAGGGGCGCCTAATGGTGCCGTTCACCATTTTTTATAATTGATTTATTGTGTAGAAGCAGCTGTGGGGGTGCCCCATGCAGTAAAACCAAACACCCCCATTTTCAACATTGCAGATGAGTAGTAACTAGTAAGATGGAAAACCTCTAATAAAGCAATTTGGCACATACCTAGCACACCAATTTTAGGTTTGACCACATTTAACTGCTCAAGATGAAATTTTTCCATAAAATTATCTATATGTAAGGGCTAGCTTTAGACCAATCGATAAGGGTACTCACTCTTGAACGAAATACCAAGTCGTCAACTTGACTTATGTTCTGAATGCAAGGATATACTAGAGGTGGCAGGATGACAGGTCGGGCCAGCGTGACCCACGAGGCCACGACTACTTTATCCTTTTAAGAAAATTATAAAAAATTATGTGTTACATTATGATTACAGCAACGTTACCCCTTAAATCTCACTCAGCCTAGTTATTAATAAGAAAAGTATATTATGATTACAAAACAATATTATGACAACGATAAAAATCTTTGAATAAAGTGATTTAGGGCGTTGTATGAATTTAAAAATAGACTTAGGGTGACTTTCTGCCCATTAAGCCCTTTCGACCCATTGTACTATCTTGGCTATATTTTTTATATGACCAGTTGAGATAAATGCCACAAAACAAATCAACCCATTCCTTAGATATAGACGTTGCGAAATGGGCGGGTCAGGTAGGACATCAAACAATTTCTGTCTGTTTTGTTTAAAAATTTTCAATAAATAATGATGAATGCTCAATTATTATTTCAATAAATCTATTCATCATTTTGAGAGATGTGATCTTGCTATTGAGGGCAGTAAACATAACTATGTGGATGTAATTTGAAAGATAGTAACCCTGTTACAATTTGGGAGAGTTTCGACCCATTTCCATTTGATTTCTTTCGTTGTAGATAAAACATAACCTTAAGCAACTTACTATAAATAATAGATTAAAATTGTCACCTCTACATATGTCATCACAACTTCTAAAAAAATGGCTCCATCCCGCTGGGTCATTTATTTTTTTTTAATTTTGGCATTAAAACTTAAAAGTTTATATGAGTAAATTTATGATTCTATACATTTTCTGACACCAATCACATGCATTCTCAGGTCAACTGCGCGGATGACCTCTAATTTTAGTGACGATGAAACTGCAGAAACCACTTCTTCAGGTGATTGAGAAGTTTATCATATGGTGAAAGCAGAAGCTAGTTGTTTAATATTGCAATTCACTTAATTGTTCTTTTTGAAGTTGTATATATCATCGGTATTTGTCCAAATTGGTACTTAACAAGCTCGATGGCTTGATGTTATATGTGGGCATAACTTCATGATGTTCATTCGAAGCGTTTTTGGTCAAATGGTCACCTGACAAATGATCCGAACCCTTGGTCGTCAAACGGGCTTGTTAGTTATTGGTTTTGTGATAAATTATTACTGATTTAATGAGTCAGTGGCAATCTTACAGCTTGTATGTGTTCATATCTACAGGAAAATAGACCTTAATGAGACAATAATTGGATGGAGGGTTTGATTAAACTTCCCATCTGAGGCCCTTAGGTAGGGGGGATGAAGAATGGACCAAAGAGATGTACAACTTTTAAAGCATGATGTACCAAAATGTATGCTGAGTAAAGGAATGGATTACAATTTAGGCTTTATGGTTGTGGCAATTCTTGGTTTGGTTTGCAACATGATAAAAAGGCATATCATATCATGGGAGCAAGAACATGAATTTGTCAAAAAGCAAGGACCATTGATGTGACCGTAATTATGCTTTTTTGTGAACATTCAAAAAAATCCTTTAAGTTAATAATTCTAAAACCCGAACAATATTAAATTATACAAAGTTACAAACCGTACGGAGGGATTGTATCATATGAAAACACGATCTTAGAGACAAAATTCTTAGATTATATTTGCCATTAATTTGGAATCTTAAAAATAAATATGTGATCTACATTAAATCTGAATAAAGAATTGAGTTTTGAATAAACAAATCAATTTTAATGTGGGTTAACGTGGACCATATATTTATTTTCAATGTTTCAAATCAACTGCTTAGATATAATTCAAAGATTTTTCTCTTTAAGATTGGGTTTTCAAATGATACAAACCTATATATAGGGAGATGATCAAATGTTAACCTATGTTTATTGCGCCAACCAAATAATTATATTCTATTACTTTGGGACCCATACTAAAATAAATCTAAAGGTATACCTTTAGATTTACTTTAATGTGGGCCCCAAAGTAATTAGATGTAGTTATTCGGTTATCGTAATAAGGAATGGTTAACATTCGAACCATCCCCCATATAGATATATATATATATACACATATATATACTACCATATAATACATATTAGAAATATAAAATAGTAATTTGCTTAAATCTCTTAAAATTAAGAGTTTTACAACTCTTATAACATATGGTACGATTTTTTTAATTATAATCTAAATGTTTGTTTTCACTATGTCCCACATTGGCATCTTTTAAAAATTTAAGTGAGATATATATATATATATATATATATATACGTTTCATCACCACTTTGTGGAAAAGCCTTAGGTATGAATATGTTAGATACCTGTGACTTGATTGCTGAAATAGTATCTCTCTCCCAAAAAGCATGTTTTTTTACCGACGCACAAAGAAAATATTTTGTTGCGAATAAACAAGATATTGAGGAATTGTCCATACGTAAAATCATGATTATTGATACGGGCATTTTTCACATCAAAGGGGAATCTTTTGTTACAATAGAAGCAGAAGTGATGTGGATTATTCAAGAATCGAAGTTGATTTCTTTTATAAAAAGAAGATCTCAATGAACTTCTATGAAATGATTTCACGGGATTCAGCCAATTGTATTGATCGTGGAATATCATTGAGAAATAAGAATCCGTGTTATCAAAGGATTTCTTGCGATTCTTTCTAGTATGAAATGAGTCAACCATCCACTTTGGTATCTTATTGAACAAAAATGGTGATATTGTTCCTCCATGGATCAAGAATTTCGATTTTGGTATATATATACTAGTCTGGTACCCGCGCGTTGCAGTAGAAAACCCAACACTTAAGTTGGATGTTTTAAATGTTTTCATGGTTCGTTTTTTAGTCATAACCATAACAAAACCAATTTTTTTTAACTTGGTACTTAACTAAAAATGACTTTAACTACTAACATAAAAGGCCAAATGCATCAAAAATGTCAAGAAGTGATTCATTTGTTTTGAAGTGTTTTCTTTTATAATCATTTTATCTCACTTAAATTCTTTAAAGCTACCAATGTGGGACAAAGTGAAAACACAAACAAACATTTAGATTAAATTAAAAAGTTGTACCATATGCTATAAGAGTTGTAAAACTCTTAATTTTAAGAGATTTAAGCAAAGTACTATTTTGTCCTTCTTATATGTATTATATAGTAGTGTGTGTGTGTATATATATATATATATATAATGTTTTGTTTTATAATTAATGGATAATATATTTTTTTAGTGTTGTGATTCTTACATACATATGAATTGATTATGTATATGGGAAACCATTAAACTAATTCTTTTAAGATGATATAACAAACTAAGATGTGCAATTTGTTTATTTTTTTATTTCTGAGTGAGCTATGATAAACATATTTATGCTAATTTTTATTATTATATCTTTAAGATTGTAAAAGTCATTGATTTATTTTGTTACGTGTAATTTCGCAATAATTTGTGTGTATGGATCCATCTCCAACATAAATACAGAGGGGTGGTTCGAATAAATTACACCACCGCACCCATGTAACTAAAAACCACATCATCTCTCTATATAAAAATCTAGCGGTTTTTACATATTTTTCGATCATAACTTGTAAAATTACATATTCTTTAAATCATGCTTTAAGAGCATTGTACATTATAAACTAATAGTTTTTATAACTAAGAGTTTGTACCTTTGGAAAATATGTAATTTTTTAAGTTAGGAAGAGAAAAATATGTAATTCTCTCTAGAAAATAAAAAGTCATATATGTTGCCACTTCTTGCAATTAAGGAAAACATTAGTTGTAAAATTGTAAATCATTTGGGTGCTCAAGGGGTAATATTATCATCAGTAAGAAAAAGCTTTAATATATGCATTCATGATTACACAACATGACATAAATTTAATATGATGACAATATTGTATTGTAAATAAGTAAAATTGAATGGTATATTGTGTGGATTGAAGATTACACTCCATGTTACTTATAATTGAGCATGATCCCTATTGCATATAGACATATAATGTGAATAGCAATGATTACAATCCTTCTCTAAAGATGACACTTTACTAGTAACTACTTTTGCATATAATGTGTGTGTTACCAATGATTTTTATTAGTAACTACATATATAATTGTTGTTGCATCTAAGGGTTGGATAGTATTGTGAAGTTGGATCATGTCTGGTTGTTTAGGGTTAGCCCCCACATATACTCAAGTCAGTAATCAATATTAAAAGAGATATGAAGAAGATATGATGTAACATGTAAATGTAAAGGCAAAAAGGAGTGTGAAATATCAAGAAAATAAAGAGACTGAAAGTGTGTTATTATGTGAAGAGTATTAGATATAAATATTAGACATTTGGATGAATGGGTAATGATGAATTATTTCTTTAGAGAAATGAGATGAGATGTTAAGTTTGGGTTTTCTCAATTTGAGAGAGTAAAAGAACCTTGGTATGTTTAGTTTGGGTTACCTTCCTCATGTTGGTTGTGAGACTGGTCGATGAGGGGCGTCTAATAGTGACGTTCACCAATTTTTTTTTGTCTTTGAAGATATTATGACTAACAAGGAAAGGAAGTCCTATGTATGCATGTTTTCATGTTATATTCCTTTTGTGAGTTGTCTATTTCATGTCATTAAAGTACTCTAGGCATATTGCTAGTTAAGTTTGATTTTCCTTCTTGAACATAGCCAGACCACGTAGCCAAGAGGCAAAACAAGACAAGGTTAGGTAAGCCTTGCAATGAGATTAAACTTGCCAAACAATTGTACAAGTCTTGTAATGAAGTTAACCTTACAAAGGATTCAGGTCTAGGCTAGGGCTAGAATGGGTTCTTGTCATTGATGATTATCCTTTTAGTTTGAAACCTACTTATGTTATCAATAATGATGACATTTCGCGGTATATACCGGTGACTACATTATACGTGTTGTTGCACACATGGACAAAGCTTTTAAGAGGCCCGGGGGTGCCCGGCCCCCCTGTTTTTTCAGAAGGATCGGAAAATCCTTCGGTTCTCTTCGTTTTCTTCATAAATATCATTCGCCCTCCTCCGTTTTCATCCTAAAAATTCTTCGGCCCCCTCTGTTTTCATCCTAAAAATCCTTCGGCCCCCTCCGACTTTTTTCCAAGCTCCGTCACTGGTTGCACACATCATATATATAAGTGGTTAAAATTAGTGTATACCGTGATGCATACACTATGCATGCATTCTTAACATGTTTAATGTATGCATTAGTAAATTCATTACTTTTATATTATAAGAATTTTAGTGTATGTGTAGACGTTAATGTATGTACTACCTCTTTATTAGTTTTATTATATATGCACATGCTATGTGGTGTATATTTAGATTTAAGTTATTAATTGCTTATATTGCGTTTTTTTTTCTTATATGGCATTCATTCAACGTGTTATGATGACGTTTGTTGTTTTTGTATACTTTTGGTTTTATATGCAATCATTTTCTTAAATTTGTTCTATATCGATATGTTTTCATTCGTTTTCAATCAAATGTTTTAATGATTTCTACTATATTTATTCTTTTTATAAACTTTTAGTTTATTTTGTTCGTGTTCCTGTGAATTCAATCGAAAATCAATAATAGACCAGAACGTAAAATTGATTTTAAGTGGTGCCTCAATAGTAAAATTTAAGAAATACATAGCAAAATTTGAGAAATAAACCGTAATCGTTATACAAAGTCAATTTTATTTTGTTTTGTTTTATTAATTTTTTTTGATTTGTTTTGTTATTGTCAATGTATTTCTCAATCATTTTCACTTTTTTTTGTTGATTCCAAAAAAAATTGTAGAGCGATTATGCACATATTAATGATACATAGAAAAATATCTATATATATTTTTTCAATTAAAAATTTAACTATTAATTCAATATTTTTTCTTTTAATATTTTCCAAATTTTTGGGGGTGATTCTCCCTTATTATTTTTAGTTTTTTGAGTCCTGGCGTGATTTTTTTTTTTTTACTTTTCTATTCGATTTATGATTGTGTTTCTTCTATCAATTCTATGTTTTATTTCTTTCTCTGTCTGTAAATAATTTATCAACTCAATTTAAAAAATAGTTATATCAATTTAAACAAGAGTGTCATTTTTCTAAAATATTCTTTTAACATGATTGATTATTATACAATTTAGAGTAAATTACCGAGATGGTCCCTGTGGTTTGTTAGTATTTCACTTTTGGTTCCTATGTTTCATAAATTACCCATATGGTCCCTAACATTTTTGTAACCCATATAGTTTATATGTGAGGGTAATTTGGTGACTTAAGGACTATATGTTTTATTAATGTCAAAAGTTAGGGACCATATAAGTAATTTATGAAACTTAGAGACCAATAGTGAAATACTAGCAAACTACAAGTACTATATCGGTAATTTACTCTATAATTTATGAAAAATATATTAAAATTCAAAAAAAAAATATTTATATATGATCTATTTTTTTCCAATGGAATTTGATTCTTCCTCAAATACTACACTATCTCAAATTCTCAAAAACCCTTTTACCACTCTAAACACACACTCTCTCTCTCTATAGTTAAATTGTCTGAACTCCTTCCCTGCACAGCTAATTACACGATCAATCAAGCATTTACTCCACCTACGTCATCCTGATCTAAAGCTCCCCCCCGTCAAAATCACTCAGATTACGCAACCATTTCTGATCGAATCACTCGTAAATAATTCGACCAAAGCTTTTGCTACTTCAATCCAGCAATTACCGCGATTAGTTGATTTTCAATCTTCGCTGTTGTTTTGGTTCTGTATCGTGTCAACAAGTTGACTAGATTGTGATGAATGCGATTGATTAAGGGCAATAATGAGGTTGATTGGTGTTGAAGGTACTGGTAGCTAGGTTTGGGTTTATTTAGTCTCAGATGATGTTGATGCAGACTCCGAGGATGACTTCAGATGCCAGTAGGGCAGGTGGTCAAGTTGAAAGAGACATTGAGCAGGTAAAGTTATATTTAACTTAGTGACTGTTGCTAATTTTCCGCATTGACTTGGTATAATCTAAAACATGAAATAGATTATTTTTGTTTACTGATTTAAGTATCTTAGAAGGATGATGCAGTGAAGTTTTGGTATGTAATTTGGGCTATAGTTGTATTTATGCATTGATAGACACCTTGGAAAGATCTGAGACAAAGTGATCCATTTAGTTTTTACTAGGAACTTGCACAATGTGTATTCCTTGTTTAGTGATTTTGATTTTGTTTCATAATAGGAGTGTAAAGCAATGTGTATTCCTGTTCATTTCCTTGTGATTTAGCACAAATTGGTATGATGATGTCCTGCCCTTCAGTAATTTAATGAATTGATATTATTGGCAACATAGATATCCCATGTAGGTATGGAGGATGTTGATTAATGATACCAATCATGTTCCTTTAAAGATATCTGTTATAAAAGAGTCCTTGTTTTCATTAGATGTGGAAACGTAGTGTAGATAGGTTATATTTCAAGCGTTTAGTGTTTGTTGTGTTCCTTGATTCTGTTAAATGTTTAAAGTACATATCTCATGCAACCTTGGTTTTAAAAACCACAAGGTCCTCTATGTCATTTAGGTTCCGAAAGCTGAGACGTGAGGCGAGAGCTTCACATAGTCTAGGTGTTCCTTTAGGACAACCAAATAAGTTTTATGTATCAGCAAAAGCTGCATCATGATAGTATCAAATTTCTCAACAAGTGGATAATATCATGATTGTGGTCAAGGTGTTACAAACAATATGGCATTAGGGCAACTAGTTGTTGTGGGGCAAACCTCATTAAAGACAATGCAACCCAAGGAGTTAGGTGTTTATAACACCTTAGATGAATCCCACATAAGCCATATCATGGAATGGGAGGTGGATCGTATTCCTTGTATTGGCTTCCACCATATGAGAAGATGGATTCTACTGTCTTGGGTTTGAGGGAGGGTTGTGGGGTGTCAACCCAAGTCCCACATTGGATCATGATAGATATCAAAGCCAATTATATGCATATGGGTTACTCCAATTATTGCCAATTGGTTTTAGGATAAAACCCCATGAATTCGAATAAGTTTGGCTTGATAACAAGATCTTGGCTATAAAATTATGCACAATGTATCTCAATTTTGACATTCATCGTACTCTTTGAGTTAGCATTGTTAATAATCGTTATGTGAAACGTATGTTCACATAATATGTGGCATCATATGATGGTGTTCATAGACCATAGTGGCTTCACTCCTCAATATTTGTGCAATTTGCAATGTTGGTTGGTTAATCGTACTCCTTGAATTAGCATTGCTAATAATCATTATTTGAAATATGTGTTCGCATAATTTGTGCCAGCTTAAGATGGTGTTCATAGTGGCTTCACTCAATGTCAATGCAATTTGCATTTCTTTAAGCTCGCGCAAGCAAAGTGTTTTTCTTGAATATGTAAAAATAATTCCTTGTACACTTATTACAGTAGAACAATTATTGAAGTTAGATAGTAGAAACTTTATAGTTTTCCTTGTGAGTTAAGCTAGTATCAGGTAAGCTTTTATTCTGAATGCTTGCATATTCTACATGAGACAACTTTACTAGTTGATAAAAGAGTTTATACATAATTTCATCACATTTTTAGCATTTGAGAAACTTTTTATCTTCATTGCAGTACGTTTCAAGCCAATTTGATATGACCTCAAAAGAATAGTGTTGTAGTTGGGACATGATCTGTTTACTTTTGCACCAAACATGAGGGTTGCAATTTGGCAACTGATTGCTGTGAGCCTGTGCTGTTTCATTTTAAAATGATACAATCATCTATTTGGCGATATTAGTTGAATGCCATTTCTGGCTTCATCTATCTGTGATCTGCAGTTACTTTGCCATATTTATATCAATCAAAAAGTTAATGTGACAGGTGTAGTGTAAATGCTTTCTTGTCTCTTAAACAATAATCAAATGCAGAAAGAAATCACAAGGAACAATATATGTCCTTACCCCATTTTAAGGGTAAGTGACCTGTATGAATTTTCTGGATAAACTTGTTGCACCTAAATTCCTGTTGCTTGAAATATAAAATCTCAAAACTATCTTACCAAATAGATATAAACATATATAAAGTATGATATGAACCGAAAGTTAGGTCAGGGTCGAAATACAGGATCGGGACAAAACCAGTTGTTTCTAGTGGGAAAAGATTCAAGTTCGCAGGAAGTGGGGGTGATCCAAGAATTCAGGAGAGTGGGGCAAAACTGCCAAGATGGGACTTCTGTCTTTAGATTTATATATTTTAGTTTTATTTAGATTTAGTTTGTCTTGTTTATGTTCAGAAAAAAGAGTATTGTGCTTGGAGATCTAATCCTTCTCGAATTGGATTAAAATCTGTGACGACTAGCTAATCAACATATCATTTGTCACTTTGATTTCTTGGGTTCTATCAAACTATGTTCTCTAGCATTGGATAAATTCTAATTAATATTTACTGCAGGCAATTACTGCTCTAAAGAAGGGGGCTTATCTTCTCAAATATGGGAGAAGAGGGAAACCTAAGTTTTGTCCCTTCAGGCTAGCTAATGTAAGTTTGAAATCATTTTTCAGGTTTATTTATCTTCCCTATTGTATTTATGTTTGTCCAGACCTTATATCAATCTTCATTCCCTTTTCTTGTTGTATAACTCTAGGTTTTGTCTCAGTTTTACACATGGTTAGATCTAGCATGAAAGATTTGTACCATGTGTAAAAATGAGCTTAAGACATGCACACTAGATGCTTTCCGCCCTATGCGTTGAATTTTACACAATTTGCACATGTGCGTGTGAGAAAGTTACATACCACATGATGTGTTTGCTGCTGAAAGTTTATGCAGTGAATGATTGCTGTCTTTTTCAACTTAATGATGGAATCTGTTATAATTGGTATTTGATAATAATTTTAGATTTCATCTGGTTTTTCAGGATGAGTCAGTTCTCATATGGTTTTCAGGGAAGGAGGAAAAACACCTTAAGCTAAGCCATGTATCCAGAATCATTTCAGGGCAGCGAACCGTAAGTTGTTTCATTTACAGAAAACCCTTTTAACTACTGTTTTCTGGAATATTACCCTTAAACATCACCAACTCTCCTCAGTTCTAGATGTACAAGTAACATCTGATAGGAATGCTAAACTCTTGCATTACTTCTATGTTATGTATCTTAAAAATAAGTTAGAATCTGAGTTGGATTTATCCATTTTGAATAAATAATATATAGTACATGATATGCGTGCTTATATGGTATGTATATGTATAGATACTCTTCTTCTGATTCTTTTATGCATTCAATCATGTTATTGGTATCAGATACATATGCAGTGATCTTGATTTTTGACATATAATCTGAGGATTTTGTAAGATCTGAGAGCATGAGTAAATATTGTTTGATTGCAAAGTAGACTTTTCTTGGAGGTGGTCCATATCATGTTATATCATTGTATTGTTTTATGTTGAATTTGGGATTCAAATCTGATTGCAAAATAGACTTTTCTTGTATGGTATGCATATGTATGGATACTCTTCGTCCGATTCTTTTATGCATTCAATCATACGATTGGTATCAGATACATATGCAGTGATCTTGATTTTTGACATATAATCTGATTAATTTATAAGATCTGAGAGCATACATAAATATTGTTTGATTGCAAAATAGACTTTTCTTGGAGGTGACCTATATCATGTTAATCATTGTATTGTTTTATGTTGAACTTGGGATGCAATTTTGATTGCTAATAATATGGTAAACCCATTTGTCATGCATTAATATGAGGAATGCCTTACCATATCTTGTTTACTTTGATTTATGGGTATGACGTTGATTTTAAATCTTTAGTCATATTTGTTTCATACGTGATATCTTCAGTGGTCATGTTCTGATGTAATGTTTGGGTTTTCCCTTGGTTTTAATTTATAAAGCCATTATGTTGCTTAGAATTTAAAGTTGTCATTTTACATGGATGTTTTTACTTTGAATATAAGCTTGTTATGGATATTGGACTGACATATTACTTTACATTTTTTTCTTGACTAGCCGATCTTTCAAAGGTATTTGCGGCCTGAAAAGGAATATCAATCATTTTCTCTGATTTATAATGACAGATCTCTAGATTTGGTAATAATTTCATTTATTTTTTACAGAATTGTTTATTTATATAGTTGTGCTATTGTCTGCCAATTGGGAATCTTTTCCTTTTTGTGCTTCTATTAATAATGTTAACTTGGTGACTGATTTGTTTATTTTTCTAGATCTGCAAGGATAAGGATGAAGCAGAAGTATGGTTTAGTGGTCTTAAGGCACTAATATCACGTGGCCATCAGAGAAAGTGGAGAACAGAATCAAGGAGTGATGGAATCCCATCTGAAGCTACTAGCCCCAGGATCTATACACGCAGAAGCTCGCCTTTACACTCTCCGTTTGGTAGTGGTGATAGCTCATACAAGGTACAGATCTCGTCTTAGCTTGTTGTACCTGTAAGATTTAATTTATTTTCTTGATCCATTTTATGTTCAATCTACGTACCAAACATGTAAAAAAAAGTTAGTTTAAAGAGAAATGGGTCTGTAGTCACCCAAAATGTATTGCTTATAACGCATATTGAAAAAGTTGGGTTATAATTGTTACACTAATTATTAGTAAGTACATAGTGAGTTAACTATAATTATAAAACATTATTTTTACAATATGTTAGAGTTGCATTTAGAGGGCTGTATGCATAAATAAACTTTGGGTGACTTCTAACCTACTTCATGCATCTAAACTTTGTATTCAACTCATTTGAGTTAAAAAGGCAACCCAAATATACCCATCCATAAATAAAATTAGTCAAAACCACATCATGACTTCTTATTCTCTAATTAGTATTTAGATTGATAGTGTGAGATTTTCCTCATATTCAGGACACAGGTGATCAGCTCCCTCTTCAAAGCCCATACGGAAGCCCTCCTAAAAATGTTGCAGATATGAACTTTTATTACAAGGTTCATCCCAAAGGTGGTGGTTTCTTCCCTCCAGATTCGACCACTGGTTCTGTCCATTCCTTATCATCTCGAGGTTCTGATAGCCACCACACAAGAGGCATATTGACTGGTGTAGATGCCTATAGAGTGAGCTCATCAAGTGCTTTTAGCTCATCAAGTCAAGGTTCCGGCCACAATGATGGGGAAGCGTTAGGTGATGTTTTCCTTTGGGGTGAAATCACCGCAGATGGTGGGCCTAATGCTAAAATTGATTCCTTGTTACCCAAGGCTTTAGAATCTGCAGTAGTACTTGATGTTCAGAACATTGCTTGTGGTGCAAGACACGCTGCATTAGTAACCAAACAAGGAGAGATCTTTTCTTGGGGTGAGGAATCTGGTGGGAGACTCGGGCATGGGGTAGATTCAGACGTTTTACACCCAAAACTTGTTGATTCCCTTGGTAATACAGACATCGAGCTTGTAGCTTGTGGTGAGTATCATACATGTGCTGTAACACTCTCTGGTGATCTATACACATGGGGTGATGGTCATTTTGGGATTCTCGGACACGGGAATGAGGTAAGCCATTGGGTACCGAAACGGGTCAACGGGCCTTTAGAAGGTATCCATGTCTCCTTCATCTCATGTGGACCGTTTCATACAGCTGTGGTGACCTCTGCTGGCCAGCTATTCACTTTTGGTGATGGGACTTTTGGTGTTTTAGGGCATGGAGATCAAGTAAGTGTTTCAAAACCTCGGGAAGTCGAGTCTTTAAAAGGACTCAGAACGGTTAGAGCCGCTTGTGGCGTATGGCATACTGCTGCAGTTGTTGAAGTTATGGTCGGGAACTCAAGTTCTAGTAATTGTTCTTCAGGAAAGTTATTTACATGGGGTGACGGTGACAAATACCGGCTCGGACATGGTGATAAAGAAAGTAAACTCGTGCCCACGTGTGTTGCTGCACTTGTTGATCCAAATTTTTGTCAAGTTACTTGTGGACATAGTATGACAGTTGCACTTACAACCTCGGGTCATGTCTACACAATGGGAAGTCAAGTTTATGGTCAACTCGGAAATACTCAAGCTGATGGAAAAATCCCGACTCGTGTTGAAGGCAAACTGTTAAAAAGTTTTGTTGTGGAGATAGCTTGTGGGGCCTTCCATGTTGCGGTTTTAACATCGAGAACAGAAGTTTATACTTGGGGTAAAGGTGCTAATGGCAGACTTGGCCATGGAGATATAGATGATAGAAATTCTCCAACCCTAGTAGAAGCACTTAAAGACAAACAGGTAAAAAGTATAGCTTGTGGTACTAATTTTACTGCAGCTATATGCCTTCATAAGTGGGTATCAGGAACTGACCAGTCTATGTGTTCCGGGTGTCACCTGCCATTCAATTTCAAAAGAAAACGACATAATTGTTATAATTGCGGACTTGTTTTCTGTCATTCATGCAGTAGCAAAAAGTCACTAAGGGCTTCTATGGCATTGAACCCAAATAAACCATATCGCGTTTGTGATAGTTGTGTTAATAAATTGAAGAAAGCTATAGATGCTGATGTGTCATCGTCAGTGTCTTCAGTGAGTAAAAGGGGAAGTGTGAATGATGTGACCGAAAAAGATGATAAATCAGACACTAGTGTCCGTCCCCGTCTTGCTAGATTTGCATCAATGGAATCCTTGAAACCAACTGAAAACCGTACTTCAAAACGTAACAAGAAACCTGAATTTAGTAGCAGCCGTGTATCACCTGTTCCTAACGGTAGCTCTCAATGGGGAGGTCTTAATATATCTAAGTCACTCAACCCAGTTTTAGAATCTTCTAGAAAGTTCTTCTCAGCTTCTGTTCCTGGTTCAAAAGTTGCATCTCGAGCAACTTCTCCAATATCTAGACGCCCCAGCCCTCCTCGTTCAACTACCCCAACCCCAACCTTGGGTGGACTATCTTCACCAAAGATTGTACTCAATGATGCTAAGAAGACAAATGATGACATCAATCAAGAGGTTGTAAAACTAAGATCACAGGTATGTAGTTTATTCACATAATCTTTAAAGATCTAATCATTTTCGTATGACAAAATTACTAAAATCACAAGGGTTGAATGTGTTAATTTTTTTTTTGCATAAATGGGTTAATGCATACAAAGTTCTTGTAGGTAAAACCAACTAGGCCAAAACCAACCCACACTTAAAATTACCTGGTTTGACCCGAACCCATTACCCGCAAGGGCCACAACCTGCCCAGGTTGCCACTTTCTTTCGAGGACCTTTACTGATTAAAAATATTGCAGGTAGAAAGTCTAACTCGTAAAGCGCAACTTCAAGAAATTGAGCTGGAAAGAACTTCTAAACAACTGAAGGAGGCAATAGCTATCGCAAGTGAAGAGAGCTCAAAATGCATAGCCGCAAAAGAAGTAATTAAATCACTAACTGCCCAAGTAAGATCAGTTTGTTTGTCATTTGGAGTTACACTTTATAATGATTTAGCTTAGACTGTTTATAAATGCATGTTGTTGGTAATGAATCATTTATCATCTTTGAACCATCCCTACAAGAAGAATTAGTAGAACTTAATTATTTCCTCAAAAGTGTTATCCACTTAGTTTTGTTTTCTTTTTTGTTTCTGAGGACATACATTTTTCATCCTAGGAAAATGTGACATATATATTTGCCTGTGGCTTAATAATAGTGTTTGACACTTTGACCATTTAGCAAAGTAATAAATTTTATTTATGGCTTTTAAAACTTGGTATAATATCATATCTACCCAACATAAAATCATGATATCAAATATCCCCATTTTCAAACTTATGACATTTATATTCTTCCCTCAAAACTTACAATAGAATATGAGAGTTTGGAGTGTAAGGAGGAAGTGAAGGGGTATGACGTTGATATCATCAATTGAATTAATGGAACTAGTAATATTTCACAACATAAAATCATAATGTTAAAGACATCCACTTTAAATTTATGAAATCTATAACCTTCCATTTTCAAATTTTTGACATTTATACAGTTCCCTAAAAGGAAATTATTGCAATCATTTTAATCTGGATAGAGCAACAAATATCTGAAAGTTTTTGTTTTTGTTTTTGTTTTTTTTTGTTTTTTTTTTTTGTATGCAACAATAAACAGCTTAAAGACATGGCAGAAAGGTTGCCTGTGGGAGCCGCCAGGAACATCAAATCCCCTTCCCTTACTTCCAATATTTCTTCCGGTAACATTTTACCAAATGTCTCAGTCGACCAGTCCAATGATCAAACGGTGCCATACGAAGAACTAGATTCCAATGGTTCAAACAGCCCGTTAAAGCCGAATGCCAATAACAACCGCCGTTCAGCCCAAAATAAACCTGCAGACTCAGAAGTAGCAGCAGCAGCAAGAAACAGTAGCAGAAGCAACAATGGTGAATCTCAGGATGGTGCTGATGAATGGGTTGAGCAGGATGAACCCGGTGTCTATATCACACTCACATCTTTACCGGGAGGCGTGAAAGAGCTTAAACGGGTCCGCTTCAGGTATGCTTTTTCTGCCTTGCAATCCCTGTAACTTAATCTTTGTGATGGAAATTTCAATCCATTTATCAGTAAATTAGTTGATTGGTTATATTTTTCTATCTGACTGGTCAAATTAGTAATCTTAAAAAACCCATATGAAGAGTGATCGGAATGCAAAAAATTTCCAAGATTGCATTATAAGAAAAAAAAAAAATCAGACTTCCATTGAAATAGTTTTATCTTTTTAATGCTATTTGACTCATAATTTTGAATAAACTTCAAAAATAGTAACCATAAAAGTTTTTGTGACCCACCCATTTTACAGCATCTGTATAATTTGCACAAATTGTTTTATTGGAAGACGGTGTGATTTGGGTTGTATTTATAAAAAGGTGTGATGGGTAAAACAGAAAGAACAAAAGTTAGCTATTTAGGAAGACCTTCAATTGAGTCAAGTAGGTTAAACAGGCTCAGGGACAGTCAGATTTTGGAGTCCCATGTGTGACAAGTAAATTGGACCCTCAAAATGACGTGCCCCCAATTCGTATACTTCGGATTTAATCCTTTTAAAACTTTTTTTTTATATAAAGAACATTTTGGCCTAATATAGATGGATTTATGTTTAAAATTGTTATTGGATCTTAAAACGTTTATTGATTTATTGGGCCCTCTCTTGAACATGTAATTAGTAATAAAATTTTATTTAGATATGTTAATTGACCTATGGTATGTAAACGAGAAAATAAAAAATAAAAATTCAGGCCCCTCTAGAACAAGGGCCGTGTACCTTCGCCCACGCTCTGAACAGGCTGAGAAATGTATAAAGTGCGTGCAAATGCTTTCTCTATAGAATGATAGACTATTATTTTATTATGTAATTACCTTAGTTATCCTTATTGCAATAATACTTTATAAGTTCAAATTAAATATACTAAAAACATGTTGATGGGCTTTTGCCAGAACTTATGTTGACCTGTTATTTGACAAACATATTTAATAAAATCCTGATTTCGTTTTAAAATGACTTGACATGAACTAATGTATGCAGCCGGAAGCGATTCAGCGAGAAGCAAGCAGAACAGTGGTGGGCCGAGAACAGAACAAGGGTTTATGAAGCGTACAATGTTCGAATGCTTGATAAGTCGAGTATCGGCATCCCAAACAATTGACTTAACCACCAGCCTGCGTACAAATTGATCAACATGTATATGGTATGTAAATGAATTTTCCTAATCCCCCCTTTGCATCAATCATTAAAAGAAATGGTGGTCTCATATTAATTGCGTAGGTATGGATTATACATATAACCGTCCTAATCATTTTCATTTCAAAAATTAGATTACCGATTCGATAATATAGTTTTTTTCATCTTTTTTAGATTGTTTTGTTAGATAAAATCCAAGAAAGGATGGACAAAAAGTGGTTGTATGCTTTGATCCATAATAAGAAGCTGTTCATTTTGAGTTCTGACACAAACCGATTTTGACACACGTATGACTGGCTGTTTGGTTGAATCTAGTTATTTGCCAAATCAGGCTTTAATGGAGTAGGAAACAGTCGGCATTTGTAGCTACTAGGGGTGTAAACAAGCCGAGCCGATCCCGAGCTCGTTAAGGCTCGAGCTCGGCTCGTTAAGAGCTTTATTTACTAGGCTCGAGCTCGACTCGTTAAGAGCTTTATTTACTAGGCTCGAGCTTGGCTCGTTAGAAAATTTGTAGGCTCGAGCTCGGCTCGGCTTGTTTAGATTTTATTTATTTAATTTATTTACTTTAATTACTAATTTAATTATATTTATAATTATATTTTCTAAATTTAACATATAATATTTTGATTTAAATATATTTATCATAATTTTATTTATAAAAATAATTAATTTTATAAATAAACACTTAATATAATAAATAAAAATTATATATTCAAAAAGCTCGAGCTCGGGCTCGGGCTCGTTAAGACTCGGCTCGTTCGAGCTTTTTACCGATCCGATCTCGAGTATTTCACGAGCTGCCTTGGTTTGTTTACACCTCTAGTGACTACGGTTTTTATAGCCAGTTTCGTATGAAAATTATCACATAATCATATACAAAGTGAATCGGGAAATTTTTATTTTTTCATCAAATTTAGTCATTTTTATGTTCCAAATAGATTAGAAATATTTTTTCATTTTTTTCCATGTATATTAATGCTTTAATTTATTCATTTTGTTCTATTTAGATTGTATATGCGTACCATTTTTCTATTTAGGTTGCTACCTCAACGGTAGAGTACTCGGTTGTTGGGATTTATCTGATCGTTACTTAGGGCACATTGTGTGGAGCATACGGTTGGAATATATTAACTTGAGTTATAAGTTAGTCGTTATATTATTAGTTAATTAGTGGATAATTGTCAATCCTATAATTGAGGTATTAGGATATGTGTTAGATAATTATCTTGTATTAACTAATAAATAATTCTAGTTGTAGTCTAATACATATAGATTGGCTACATATACCGTGTTTAGCGTATGGACTTGTAGATGGAGTTTTGAGATAGTTTTTACACGTTATTTTTGGTGTTTACGAATCTATATATGGATAGGTCTCATGGCTTCAATTAATTTCGTGTATTAACTAATAAAGAATTCTAGTTGTAGTCTAATACATATAGATTGGCAACATATACCGTGTTTAGCGTATGGACTTGTAGATGGAGTTTTGAGATAGTTTTTACACGTTATTTTTGGTGTTTACGAATCTATATATGGATAGGTCTCATGACTTCAATTAATTTCATTTTGATTATAGAGAAAGAAAAAAAAACGAGCTTTCATTCTTAATTTGACTAATTCTTAATTTGACTAAGTATCTGATCTTATTAGATGTTAAAAAATATTATGCCAAATATAAAAACGCTTTTTAATTGGGAATGTATTCTTATTTTTTATGAATTCTAAATATGATGGTTAAAATCTCTTTAGTATTTCTATGGATGATTAAGGTCTCATGGCGATTATGTATAAACCGGCTGGTTGAGCTGTTGGATTAGGAATTGGTCTGGTTAGCCTGCTTGAAATGTTATTTAAGTGAACTAGAGCCTGGTCGATGTGTCGTAGGTCAATCAAAAACAATGTAAAAGTAAGGACTTAGCTACCTATGATTATAGCACGGGTAAGTAAGGTCATCTTCTCAGGGAATCATTGGAAAGTACTAAGCTTTAATTGATTACTTGATTAACTAAGAAATGTAAACTTGGAATTGAATTGATTCAAGAAATCCGTTTAAAACGATGATTAAATTAATGATTTAAAAACAATTAAGAAAAAGACAATCACTTTGGGGTTTAAGTTAGTAGAATCACAATGATTTTAGGTTAAATTTAGTTGGAAGTCACATATACATGATTTTGTTAATTGGTTTGATCAAAGTGACAACAATGGAACAAACTTTTAAGAGTTGTTCATTCACACAATTGTCAATTTAGATATGTAAAGTAACACACAAATACCAATGAGTAAACGATGCAAGAAAACCGAATCACTGATGGCAAAATGTAAGCTTAAACACAAATAATTCGTTTACATCAATCAAACCACAATTGAATTCGAGCTATCAAAACGAAAACAACCCAAAAACCTAAGTTTAAACATTCAATCAAAGTTCATCCACTAACCTAATTGCTTGAAAGCAATTACAAAGGAAAATTAGCCGCTTATCGTAATTAGCACGTGTTGATTCTTGATTTGGATGATGATTCCATGATCACTGATGAATTCAGAAGACTTTTTCTGCCCAAAAGTGTCACTTTTTCGCTCTAATTTCGTCCAGAAAGTAGCCTCTATCGAAACCCTAAGATATTGGCTTAAATATGGGAAAGATTAGTTGAAAATTCGAGTTTCCCGGCTTTTGGCGTATCATACGCCGGGCACGAGCATATGATACGCCCAAATCCTTATCCTAGGCCCAAAACTTTCTACCAACACTCAAAACTGGGCGTATGGTACGCTGGTCGTATGATACGCCGGGTTGGCCGTATCATACTCCCAAGTTGACCTTACCAACAACTTCGTCTCGTCGAGAAACTCAAGTTTCATATATTATGGGTCTCGTAACTCATATCTGAGCTCCAATTATGTATCCGAAAAGTTTTGGCCTTCTGAACTTCATGTTTTTACACTCTTGATCACTCAGCTTCTTTTCTAACCATCCAATAAGCTCTCGAACACGCCATTAACCGTTTGACACCTGAAATTCATAAGTATACTCAAAGTAAATGTGTTTCGGGCCAAAAATCAATAAAATCACGTAGTTACACATCAAATAACACAAGCATCTACTACGTGATCAGAGCCTACCGAGGACGAGTGAACCAGGCGGTTGGACCGTTGAACCACATTGGCTGAATCAAATTTCAATTTATTATACTAAATTACATATACAAATTTTAATACATATCAAGTGATCATATTTTTAAATCCGGTATGACCAATCCAGTCAGTGAAGTAGTAAGAGGAGTCAGGTTTTAAAAACATTGGAGGTTATGTATATTTGGTTGCTTGATTATTATATAGAGCCTTACATTTTTAACAATGCTAAGCCCTTGCTTGAATTGATTGGTCCAATACCAACTCGTGATGAAGATAAGAGATAGGGTTTGTGCTTGGATGATGCAAACCTAGTAATTTTCTTTTGAGTAAATTACGGTTTTGGCCTATGTGTTTAAATGTTTTAACCATTTTGGCCAAAATATAATCTTCTATTAATTCAGCCCCAGTGGTTTAGACAACTAACGTTTTTGGCCCTTAACCATAGTTAGATTTTGGCCAAAAACCGTTATAATAGTAAAGTTTGAGTGGTCAAAACTGATAGTTGTTTAAATCACATGGGTTGAATTGATATAAGATTTTATTTTGTGCCAAAATAGTTAAAACACCCAAACCACAAAGGCCAAAACCGTAATTTACTCATACACACACAAGCCTAGAAACTCGTTTTACAAGGGTTAAATGACAAGAAAACATAAAATTTTTTAATGTATATACAAATTATTGACGAACGAATCTCTTAAAAGAAAAAATCATACAAATGAAGAATCATGTAATACAAGAATTAGAGTTTGCGTTTAATATGTTCAAATAATGAACAAAATAAGTATATATTCAGGTTTATAAAGATTTGTATAAAAATTAATTTTTATCATGTAATAGGTGGGAAAATGATAAATTTGAGGTGTTAAAAAGTTGTTTAAAGGCCCTGTTTGTGATTGTTTGTTTGACTTTTTCCCAAAAGTGTTTATTAGCTTATGATATTTCGAAATTAAGTTTTTAAAAATGTATTTGAATTGCCTTTTGCAAAAGGATTTTTTTAAAATAACCTAAAAGGGCATTCTTTTACAATCATTTTAAGGTTATGGATAACGGTAGTGAGTTGCGAAAATGGCGGTGGGTGGTGGAGGAGGTGGGCCGTGCGGTGGTGCGATAGGGCGGGTGGTGGTGAGTGATAGTGGCGGGTGGCGGTGGGTGGCAACATTCACGGTGGGGTGGCGGCATTTGCTGCTAGTGGTGGCGGCTGGTGGTGACGGTGATAGGTGTCGGTGGGTAACGGTATCGGTGGGTGGTGATGAGTAGTAGATTGGATAAAGAGTAACGGTGCCGGTGGGTGGTAACCTTGTCGTCGTTGTGGTCGTCGTTGTTGCTGGTGATGTCATTGTTGTTCAAAACTTAACAGGACCCAATACTAACGACAGCAACGTTAGAAAACAAGGTCGACACTCAAAAATCAAAATCTACTGAAATAAAAGGATAGCTTAAAAATAAATGTTATCTTGTGGTGTCTTTTCAATTTTGTTTTCTTACCCCTTATATTAAATAAACATGTGCATGTCATTAAATAATGTATTCTTATTTTTCACACTTCTCTATTATTAAATAATATCCTTACTAAAATAATATATTTTTAGATAATACCTTTAATTACAAATAATTATTATATTTTTTAACTAAATAATTATAAATAATTATTTAATTTTTTATTTATTCAATCAAATTACACGAGTTTCTAAGTTATTTAAATATTATGTTTAAATAATATCTTTTGAGTATATTGTCACTCAAAATAAAATTTTCAACGCTTTCAATACAATACAAGTCAAGCCTACCTCTTTTTAGAATTTGTACATATACTTTCTATAACAGTTAGCTAAGAGATGCACATAGATCATACGAATGAATATCTTCCTTCATTGGGAAGCACTTGTACGTGCATTAATCATTTGTCATTAAACGTGTTTAATTGTTTATTGTCACAATGCGCCACTCTAGCCGCATGTTATGTTTTGTCAAGCAATCGCAGCATGAGGAACCTCTTTAATGCCAGTAAAAAATGCGATGTTGCAATTGTAGCATGAGTGTAAGGCTGGGGTTTCGATACTCAGTCACCGCACTCTGAGACAACGGTCTTTCCGTTGCATTAACCGACGTTCTAAAAAAAACTTGGTTTGGACGTTTGGTCATAGTATGGTTTTAGAGGTGTCAATTTTTGCCAATGTCAAAGGAAATAGGTTGGTTTGGGTAAACACTTGTAATATAATGGGTTGAAATGGGTAACATCATAATATTGAATGGGTTGAGATGGGTAGCACTTAAAGACAATGCGAATCAAGATAGGTAACCAAAAAAATATGTAAATGCAATGGATTCAAACATTTAAAAATGATTAATAAAATATTTGATAAGAAAATCACTAATAATTATCAAAATAGACTATTTGTTTACTTATAACACGTCTAAAGTTAAATTAAAGTGATGTTTTTTAAGAACAATCCATTTAGACTGAATTGATTTTGCTTAAAACCCGTTCTGACCCAAACTCATCCTGAACCGTTACCCAACCCGCCCATTTTGCCAGACATATATGGTTCGATTGATAACCGGGGTGTGTTGTACACCCAATTAGATATCTAAATGTTAGACTGTCAGGGCCGGCCCAATGGGCCAAGCAGCCCAATCTAGGGCTTAGGGCCTCCAAACTTTTAGGGCCTCCTATTTTCATCAGTTATGGGCTTAATTTAATTCAGGATTTTGGCTGAAAAATAAGTTGGGCCACTATTGATTTTGGGCTTTAGAATCCCGTCCCAACAGGCCACAACCCTCGTTCTGTTTTTTTTTGTCCGGAGGGCGGAGGCCCCTGTGTGTGTATACTGGATAGATCGTTTGCGAAAAGGGGAAAAAGAAAACCTAGGCCAACCGAGAATTTCAAGGTCGCGAGCTTGGGGAATGGAGGAGACGCTCGGGGTTCTTGGAGGAGGGAGACGTTGAGAAGAAACCGATAGGAAGAAACGAGAAGAAACCGTCCTCACAACTCACTACTCTTCGCCTCTTCCTGATTCCTCACGGGGGCCACGACTCTCAAATCACAGCCAGTGATCTTTCACAGCCTCACTGGACGGCTCACGGCTCTTGATTCTTGAATCAGATCATCTCATATTCTCATGCTCTCATGATTGTCGTCTGTCGATAGGTATTACTTTAATACTTTGATTTATTTGTGTTTGAATCTTGATTTTGATTAGTATGGTTGAACTGTGATTGTGGTTACTGCCAAACTGGTTGTTTTAGGATTATGATTGAATTTTGAATTTGATTTAGCCATTTAGGGCTCTGAACTTGTGATTGAATTTTGAATTTGATTTATTTTGCTGGTCATTTGTTAAATTAAGGTTGATTTAGGGCTGTGATTAGGGCTATGATTCATTTTGATTTGAGTTTATAATACAAATTGTAAATGTCAAATAGATACCGTGAAAACGAATCTGGTTATTCAAATAATACAAATGTAGATAAAAACACAAGTAAAGATGAACATATTGATGTTGATGAATTTTTTAAATAATCAAATAAACGAACAAACATATATTGATGAACTTATAAATGATAAGATTTTTTTTGTACTAAAGGGCCTCCATTTTAGTTTTTGCTTTGGGCCTCCATAAAGCTAGAGCCGGCCCTGTAGACTGTATACGGTAATACAACTCTATTCAGTTGGTCATATGCAAAAAATGAGCAATGTTTGCATCACTCATTTGCTAAATGAATACCGTCGTAATTCGGCAAACGGTCAAATATAATACGAGCCATGGATAAACAACCTTATTTAGTTATTTGTGCAACCTTACGGATCATTAAGGCTAAGAAGGGCCCAGGGGCGGCCCGGGAAGGGGGAAACCCGACCTCCGTCTCCGGCCCATTTTTTCGAGGGACACATTTTTATAAATTTATTTATATATATATTAAAAATAATAAATAAAAAAAGTTTGTAAACCCATTTCAAAAGGGGACACCATTTGTATTAAAATGGGTCCATTTTTAATTTTTTGTATACCTAAGTTATTTTTTAAGCTCATCACATAACTTTTTAATTTTTTGGATGCTTATAAAAATTTGGGTCCCTTTAATCTCCCGGATCTCCATCTCCACGCATCCACATTAAAAATTCCCAAAAAAAAACCTCGACGTGCGTTGCTACGGCTGAGAGGCGACCGCCGACCGGCCTTCCGGCTCCCTGCTCTAGCGCCCCTGCCTTCCGGGCTTTCGGCTCTGCTAGTCTCCGTCTTTGCTCCTGCTCGGCTGCTCCAATCGGCCCCTCGGCCCTCGCCCTCAGCCCCTCACGACCGTCGACCTATCTCTGCTCTTGCTCGCCTGCTCGGCTGCTCCAAGCCTCCAATTGACCACTCACCAGGTAATATTAGTATTAAATTGTTAAAGTTTTGTGTTGAATGTTGATTAATGATTATCAATTTCTTATCATCTTATTAATTTCTAATAGTTAGAGTTAGAGACTTAGAGTGTTAAACTGTGATTTTGTGAATCTGTGATTAACTGATTATACATTCTTAGTGAGTTAAATAGTTAATGTTATTCTTATGTGTTGATTTGTGGATTTGTGAATTTGTCAAGTTGAATTAGGATTTAGGTTTACTAATTTAGTTCAAATTTTGTGATTTACATTTACAGATTTACTGATTTAGGATTAGGATTTAGGATTTACTAATTTGCATCTCTAATTTTTAAATTAAGGAATTATGCCTCCTAAACAACTATCCCTAATGTTTATCATTTATTAGTATAATTAGTTGTCCCTTACGAAAATTTTTTATATATTTGAATGCCTTAAGCGTTAGGGGCTAGGGGTATTCATAAACCGACCGAACCGTCTAAACCGGACCGGATCGAAGACAATTGGTCGGTTTTAGAACTTGATGGTGTGGTTTATGGTTTGAGTGTATATATATATATATATATATATATATATATATATATTATTGAAAAACCTAAATTAACGTCTTTTCATTTCTCTTGCCCCTTTATTCTCTATTTTATTTATTCATGGCTCACATATTGTATTAAAATAAAAAAAAAAAAGATAGATGACAATATTATTGATTTAGAAGATCATCTTCAATCAAATCAATCTTTTTAGAGTAGTTTTGTTATTTTGATAATGGTTGGCTTGAAGATTATAATTTTCAACTTTTGAAATTTGAATTTTAATTGGATTATGGTCTTTTAAATCATTATATTAAATGTTTTGTATTGTTTTTTAAAAAAACTCGAAACCGCAAAAAAACCGAATCGTAAAACCGATAAACCATTAATACTGGTCGGTTTGGTTTACAAAACTTACATAGTCGATTTGGTTCGTCATTTTTGAAACCGCAATTAGTGGTTTGGTTTAGAAATTTTTGCAAAACCGACTGAACCGCACCGCAGACATCTTTATTAGGGGCCTTTTTTCTCGATTCGTCCTGGGCACCCAAATTCTCTGGACCGCCCCTGTAAGGGCCCACAATTTTTTTTATCTCTATTTTTGTTTTTGAATCATTTGACGCGTCATTTTGGGACCACAAATATCTATTTGAAGACAAATGTTATAACTATTACGACGACAAATGTTATTCCTGTTGCGATGGTGATGATTATAACTGCTACGATTATGATGATGTGCTGGCCCTTAAGGGGCAAAAGTAAAATTGCACTTATTTTAACGTTATTTTACTTATTTTGTGAAAATAATCGTTAAAAGAGTTGAGGTGATTAACCTCAAACGATAACTTTGAGCCGGGACTCCTTCGGAGCAGCCTCTCTATCCCAACTAGGATAGGGGTAAGGTTTATCTCTATCATTTCCCCCCAGATCCTATTCTAAAAGGATTTTTACTGGGTATGATTGTTGTTTTAAATTTCTTCAAACCATCAACTCATAATTTTGGTTGTACAAGCCTAAACAAGTTGTCAAATAACATAATAATTAATATCAAGCAGTAACGGAGCTTGAGCGTATTTAGAGGGGTGTAATACATTTTAATTTTTTGAAGCGAAGGAGGGAAACAACTATTTTTAACTAAAAATAGCATTTCAGCCGAAAAACTAACAATACAGACGGAAAAAGGAGACAGTCGCCCTCCGCCCTTGAAGATGCCCATGATATCAAGCGTACTAGTTTTATATTATAGCATACAAAACATTCAATCTACAATTCAAAACATGGTTCTATAGCTAGATGACATCTTATATTGGTAGATTGCAACCCTTGTCCATGTGCACGATTTTTTGACGAATAGGTGCATTCTTTGCAAATCAAAGGCATAATGTTTAATTTTTGTTTTTTTTTTTGATAACTCGAGTGTATTGTTGTACACTTGTACTTATTTTTACATTTAAACAAAATTCCATACATGTGTTACAGCCAGGGGTGGCCTTAAGCATTTGAATGCTCAGGACGAGTCGGGGAAAAAAGGCCCCTAATGGCTAACGCACTCAAGTATATAAAATTTTTTCGTAAGAGAAGACTAATTATACTAATAAATTATAAACATAAATCACAATGCCAAGTTTAGTGAAATACATATAACAATAATTAACCGATGATTCGTGTAGCTCGCCTAGTATTTTTCATAGCAAATTGGTTGAGTAGCTCTTCGCAGTCTATCCTTTCTAATATATCGTTCTCGATAGCTATCATGGCCAATCCACTAAGTCTTTCTTGAAACATTGTTGTTTGTAAGTAAGATTTCAGTAACTTTAACTTAGAAAAACTTCTTTCTGCAGATGCAACCGTGACTAGAATAGTCAACAGTATTCTATATGCAATAGTTGCATTTGGGAAATAACCAAGCTCTTTCAAACACTTCAAAATATCTATAGGATGACTAAATTCTTCGGTCTGTGATGTCCCAAATAATTTCAACACAATTGCAGCATCATTATCATTATGCTCTTCAATGTGTTCTTCAACAGACGCTTTATTCATAAATTTATACATAGCATCTGATTGTGACTGTCTCATTTCCTCGTTTCTTTTCCTTTTTTTCGTTTCTGACTGCCGGATAGTTGTTTAGGAGGCATAATTCCTTAATTTAAAATTAGGAATGCAAATTAGTAAACCCTAAATCCTAATCCTAAATCAGTAAATCACAAAATTTGAACTAAATTAGTAAACCTAAATCAGTAAATCCTAACCAGTTAACCTAAATGATATAATCACAAATTCACAATTAACACATAAGACTAACACAAATTCACAAGCAACACATAAGACTAATACTCTAACTCTAACAGACTTACACATAAGAATATAAGATGATAAGAAATTGATAATCATTAATCAACGTTCAACACAAAAACATTAACAATTTAACATTCATATTACCTGGTGAGTGGTGATTGGAGCCGATTGGAGCAGAAGCAGAGTCGGAAATGATTGGAGTCGGTCGGTCGGGAGGGTCAGAGGGATGAGGGGGCGAGCCGGAGAGGGGCTGATTGGAGCAGGAGCAGAGCCGGCGAGGGGCTGATTGGAGCAGTAGCAGAGCCGGTCGTCGTTGCTGGTCACACACACTCACGGTCGTACCAGTCGAGGGTTTTTTTTGGGATTTTGAATGTTAACAGGAAGCCGGGAGTTAAAGGGGGGATTTAAAATGGGCCCAATTTTTCGGGGATTTTGGTGAGTTAAGCATCCAAGTTCCAAATATTATAAATAATAAAAATAAAAAATTTATGTGATGATGTTAACAAATAATTAGGTATACAAAAAATAAACGGTTTGTGTCAGGTCTACTCAATCATGAGCCGGTCGTCGTCGCTGGTCACACACACCCCGGGCCGCCCCTGGTTACAGCAACCATGAGCCAAAACCAAAAATAAACGTTTTGTGTCAGGTCTACTCAATCATTTTTAGAGTCATAAAACTAAGCGCGACAAAAAGACAATGTCTTTTACTAAGTATTACTTTAAAATTCTTCTTCTTTTACCTGTGCTTCTGACCATAAATAATAAACTAAATGTTTATATTTTGTGAAGTTAAAAAAATTGTTTATATTTACACGTATAAAGTGTTTGGATTAAATTTATCTTTATAGTTTTTAAATGCAAATTCTTTAATAAAAAGTTCATAATCAAAGTTTTTTTTGAAAAATCCTTTTGAATTGAATATTAGAAGCCTTTTATATGAATCTTTGTTTTATCTTATGTTTCTTTCAGAATCCATGAGCTAAAAAAACACATTTACCAAAAGAAGTCCCCCTACATATAAAAGTTTTCTAAAAAATTAAGAGCTTTATATATTTTTTTGTTCCTAAGCCTTGAGCATGTTACTATATATACATTTTGATGTTGAATGAACAGTAAAATTATAATAATAATATAATATTAATAATATTATTATATAATAATAATATAATACTAATAATATAATAATATTAAATAATAATAATATTATTATATAATAATATAATACTATAGATATAATAATATTAAAATATATTATTATTATAATAATAATAATAAATATTTTTATAATATATTATTATTATAATAATATATTAACAATTTTATTATAATATTAATATAATAATATTAAAATATTTATTATTAAAATAATAAAAATTACCATATATACATTTTGATGTTGGATTAATAATATAATAATATTAATTAAAATACATTATTATTATAATAATATAATACTATAGATATAATAATATTAAAATATATTATTATTATTATTATAATAAAATAATAATATAATAATAATATAATATAATAATAATAATAATAAATCTTTTTATAATATATTATTATTATAATAATATATTAACAATTTTATTATAATATTAATATAATACTAATATAATAATATTAAAATATTTATTATTAAAATAATAAAAATAGAAAAATATTTTTATAATAATAATAATATAATGTACATTCGACTTAAAGGCCTTGATAATATAATCGTCGTTGTGATCAAATACCTCGGACATGTTTACACCGTACTTTGTAAGGTTTTACATAAGTGTGACAACTGCTGTGACATGTTTTTATATATTTATTTTGATATACGTGATTGTATATGCGCTATGATATTCGAAATCGTGACAGAATTCACGCCGCAACGCACGGGGTTGTCCACTAGTTTCATATATACATCACCAGTATGAACTTTAAACCAAATTAATATTATATAAACATACATTTAGAAGTTAGATCTAAAGTGTTAATTGATTTTCATTTAATAATAATTATTATATAAATACTAATTAAATTATAATAATTGATTAATATGTGTAGTGAAAGTCAAAAAAAAGCGGCCATAAGCGATAATAATAACTAGTAAATTATTATTATTATTATTATTATTATTATTATTATTATTATCATTATTAATTAATTAACCAACACTCATAAGTCAAAACTTTTGCTACGTTTCAATTATTGGTTTATGATGTATTGACAGGTGTTCAATCGATTTTTGGTCTATGCGTGATGATGTTAACGTGGCAGAAAGATAAGCTCAAGATTAATTAATAATAGTAATTATTAAATAATAATTAATTATAATAATTAGGTTTTTACCGTTTTATTTGGTCGTCTTAAGTTTGTGTTTATTAATACTCATTTTATAACCAAACATGACATTTTTTCTGTTATGGTATGACATGCACGTTTATGACGGCTGCACTTTAAGGTTTTACGTCGGAGAGACAAATGTTGAAACGTGTTTTTATGTCTGTGTTATAATATACGAGATCGTGTATGCTTACTGATATTATAAATCGTGACAGACTTTCCGCCGCAACGCGTGTATGCTTATTAATTAATATGTGTAATGTAAGTCAAAAAATGCGGCGGTCATTTGTAAGTTTTTTATTATTTAATTAATATATAGTTATTAGTATTAAAATTATACAATATTAGTAATAATCATTATTAATTATTATTATTCTAATTTAGTAATTATTATTATGTATGTCACTTTTGTTGATTTTCGCGAGCAACAATAATAATAGTTATAATAATAATCATTATATAATATTAATACTAATTAAATATTAGGCTACACATTTCAAAATGTGTGATAATTATTATAAAGGTGTTAATATTTTCTTACACATATGTTTTTTATGTTATCCACATATTATTTTAAAATGAGTTTCATCTTAGATCTGTAACATCAGTGCCGGAACAGTGATCGCAACAGTAAATCGTACAGTAACTCAGGTACACATTACGTGAAACTATGTTATACTATTGATACATTACACTTGATATGAAACTACTATACGATTGACTGAAATCTGATTAAAACCTTAGGGTTTGACAGTCAGAAACATGTCAGACAACACAGTGTTGAAAAATAGATACTTGATTTGATGTTATTGTGTATAAACGTATGTGAGGTTAAACAGAACGAAACTATAACGGTTGTTATTACGGAATGCTAAACCGACGAGTTATTCGTATAGGTGACGATCTGTACGAATGATTCTGAGAGTTTAACGTTCTGAAATAATGACTGAACAGTAGAGAACAAGAATCAGAAAGCCAAACCATCGTCGTGTTCGTTCGAATGACGATTCGAACAAATACGCGCGATGGCGACGCGTTCTGACGAAACGAAACGAAAACGAAAACGAAGAACGATACGAACGATAATAAATTTAAGGAAATATAATATTTCCTATTTTACAATTTTGAAACTCATCATAAATAAAATTAAACAAAACTATTTTACTAATTCGCGAACAAATTAACGAAACGCGTAACAATAATAGAATTCGATAAATTATTTAATAAAACGATATTTAAAATAATTATTAGAAATAAATACCATCCAAGTAGTTAAAATAAACTCTTTTTATTAAATCTACGAAAAAAAATGCTCGTAACGATCCGGATACGCAACGAAAATGCGAACCGAGCAACCGAAACAAACCCGGATACCCTCGGGGTATTTAAACACCAAATGCTAGCATTTATTTCATTTTCTCACAAACCCTATCTCTCTCTAACTCAAAATCCCGGATCCTCTCTCTCACTACCATTTCCAATCTTTGAAGCTTCATAACTTAGCCATTTCTCAACGAAATCGTGCATTCTTGGTGTCCACGCGTAGCTAGGAACGAGCTCTACCTAGAAGTACAACCGATCTGAGGATCCATCCACTGAAACTCGAGGTATGAGCCAAAGAAAAGTCACGAAATTAGGGTTTTGTGTGTGTGTTTGCTCGACATGGGCCTTGGCCGGTCCTAGATCCCACCCCTCGAACCCTACACCTCGTGGAATCGTCACCTTTACAGAATAACATCATGGGGCAGTCCTACAACGTGTCGAGCTGATGAGGAGGCTGGATTCGAACCAGGCTCGCATGTAACAGGACCGAACCTGTGAGCAGCATGGCCTAGCCGAACCTTATGGTGTTAAGCATGCCTTGGCCGAACCTTCCAGTCATGGCCGAACCTTTAGTAATAAGCGAACCCTGCTACATCTTGCGAACCCTAGCCGAACGTATTAGATGCTTTATGGCCGAACCTTCAGCATGTCACGAGCCTTTCATGGTCACCCGAACCCTATGCGAACTAGTATTGCCGAATCTACTTGGGGTGGCGAACCTTTGGTCGGCCGAACCAAGGCGGCATGCCACGAACCCTCAATGCCCTACACCTAGCCGAACCTTAGGTTGGTCTGCATACTCACGAACCCTTGGCTAGGAACGAACCATTTGTGGCGAACTATGCAGGCCGAACCCATGCAAGGACCGGTGAACCCTAGATGAAGCCCACACTAGAGCCAAACCTAGGACCCTTTGCATGAAAAAGGTTCGCTGTGATGGTGACTTAACCGGTTTTCTTGTTTAGCCGAAACATAGCACAACCCAACTCCTTTTTAGTCTAAGCCCAACACCCATTAAACTCAACCGGCCCATCCCCTTTGCTTAGGTCCAACAATTCCGAAAAAAGGGGCCCATGTAATTTCTTTCGGCCCAAGTCAATAAATCTAAATGGCCCAACTCGATCGATTAACCCATTTTATCCTATGCGGCCCAATACTTTTAGCCGGCCCACTAACATACAAATTCTAGGCCCAATTACATTATATTTGGTTTAATAAGTTATCCGGCTCAATGAATTCCAAATAAATTTTAAAACATAAATAAATGTTAGAAATGGTGCATGAAACATCACTTTATTCATTACAAACGGTGATGTTAAAGTTTCTATACAAAGGATGCAAAGTCTTAAACATATCATTTAGAAAGCTTGATATATAAGCTAAATCTAAGTGAAAGAACTTCAAACAATCAAAAAGATTCAACACAATATTATTTAGCATATGGAATTCTGGACCGGATAACGAACAAGACTCGCAAGTGTTAGTCAACTTTAGGACTAACACTTACACGCACAACAACCCCACACAAACTTATACTTATAAGCTACAACACTATGAAATCAATACAGGAGCGTGAACATCATAACAAGTGCAAACAAAGAGCGCGTGCATTCTTATTCTACTTAGTCAAACACTACGGACACAAGGTGAGTTCATTTGTCCCTTTTCAAACTTATTTGTTTTACTTAGGGACTGAGAAGCATGTTAAACAAATATATTATTGAAATGTTATTTAATGTTTTTAAACTTAAACATGATGCTTATGTTGATGCATATGATGGGAAACTAGTATACTTTGAGAAACTATAAACTTGATACTTATACTACAAACTTGAAGCTTGAAACTAGATGTTGGATGCTTATGCGGGAAACTAAATGCTTAAATGTGAGACTTGATACTTATACTATAAACTAAATGCTTAAACTTGAAACTTGATGCTTATGCTTGAAACGAGATACTTAAACTTGAGACTTGATGCTTATGCTTGAAATGAGGTGGTTAAACTTGAAACTTGATGATTATGCTATGGAATTCATGATGAAACTATACGTGGATGCTTGAAACTATATGCTTGAAACTATGACTTGCGCATGAAATACTAAGCATGTATCTAATCATGGGCTACGTAATTGCTAAACTTTTGCTAGAGCAGAGCTTGTACCTATGTATTGAGATACATGGAAACTAAACCATGACGAGGCTAAGCTATTATCTATATAAGAGACATGTAATTGCTAAACTTCTGCTAGAGCAGAACTTTTGTCTGCTTATATGAGATATGTAATTGCTGGATTGTTTGTGTATGCATGGCTTGTGTCTATGTATGAGATACGTAATTGCTAAACTTCTGCTAGAGCAGAGCTTGTATCTTGTATAGGAGACACGTAATTGCTAGACTAAGCTTAACTAATTCATGAGATACGTAATGGCTAAACTTCTGCTAGAGCAGAGCTTGTATCTAGCCGTGAGCTACGTAATTGCTAAACTTCTGCTATAGCAGAGCTTGTACTCACGCATGAGATTAGTGAAAGCTAAACTATATGCGTGTGAAACTATGATGCTTGATAAACTTACTTTGAAGCTAATACTTATGAATGCTATAGACTTATAAACTTTGAAACAGAAAACTAAAGCTATGATGAGGAATGGATTGATTGGTAGGTAAAATGCTTAATTATTATTAACAACAGTGTCATATGCGAATTAGTATGTGGTGGGACGGCGTCTGGGCGGGTCGTAGGCTCGACTCAGGGGTATGCCCTATATATAAGCATACCGATTTGGATATTACATGTGGAGTTAATGAGGTTAAGGTTTTACCGAAAGAGGTTTGTTAAAGCTATTTTTAAACTTATAAACTTTATGAACTCACCAACCATTGTGTTGACTTTGTTTTCTTACATGCTTTCTCAGGTGAAGAACATGTTTAAGCTAAGGCTTTGGATTGTATGCAAGGCGGCCTAGATAAAGGACCTAGATGATTTTGGAAGCACATATTTTGTGAATCATACAAATCACTTTTGGTTGTCTTGTACAGATTACAAGATAGAAAACAATGATTCTTTTGTTAGGTTTACTTAGTTAAATTACTGAACATTGCTATTGTAATTTAACTTTGTAATCCTAGTTACTGTTTGATTGTGCTTTAATTTATTCTTAACATTGATGCTATGTAAGCAATCTGATCATTACGATTATCACTCACGATATCGCGCCCCGAGAACCTTCTGCCCGACGGGGACTTCGATCCAACCCCGCCGGCTCGGGGTGTGACAAGATCGGTCATCTATTTTCCCTTTTATTATTTTATTAGATACTTAACATTTGATTTATTTATTGTTTCTTGAGGTTAATTGTTTTTTATTTTTCTAATATTTCTTTTACTAATATAACATCGTAATGTGTTTTTTAACTTCGTTCAATGAATAAAACTGAGTTAATGTATTAATGTTTTTATTAACATTTTGTTTTCCTGAATTACCTTTTCGGCTTTATGTCTATGTTTCGATTTAAGTTAACATTTATTAAATATTGACCCGTTCAGTTTATTGCAGTCTTCCACGTTTAATATTATAGTTATACGATTTATATGCATTCGTTTTTATGTTTCCAATGCTCATTTTTACAACGGAAAACATTTATGCCCGAACTTTATTATCAATTGGTCCGATTACCGCCGCGAAGCGTGAGTATAACCCTAGTTTTAATATATTTTATACTTAGGGCATGTTTGTCATTTAGGCCTTGTTTGAGATTCTATCTAAAAATGACTTATTGGCTTTTTTAAAAAGCTAATAAGTTAATAAGTTGTTTGCCAAAGTTAAAAAGACTTTTGAAAATGATTTTTTGTAAAAGGGTAATAAGTTGTTTTTCAAAAGCTAAAAATTCTAGTTTTTCAAAATGACTTATGACATAAAATTATAAATCTACCCCACTCTTTACCCTTTACACAATAACCTTAAAATGATGTCAATAAAAAAAATGTCCGTTTGGTCATTTCAAAAATTTAGTGTAGAAAAGCTAATCTAAATACATTTTTTAAAAACTTTATTTTTCAAAAAGTCATAATTTAATAAACACTTTTTGACAAAAAGTCCTTTTGAAGTTAAATAAGCAATCTCAAACAAGACCTTAATTTCAAAATATCTATTTAACTTATTGACTTTAAGAAGTTAAAAAAGTGCTGAACGGTTAAAAATGTCTGAATGATTAAGAGGATCTAAACCATTAAGTGGTGAACCGATTAAGACTGTTCGATTGCACATCTGAATGGTATGTATTTTTTATTTAGCGTGGTATTGGTGCTAAATAGTTTTTTTTTGGAACAACAACACACCATGTATTAAGAGCTAGCGGGTAACTGGTAAGTAAAACACCCAAATGTACACCACCTTAGGAATAACTTGGCCAAAAGGTGATCACCAACAAACGAAAATACATCGAAAAATATAAAACATAAAAATATTGTATGAGGCTTGATATCCATTTTTACCCGACAGGAAATCACACCAAATACAATCCATCACATTTTGCTTATGCTTAGTAGGGGACTTGACAACCACTTTTCCTAGCTGCATATCAACTTTTTATCTCTGTTTGCCATCCATGAGAATGCCTGAATCTTGATCTCATCCACAATTTCATCAATGGACTTCCTTACTTTTTTAAAAATCCATTCATTCCTGCATTTCCATAGAGCCCAAATAGTAGAATAAATAACGATTAATCTTACTTTGTTGTTCAAACCAGAAGAGTTTGTAGGCCTTGTAAGTGTTATGATTCCTTCTATGTTGCCTCGTGAGTAAAAGTCCCAATTCGACCACCAAGATAATCTTCTTCATGTTTCCTGTGCCACTGGACACCTGAAGAACAAATGATTAATATCCTCATCATCCAATTTGCATAATGAACATTGTTGGGATTGAACCAAAACTCCTCGATCTGTAAGGTTTACCAATACATGAATTCTGTTTAAGGACAGTCTCTACACAAAACACAATACTTTAGTCGGTGCCCATGTAAGCCATGTTATGTTAATAGATGGTGATAAGTCATGACACTCTGTTAACCATTCGTTGCATGATTCCATTTGTCACTTCCATTCGATAACACATAGCTTTGGATCATTACTTCCAGGTCATGTAGGTCTTATAGCGTATCATTATCCACAATAGGTCTCCTCCAAGCTCAATCGAACTTGGTTTCTTGCCTTGGGTTAAATTGGAGCCTATCCGCCACCTTGCAATTTTTATTAGAGTCGAGGGCGTATAGCTTGGGGAACAATTGACTGAACGTGGTTAGTTCAAACCATGGGTGCTTTCAAAATAAGGTAGTTGATCCATCTCCCACTTGTTTCCTGATGTTGGAATTGAGTGATTTACCAGCTTCAAGTATGCCCACACCCAACTTGACAATACATGACCATGTTCCTTTATTTGATTTTCTTCCCAGCTAATTTATGGTGCTCAAGGAAACATTATGAATTGCCTTAATAACCATTTCCCACAAACCCGTATTGTCGGTTAAGGCCCTCCACCACCATTTTGTTAGAAGAGCTAGATTTAACGATTTCAAGCATCCTACCCCAAGACCACCTTTCCTTTTTGCTTTTGTAATCTTTTCCCAAGCAACCCAACGGATTTTCCTTTGATTTTCTTTACCACTCCATAGGAACTTTTTACGGATGGATTCTAGTTCTTGTAGAATTTTCTTTGGGGCTTTGAACATGGAGAAAAAATACAATGGAAGACTACCCATAACACTTTTAATTAGTGTCAGCTGGCCCCCAAATGATAGATTTTTGGCCTTCCATGAATTAAGTTTCTTCCTGAATCTGCTAAAAATTGGTTCCCAGAATTTAGACAAGCCCATATTTGCACCCACCGGCATACCTAAGTGCGTGAAGGGAAGGGATGTTGCCTCGCATCCTAATCTAGCGGCTGTTGATAAGACTTCATTTTCATTCATCCCAAGCCCAATAATTTTGTATTTGTTGTGATTGATTTTCAGACCAGCAACAAGGAAGAAAACTCTTAAAAGTCTCATTAAGTTGACGGCATTTTGCGTTGACCATTCACCCATGAACACTACATCATCTGCATACATTGAACGAGTGATCACATGGTCATTGTTAGGAAGTTTTACCCCATGTAATAACCTTTTAAAGATTGCCGTCTTAACCATGGCAGATAAACCCTCCATAGCAATGATGAATAAAAATGGGCAGATCGGATCTCCTTGTCTCATTCCTCTTGATATTGGGAACTCGCCTGTTGGGGATCTATTGACAAGTACTGAGCATCGGCTTGATTTCAAATAACCTCGAATCCACATCCTCCATTTGTTACCAAAATTCATTTTTTCTAGAATGGACTCAAGGAATTACCAATTAAGTGTGTCAAAAGCTTTGGCAAAGTCCACTCTGAATATCATTGTTTTCTAGCCCAACTTTGTAACTCATTAACGAGGATATGCCTGTCCAAAATGTTCCTACCTTTGATAAAAACGGTTTGTTCTGAACCAATGATTGACTAAATTACCTTTTGTAACCGTATAGCCAATAATTTACCTAAAACTTTAGGCATACATCCGATAAGGCTGATTGCTGAACTGAATCATTAAGATGCTAATTTATTTCAAACTAAACACGCAGAATGCTGAACGGTTAAAAGACAGAGCATTTTGTGTTAGGAGGGAACGAGGCGAAGCGCTTAACAGGACCCGTTGCTAGCTTTCAAAGTCAAAGCTAGAATTCACTTAGCTAATACGAGTACCACATGGACTGAAAGAGGGCAGGCATGTACTTTCCTACTTTCTAAATCGAATAGATTTTTGATTCGATTTAGAAATCATGAATTATCTCTTTGGTTGCACCCCCTCTTAAAAACTAAATACCGGTCTGTTAGGATGCCTCAGCTGCATACATCACTGCACTTCCACTTGACACCTATCAATTGTTATCAAGTAAGTCTTCACTAAATTTCGGGACGAAAATTTTCTAACAGGGGGAGACTGTGACAACTCAAAATTCTCATGTTAGAATCATAGCCCGAAAATGAAGAGAATGAGCGTAAGCGAAATCGCGAAACGAGGCTCCGATTTCAAGATACACTGAATCGAATATAGCAATAGATTAGAGGTCAAATATTTTTAACTCTTTAGGTCTTGAGATTATAACCATTGGAAAGAGCTCGAAAAATCGTGAACGTAGGCGAAAACCGTGCGCAAAACGGAGTTCGTATGCTCCCGGAATCGCGAAACGAAGATTTAGTCGAAAAATGGACGTAATTACCATGGGGCGGTACGCCCCGGGCCACGCACGCACCTGGGGCGATGCGCCTGGAACCCTAAAAATATCTGGTGACATCACTTTATCCGCGCGGTACACCCCGACTCCCCGTTTGGTCTGGGGCGATGCGCCTGGGGCCAGAAAATCGGAAAAATGGCTTAAAAAGTCAAGATTTCATCCAGAACTCAAACCTTTATCTTCCTATCGACGATTTCCGCTCCCAAACACACAAAATCTCATTTTTCATCATCCCAATTCCATTTTGAAGGGTTTTAAACGTCCGGATCGCACCACGGAACGTTTTTGCAAGTCCCGATCGTAGTTTTACACTCAGAAACTCTGTCAGAATAGGTAACGGTTCATTTTAACCTTCTAGTTTAATAATGATTGATTAAATCTTGTTTTTGAACGTAATGGTATAGTTAGGGTTGTTGATTATTGCCTAGATGATGGTTAGGATTGATTATAAACGAAAAACACGATGTTTTAACGGGTAAATCCTTGTTTTGATCCGTTGTAATGTCCGGTTTGCATGAAATCATAACAATGGTTATAATGGTTTAAACCATTTGATTATGACAATGTAGGTGATTAGTTTGATAAATCTTTGACATGCAACGTGTAAAACCAGGTGTTTCAAACTAATCACAGGCATTAACATACTCATTGGAACGATTATCTGAT
Source organism: Mikania micrantha (assembly GCA_009363875.1). Classification (NCBI taxonomy): domain Eukaryota; kingdom Viridiplantae; phylum Streptophyta; class Magnoliopsida; order Asterales; family Asteraceae; genus Mikania; species Mikania micrantha. The sequence goes on along the minus strand of CM018680.1, from coordinate 60,154,162 downwards.
GCATCTGATAACAGTCAGATAGTATGTTAAACATGGTTATTAAACCTATTCTAATACTACATTGTGATATTTCATGATATTTGGGTAATCAATAACAAGGATTAATCATTCCTAAGCCATTAATCTATCTAGGAACTGTTTTCGCATTATAATCAATAACATTAACTATTTGATTAATCCGAGATTATTCTGATTAATCAAACATGTCATCAATTTCATATTAGGAATCTGAATCAGCATAGGTTCCTACATTATCATACATTGTATGATATGACATTAAAACAAATAATTAAATATTAAACATCAGTTTGATGACTGTTAAGACAATGTCTTTGACATTGGACGTTCAGAAAGATATAATCAGTAAGTTAAACTATAAATAACTAATTTAACATAAATAAATGCAGAATCATCATATTACTATCAGTTTGTGTGATATTCTGCTATCAGTAAGATATCAGGTGAGTTTCGTACAACCCCTTTTCTTTTTAATGTTTTATAAACATCGGGGTAACTCTGTAAATCCTTTTCTGATCATATGATATGCATCACTGTTATCTGTGTGATTTCATGTGACTTTTGTGTGATTTCATGGGATTTTGCCGTTAGTATCTCTATCACAGTATCAAAAGTCCTCATCTCGTGAACTGTATCTAGTGAACCCATGTGGGGCCGAACATGAATCATTGATAGTACTATTGGCTGACAACCCATTCGCTGGGAGGGTTGCTCCTCCCCTTGTGTGAATGTTTGGTTCCTGTTTCCGAAATATCTTCTTAATATTAGTGATAGATATTAAGATAATGAGGCATCAAGATACTTACCGACGGGTAGTGTCTTTATCAAAACACAGAACGTCCGAAAGGAACTAGATACGTGTCTCATGGTTATCTGGAACTGAACTTTTTGAGAATTTACATATCATATCATATTGTTTTAACTAAACTATCGAACTCATCAGCTTTGTGCTGACGTTTTAAACTTAACATTTTTGCAGGATAACAGTGAGGACATGGTGATGATGCACTTTACACATTTGTAATTAAATAAACCAGATTGTGTAATAAATTTAGCTGTACTGTTGATGTAACTACGAAACCCTTGTGATGTATTTATTCTAAGTTAATCTGTGTGCTGTGATATCAGTTCAAGTAAGTCACCCCTTACCTCTGAGACATCACCACTATGCTTTCGCAACCTCTTCAGTGTGACGTCTGACATCATCACAGGTGATGAGAGGTGGGGGTGTGACAAACTGGTACACCAGAGGTGCGTCCTTCCCGGCCCTCTCGTACTAGGAAAATGTCCTCTCAATGATGCTCTCATTCAATTGGACGTATTGATCCAATTTTTAAATTTTGTTTCGCAATTTCATAATCCAAGTTTTCAGTTTTTAAATTAAACTAAATAAACTAACCCTAAGCCTTCTTGGCTTTCATCCAGCATCCACTCAACCTGCGGACGCTCCCTCTCGCTCCCATCGGCATCTCAACTACAGCAGCCATTCCTCGTCGTCTAGCCAGCAGCCCTCACCACCATCGGCATCGACATCGACATCTAGCCCGACCGTTCTTCATCATCTAGCCGGCAGCTGCAGGGCCTCCAACATCTCAGTTAGATTAGGTCGACATTCAGCCCGACGGTTCTTCTTCATTATCTTGAAGTTTACATGTGTTAATCCAAGCTCCTTGTTTATTGTAATAAGATTCGAGCTATAAACCCACATGCTCATTTATAAACCCTAATACGAATTTTCACTGATTTTTAGTTACTAGTACTATAATCGAGCTCAATTTTGTTACCAATTGATGTAGATGACATCTTCATTGATTCATAAAGCTACATATGAAGCTGATAATTCATTTGATTCATCTCTAAGAGAAGCTTTCCAACTTCTCGAACCTCAATTGAGGCCCCCTTTTCCATTAACAATCAGAACCGAACCTGAATACTTCAATCTCAACCGTGCTATTCTATATGGTATCTTATGTGAAACCCATCTGGCAAAAGTTCATATAAAGCACTTACATGGCATTGTAATTGATGGATACTGTTTCTTCACAAGTTTACTATGTAGGGTAGTTGATGAATTGTATTCAAAGCTTGTTGAGACTGTGAAAGTTCAATTAGTTTATGTTACTTCAGTAATGATTGATGTATCAGCTATTGGAATTGATAATGTGTTGGTGGCTTTATTGAGGCAAATCTGTGGTGGTGACTTAAGTGAAGCGAATTTGTGGTTGTGTTCAGAGATGGTTAATATTTTCAGGGGCAAATGGGAATGTTTATTGGAAGAACACCCTGTAATTTTATCGAGTGCACTGTATGTGTTTCTTAGGGTTTTGTCTGATCATTGCAGAGTGTCTTTGAACTCAAAGTTAGAAACTTTGAAGCAAAAAGAAATTGATTTTTGTATACAGATTTTCAGGGATGAGTTCCATTTGTGCTTGAAAATTGGCAGGGATGTAATTAGGCTTCTTCAAGATTTAGTTCATGTACCTGAATTTCAAGATTTATGGAAAGATCTCTTATTGCTACCTTCTAGTTTCAAAACATCTGGTTTTTCAGATATTTCTCAGCTGTATCAATCCAGGACTTGTAGCAGGTACTTTTTGCTTCGTATCACACCCGAAATGGAAGCCCATTTGCGGTTTTTACTAACAGAAGTCAAAATTGGAAGCCAAACACGATACCAAGTGTGGTTTGGGAGGAAATTTCTTAATGCTCCTGAGAAAGAAACCGTTTTGATTGATATTGTGCGGTTTATCTGTTGTGCACATCACCCATCTAAGGATATAATCCATTCCAATGTGATCCCGAGATGGGCTGTCATTGGTTGGTTACTAAAATGTTGTACCAAGAATCATATAGAAGCAAATGTGAAGCTGGCTTTGTTCTATGATTGGCTTTTCTTTAGAGAAGACGTTGATAATATAATGAACATCGAGCCTGCTATATTATTGATGGTAAACTCCATACCCAAATATATACACATGACACATAATCTTTTAGACTTTTTGTTCCTTGTGATGGATCAGTATGATATTGATAGGAAAGATTTGATTTTGAAGGGCGTATCATCGGCTCTTGATGTTCTTGAAAGAAAAGGTGTTGTCAGGTCGTTTGATGTTTTGACTTCTTGTGATATGCTTTTTTCATTTCTTAAAGAGAAACTTGTGAAGATTTTGTCTTGAGGGGGTTCAATTACTTGCAGCCAGATTTTGCCTGTGATAGGTGCTAGGATCTGATGATATTATACAAAACGGGTCCTTTAGTCAGGTTTGCATCCTTGCATATCTTGATATTCAGATTCATGTTTTAGTTGTGATCTTCAAGATTCTTGAATTTTTTTAATTGTTACTAGTCATGCATACACTAATATAGAGGTGGATACCACCATGTTTTTTGGTCTTATGTTTACCTTGACTTTTACATAGGGTTTTAAATGAGTTAGGTTGTGGTCGATAGATTTGGAGCTTGGCTCCAGAAATGTAGGATGAAGCTGGGCTAAGGCCTCAGCTTGATAGGTCTGCCAGTTTTCATGATTTGGGCTAAAGTTTGGCGTGAAAAATTATAGTATATATGTGTGCGTGTGTGTATCGTTAGATGCTAGTTAAGCAATGAGGTAGGGATTTGGGATTAATTGGAGTAATATATATAGATGTAGTTTTTCAAAGTTATATATATATATATATATATAAAACCAAATTTTCTATATAATTTTCTAAAAATCTTCAGTTATATATATAGGCTGCCAGAATAATCGGTGGAATTTCAAAGGTTGTTGAAATTTTTTGGCTGATTTCCAACTGCCTAGGCCCAATTTTGTCCAATTTTTATTTTGGATGATTAGCCAAAATCAAAGTGGCAGACCGTTGCCTAGCGCCGATTAATCATCTAGGCCAATTTTTATAACACTATATGTATGTATATATATTTATACATATAGGTGTTGATTATTATACAAAGGGTTTTTTGCATGCGATGTGTACGAATCATGTGTAAAATTATCAAGCATAATCCATCTGTGTGATAATTCCATCTATTTGGTGTTAATTGTTTTTGCATGATAATTCCATGCAGACTTGGTACACTTCGCTTGCAACGACCTTGTATTTTCAACTTTCGATATATATTTATATAGAGAGAGAGATGTTCACTTAAGAAACTATAGTAGTTAAGAATTAAAAGAATCATTTCTAGATACAAATTTAAAGGGTATTAAAGTAACTTCCTCTAAGGCCTTAACTTAAAAGGAAATTACTTTTATACCTCTTATATCATGTGGCTATAAACGATTTTTTTTAGTTCTTTGCAATTTATTTATTATTTGAATGAATCTCTATGCACACACATACTAGGTTAGAAACCCATGTATTTTAAGGGTTGAAAACCATGTGATGCTTTATTTTCTTTCTGTGCATAAGCTGTATGATAAGTTCTTTCCTTGTTCACGGAGAATTTAATGAACTAAAAAGAACTGTAGGTAATAATCATTTTTAGTTTTTGGTTTCGTTGTAAGGCGCATAGGACTAAAGATGCAAACTGCTGTATAGCAGATTAACATTTTTTTTCATAAACTTTGACTGCTTATTTGCTTTGAATGAGATGTTTACACTGAAATTTTGAGAAATGAAAAAACTGTAGTATAATCATTTGTCCATTTTTTCCATAAAGCAAAAGCTTTCTGAATTTTACAGAAAGTGTATGTATTAAAATCATAAATTGCATCCCATTAGCAAGGCCAGCAAGAGCGTAAAATGTGGCATACTCTAAATCAGCAATGCTGTTTTAGAAAACTAAAAACGATAGAACTTTTTCTCCTTATTTTGAATTAATGATGCAGCTTGCAGTGTAGCAAATTATTTTCTTGAATGAAAGCATTTACAATTTAATTTTATGAAATGGAAATTTTATATTGTTTAAGTTTTGACTGTTTTTATTAACATGGCTTTATTCAGTAGAATCTTACTAGTTACTTTTTTTTAGTTACCATGGTAACCCACTTACGTAGTGAAAACTGGGTCAATGACCTCTAAGGAAAATCGCCCCAAGTATGAATTGAACTTGAGACCTCTAAGTTGTCTCTTTATTTTAACCACTACACCACTTTCTTGAAGGTTCTTTATAGTGACTTGGTGAGTACAAATGTAGGAATGTAGTGGAAAAAACTTTACTGCTAATTTTTTCTTTTAAGGTTTGAATTTTTAAAACCTGTGAGTTTCTTAGTATCATAATTACCATATTATAATCATTAATTTAACAAATTGGAGGTTCTTGTCAGGGAAACTGAACAGAATACAACAGAAAGAACAAAAGTTTTGGGCTTATGTTGATATTGCTAGACCAGTTGAATCTTTACCACAAAAAATCAATTAAGATCATATCTTTATCCCAACAACACCTGCAAATTTATTTAAGCAAGATTAAATACAACAAATTTCAAGAGATCCACACACAAATGACAACACAAAGTACTCAGCTGGGCTAGAATTTAATCAAAAGAAATAAATGTGTTCACTTACATTAGAGTCACACAGAGGCAGCAAACCAATCAACCAAAAGCAGTGCTATTTTAATAATAATCCAAACTTGTGTAATTTAATTTAGGAGGTTTTACACATCATCATAATATATTTTAATCCATTTTCAACATGTTTGACACATTAGAACTAAAAACATACTCCGAACAACACAATTATAAGTACGTGAGTCGAACTTGATTCTATAATATCAACTGTTAAATATGAAAATTGATAGCAAAGCATAAACAAATCTTGATGTAAGCATAACAGTGTCCTGAATCAGGTTGAAAAGACAATTATCTCATTTGCAAACATATCTGGGCGGGATTAAATATATGACAGGGTTACCCGATATTGTAATCATCATCGTTGATCAACACGAAGAATATACGGCCCTAATAGTAATAGAACTCTGCGCAAAGTTTCCTCCCGTGATATGAGTTACTACTCCTTGATCACTTATACTACCCCAAACATCTGACTGCATTTTCCAACTGAAATGAAATATGACTACTGAAATTGCATTGTACATCCAGAATAGTCCTAAGAAGACATGGTGAACAGCTTGAGTGCACAATGATAGAAAAAAGCCAATACTCTGGATGAGGAGCCTGCAAATAATTTAATTAACTGGATTGAGAAATAGTTCCAAGATGATAAATATTAAAATATAAGAACATTTTGGATGATTTCCAACAAAATGAAACTAAAGACTTCTAATTCTCTCAGTTTTTTTTGCTAACAGAAAATATGAACACTAACACAAAGAAGTGTCCCACAAATGATGGTATAATTAGAGTAACTAAATAACTGCTTAAAAAAAAAGAAACACTTTATAAACTAACCAAACCAAAAGAAAAAAATGCATTTAAAATTGAATTCTACAGGGAAACAATTTGAGCACAAGTTTCTTGATTCATATATTGTTTTAAGGTGTATCATGCTTATTCGGAAAACGTAAGGAAAGTCTTCAAAACTTCCTCATTGCAGGAACCACTGGTAAGTATCCATTTCAATCTCTCTTTTAGTGCCCGATTTCCTTTCATTCCAGCACCTTATACGGCTCCTTGTTCAATTCTTTTGAAGTTATTGGATCCTATTCCGCGTTCGAGAATCTCCTCCCTTCTTCCACTCCGGCCCGAAGAGTAACTAGGACCAATTTAGTAACGTTTTCATGTTCCAATACTCTATGCACATATAATATTCCTTAAGTTACATATTAGACAAAGCCTTGCTCCAGATGAACATGTTAAGATGTCTTTATATACTCATCTATGTCTATTGTCCATGAACATGTCATCATTCATATATTTTCAATGAGTTGGTGAAAAAATTGTTAAAAATTAGTGTAAAAAACTATCAATAAAGACTGACACTACATACATGGCTTATTTTACACATGAAGCTTGAAAGAACAAAAACTTCCTTAAAAGTTATTGCTTTGTCTATCTTCTCATCATATAATACCTCAAACCTCTATCCAATCAAAAGAAAAGCTTAATTAACTACCATTAATCTAGATTCTAAAAGAAATTCAGTAACGCTGACGGTTATAGATATTTTAACCCCATATCATAAAGATAATAGAACAATAAAAATTAACCCTCAAACTTGATTATTGTTAATACAGTTTAAACTCTTATTGCAGATCCAAATAACTTATAATGAGAGAAACCTAATAGTGCAGATAAAATTTCCCCATATACCAACCAGATCTAAACATGAAAACCTAAAAAATTTGAATCAAATTACAAACCTTGGAATGTTTATGATCACCAAGATCAGCATCTTCAAGAGTCTTCTTACCAGAAACAATGCAATATCACAAACAATCATAAAGGTTCAGATCATTCTTCACATCAATATGCCAATCTGCCTTAGACCCATGAGTTTGACCACCCCAAATCAGGTTGGAAAATTGGACGCATTGAACAGGTCTATCAACTCAAATTGATATATTTCACCCCACCTCATTGTTGATGATTGATTGATAATGAATATGGCAAAATTAAGCAGCAATGAAAGTGTGATTTGCTAGTAAAACAAACCGTGAATGTGGCACTCAAATGTGATTGATTTGGTCATTTATATGGATCTGCAAATGTAAAGGATGCTGTTGGTAACCATTATTGTCCCGATTGATACGGACTTGCAGACAGATATACTGATTTGGGAAATCAAAAACATTTTTAAAAGGAAGGTTGATATGGATTTGCAAATGGATACATTTTATTTGGGGGTCAAAATCATTTCCCAATGGAAGATATGTATGCTGGGTTTAATTTCAATTGCAAAAGAGGAGTGAATTAAGGAAACTTTGAAAAAAATGTCAAACATTTTGATCATTAATCTCGACGACACTCTCATTTCTCATTTCTGATGGATAATATTGCTTTAGAGATCATATAATCGGAAGAATATACATTGTTTTGAATTGAGGAAAGATTACAATGATCAATTCTTTAATAGAGTTTCTCGGACGGGGCATGAAATTGTCATGTCATTGGGTATGCAAATAAAGCTTCCTTGATCAATTCTTAAGTTTCATATTCGTGACTTGATTCATAATCAAACTATGACCCAATCATGCCTCGTACCATGACCCAACTCATGGTTACACATGACCTGATTTATGACTGAACCATTACCCTTGTCTAACATGGTTCATTTTATTATCATAAGATAACCAAAAAAAAAGGATAAACGGTAATGATCAAAAATTTTTTTCGTTGTCCATTTAGTGACCAACATGTACAAGTGACAAAATAGATGGGCTAATCGGGTGATGTACTAGGTAAAATAGAAGTAGCCAACAAAACCGGTTCCGGAACTGGTTCCGTTTCCAAAAAAACCCGGTTTGGCCACCTCTAAGGTAACATATGTGGAAAATAAATTTTAATTCGGGTCAAAGCAAGACATTTTAAAAAAGGGAAAAACTTTATAAAAATGTAACCAACTTTTTATTTTGTCCCAATCAAGTCACTCAAACATTTTTTTTGTCTCAATTAAGTCATTCAAGTTATTTTTGTGTTTGAATTCTATGTTTTTAACCTGAATTGTACGTAATACATGTTGATATAAGTTTGAGTAAATAATTTTTTTTAAAAAAATGACTGACTTGAATAAGTAATTATTAATTATTAAATTTTTGTTCTTTGTCAGATATTAGTTAAAATTAATAATTATTGATTCAAATCAATCAATTTTTTTAAAAAAATTATTCACTCAAACTTATATCAACATGTATTACCTACTATTCAAGTTAAAAACATAGAATTCAAATACAAAAGTAACTTAAATGACTTAATTAGGACAAAAAATTCTCATTTCTCATTTCTGATGGATAATATTGCTTTAGAGATCATATAATCTGAAGAATATACATTGTTTTGAATTGAGGAAAGATTACAATGATCAATTCTTTAATAGTTTTTCTCGGATGGGGCATGAAATTGTCATGTCATTGGGTATGCAAATAAAGCTTCCTTGATCAATTCTTTAAGTTCAATAATTAGAAAACCAGAGTCATTAAGTGCTTTCATATGTATGACTTGATTCACAATCAAACTATGACCCAAGCATGCCTCGTACCATGATCTGATATATGACTGAACCATTACCCTTCATATTTTCTTGTCTAACATGGTTCATTTTATTATCATAAGATACAAAAAAAATACCACAATGAACGGCAATGATCAATTTTTTTCCTTGTTCATTTAGTGGCCAACATCTCATACCAAAAATATCTAAAATGTACAAGTGACAAAATAGATGGGCTGAATCGTGTACACTAGGTAAAGTATGTGGGATTTATTTATTTATTTTATTATTATTATTTTTTTAAAATTTGGGTCAAAGCAAGACATTTTAGAAAACAAGTCAAATTGTTTGGCTCAGACATTACGGTCATAACATCTAAAGCTTGATTGGGTACACATAATTTTTTATATGTTGTAGTATATGTATGTTAAGTGTATTTCTTCTTCAGTTTCAATTTTGCTATGATTTATTATATATAGAGTTATTAAATATTGGTTCGTTAAAACATTATGATAAATAAACATAAATGATAATTACTTGATTTTCACTCAAAATACTGCAATCTCCAACTTTTAATTTCATCAAAGGTTTTTGTTCATTTGTTACCATTACGATTCAAAAAGCTAGGAAAAAATTTAGAATTAACTAACGCTTTTTTTGTTTTTTTTTTATAAAATTATATACACTATATAATTTCTAGATGTCTTAATCTCATACAAGTTTTAAAGACTAATGTACAAACCTGATTTGCATAAAGGCAAATATTTTTTTTTATTGGTTTTCTTGGATTCCATTTTGTTTTATATTTATATAAAATGCCTTTAACCAAAAGGTAGTTGTCACAATAATAGAAAGGTGATATTAAGATGTTTCTTTTTAAAATAAGTTGAAGGTTTAAGTTCACAGTGCACACAAAAATGTGAAAAAAATATTCATCATCAACGTGCTCAATATCTTTTTTAGCTTTTGGTTTTCTGATTTTGATTTTGACAATGGTGTTTTAATTTTAAGAAGAATTACATATTTACGCTTTATAACTTTCAAACTTACATATTTTCCTAAGGTGCTAATTTTCAATAAATAACATACAATGCTCTTAAAACATAATTAAAAAATATATGTAATATACAAGTTAGAAAAAAGAAATATATAAACAATTCTTTCTTTTTTATTTATGGGTCAGCTATGATAGTCTTATCGCTTATTGCCATACGAACTTCACAAATATTTTACAAATTGTTAACATTAAAAAAAAAGAATGGTTTAATGTATTCTGGATCTTAGACGGTTGACCGGATCATAAATGTGTAGTTGGGTGATCTTATAAAATGGCAAATAGGATTTAAATAATCCAAACTTTGACCCATTGGCCGCTGCCGGTCCCAACTACGAAAATCCCCGATAACGGTTCGAACTTTCGACATATTTTCCCGGGGCAGACCGCCGTCAAATAAACCCTAACGGTGTTAACGTTTATTTCGAATTTCGAACGGATTTTTGAGGGCTTTTGTTCAGATGGAGAATACGAGTCGAATGATGTATAACTTACCTCGAAACGTTGCTTCAAATTTCCCAATTTTGGTGTTTAAACTTTCAATTCGTCAAAAGAAATCATCAAATTGAGAAATTTGGAGCAACGTTTCGAGGTAAGTTATACGCCATTCGACTCGTATTCTCCATCTGAACAAAAGCCCTCAAAAATCCATTCGAAATTCGAAAAAAACGTTAACGCCGTTAGGGTTTATTTGACGGCGGTCCGCCCCGGGAAAATATGTCGAAAGTTCGGACCGTTATCGGGGATTTTCGTAGTTGGGACCGGCATCGGCCAAAGGGTCAAAGTTTGGATTATTTAAATCCAATTTGGCTTATAAAATTTTTGACTGAGTTTTACACAACCCTGTTCAAAATAAAATGTATTAATTTCTTTAAACTTTATGACCTCATAAACTTAATAAATCAATTTAATCAAACGTCACATAATCTATTTTTATATAACATAGTCAACAAAAAATTCATTCATACAGTAGGGCGGTTTTGAATAAAAACTTACGTTGGAAAGTAGACGGTCATGACAAGCCATCGTTTAATAAAACATTAAACTTTAAATATAAACGAGAACTGGGAGAAAATATTTAATATTCTACACTTATGTAAACATACATGTGTAAAAAAATATCAAAGTTCTATAAAAGACAAGAGTTTTTATATAAACATCTCCTATTTATATGTAATAATGATAATCATATTTTATTATATTAAAAAAAAACTATGTATATAAAAGTTTAGATCATACTTAAGGAAACAGACTCGAAATCTGTTGGGCTGCGCAGGTTCGAATCCTGCTGTCGACGATTTTTTTATATTGTTTTTGCAACAAATGAAAATTATGAAACCAAATAGACAAACACCATTTTTCTTCTTTTTAGGGTTTGATGAATCTATCTGGCATCGATTCAGTGTTTGCTAATTAAAATTAACACTTATTTTTATTCAAGTTCAGTTTTCAACACAATTTTCTTAGAGTTTATATCTTAGTTTTTATGATTTTATTACGATGATTGGAAATATCAGAAGGCAAGTGTTGAGTTCACTCTTGATTATATAATAATCATGCAATTAAGTGCCATAAATTTGCTTATTAGTTTTCTTTGATCAATTTGTGTCATACCCATTTTTTGTACCTCAAATGCAGACAAAAACTTCTTCAAAACTTACAAAGATGCATCTTTGTTTGATCAAATTGTGAAGCTTGATCTTGATCAAGTTTTATGTTTGTGATGATCAAGAAAATCTTTATTCGGGCTATGGCTTCTATGAATGGAGACCATTGACTTCCTTGACCAAGGTAAAAGTCAACCATGTGAACCGATTCCACGTGGGTTGGAATCGCTTCAAGACAAATGGGCAAACTGCCCATGTGGAAGGATATCATACAACACTCTGAATGGACCTTTAAATTTCTCATTGACTCTTGTTTAAGGTATTCTTCTTGATTTAAATCACTTTGGAACAAAATGAACGCTAATTGTTGTTAGGATTTTTTTGACACATTGGTATTCCATCTGCATAAGCCTCTAGTAGATTTTAGAGGCCTATTTGGGATTCAGGTCTGGTGACATCATCTTATTCTTCCATGATGTTACTACAACCAAATCCAGGTCGGGTCTTGTTGGTGGATTGTACCGAGCCTAGCTATCCCGAGCACGGATCCTAGCTGCAACAACATAGAAAATCTACGTTACATGTCATCGTGTCTTTTGTATATATGTTAGTTTGTCTTTCGTACACGTCATTGTGTATTTTGTGTTTCCTGCTCAATGTTGTGTTTTTCTGAACAATTCAAAACACAATTATGTTTTTGAATACATAATATCAAGCAAGGATGACACGAGTATGAATGACACAATGATGTTGAATAATACATAATTATCGTCATTGTGTCTTTCTTAAACGTTTGTGTATAATCATCTTTTATGTGTTTTTTTCTTATAAGTAATTGTGTATTTTGTATACACCATTGTGTTTTTTGTACATGTCATTGTGTCTTTTGTACATGTCATCGTGTCTTTTGTGTTTCCTACTCAATGTTATGTTTTCTTGAGCAATTCAAGACACAATGATGTTGTAGAACACATAATATCAAGCGAGGATGACACAATGACAAGTATGAATGACACAATAACTTTTTAAAAAGAGACAATGACATGTAAAAAAGACTCAATTACTTATAAGAAAAACACAAAAAAAAGATGATTATACGCAATCATTTAACAAAGACACGATAACTAGGCACAATGAACTGAACTAATTTCATTTTTTATAACAGTACTATATTCAGTTTAAAGATAAAAAATGATCGTATTTATGATTTTTTAAAAATAATATCGTATGTAAAAGTTATGAATTTAAAAAAGATGGGGAGAAAGTGGTCATGACTAAATTACTTTCTAACAATCTTTCACTCTAAAATTTTGAAATTTCCCTATCAAATTTGATCTTATGATACGATGTTCAAGAATTTTCTCTTAAACATTTTAGGATAAGGAGAATATTTAGTTGAACCTAACACTAATATTTTATTATATAAGATGATTAATAAAATTATAAAAATATTAACCAAAATAATAGAAACTATTAGTACACTTCTATCTTTAAATATGTGAGTCATATTTGCGATGCAAGCGTATAATGTATATATGTGGATATAATCGGGTGGTTGAGGGAGGTATCCTGTGACTTCAATATTTGAGAGGTCACATGTTCAAGTCCTGACATGGACAAAATAAGGGTTTCATACTAGGCTAGGAGATTTTCTCTTACCTATGGTAGGTTTCCTCCTATTGGGTGTGGATGTAATTGGGTGGGTCTATGGCCTGTTAGTAATCCAAATTGCCGTTCAAAAAAATATAATGTATATATGTGACCGTCCTCGAGGGGCAAAAAAGAATTCCACTAATTTTAACGTTATTTTAATTAATTTTTGTGAAAATAACGTTAAAAACATTCGGTTGGTCGGTTATTAGGCATCATGAACCGGGGGTCTTATTGGAAGCAGTCTTTCTATTTTCACGAGGTAGAGGTAAGATTGTGTACGTTTTACCTATCTCAGATCCTATCTTTTCTTTGCTAAACGTAGGAAATATTGAGTATGATGATGATACCTTTAAATATATCGCTTCCTGAATTCTCCATACCTAAATTATTATTAATCATTATCACGATGTTGCTATCCAACAAAATTTCTTGATAATTTCTTGATTGTGATTTTGTAGATTATATTATAAATACGTTCAGGGGATAAACTCCAAGTTATTAGAGCATGACAGAAGACCGAAAATGACTAGTTTAAGAAGCTAACTGGCATTAAATTCCAATTTTGTAACGCCACTTTTAACTTTATTTTTTTGACATTTTTCAACTAATAATTAGTAGGGACAATTTTGTAACGCCAATTTTGTAAAACAAACACCCCAAAACCATCTTATATATAACTCAAACAACTCTAACAAAACTTTGAAATCATCAATTAAAACGTTATAATCATGGTGTTATCTGAGCTTCTGCTTCAACCTTCTTGGCCATCTCACTCTTATTTTCAATCAAATCTTGATCAAATCATTCAAAAAATGGAAGTTTTTGAAATTTATGACCATCGATTTTTTTCCACAGTCGCCATCACTCCTGAAAACTCACCTGTTTCATCGATCAAATTCCCTGTGTCATCCAATGATTCGGGTCATGATGATGATCATAATCATGTTGATATGCATAATAGTTTATTGGATAACAAGAATACATTTGATGATGTATGTAGATGGTTAAGTGATGATGATGACAATGATCTACAGATGGAATTCATGGAATTTGATTCCCAAACAGGAATCAAGAATCTACTCATGGCTTATGCAGAAGCCATTAGAATGGAACAGGAAGAACTTGCCAAAGTGATTGTGAAATGCATATGTGAAAAGGCAAACCCGAATGGATTACCGCTCGAACGCATAGCCCTCAACTTGTTCCAGCCTGAAGAAAATCAAGAAAAAGAATACCTTTTTCAAGAGTCTTTAAAAAACTTCAATCCAGCATTTAGAGTCTTCTATGACATCTTTCCTTATGTACGGTTTGCTCATTTGACCGCTGGTTCAGCCATTATTGAAGCGGTTCCAAGCCATGTGGACATGGTTCACATCATTGACTTTGACATATGTGAAGGGATTCAATGGCCTCCGGTCATAGAAGCCATAGCAAGAATCAAGAAATCTATGATCATCACAAGCATCAAACTTGATCATCAAGATCAAGATTCACAATTTGACCAAACAAGCTGGCATCTTTGTAACTTTGCAAGAAGTTTAGGTCTAGATTTGAAGGTTCAAGAGATGGGTATGACACAAATGGTGAAAGAAATGGATCACAAACGAAAATCACAAAGTGAATTCATCGCGTTTAACTGTATGATTGGACTTCTACATATGGGAAGAACAACAAAGACAACTCAAGTTATGAACTTTTTAACAATAGCAAAAGGGTTCTTAGAGAAAAACGAAGGGATCATAACCTTAGGTGATGATCTAGAAACTGAAAGAATGATAAATTATTCAGATTTTTCTTCATTTTTTATCAAGAATTTGGAACACTACAAAGCGTTATACGAATCAATGGAACGGGGATTTCCTCGTTATCTCAATGAAGCAAGAATAGCTATGGAGAGTCTTTTTCTTGCACCTTTTGTATCATCAAAATCTTGGTTCCAAAAGTGGAAAGAACGAAGAGAACGCGTGGTTTTTGACATGAATTTGCAGAAGGGTTTTGGGTTAAAAGGTGAAAGAATGAGCATGAAAAACTTGAATGAAGCCATGCAAATGGTGAAGGAAGGAGAAACTCCATACAGGATCAGAATTGGAGAGAATGGGAATGAAATGGTGCTGGAATGGAAAGGAATTCCATTGGTTAGAGTTTGTGCTTGGAAGGTAAATAAATAAGATACAGAAACTTTGTACAAAAGGATATTTTTGTAAAAATAATAAGAAACGATCTAGACCATTAATATGTTATCATCAATGGTTATAAAAGATCCAATGGCATGATAGTAATTAATATGCTTCTTAAAATGGAAATAAGAGCATAAAAGGAATTTTTAATCTAATTTGCGGACATCACTCTCCATTTAAATAGGAGAGAATCGATTACGAAAATGATGGTTGTTTATTTTGTTATGTGCTGATATGTGCTACTAGTACATTTTAGCATATATCAACACATACACATAATCGTATACCTGTTAATAAACTTTTTTGTATGTTTTCCTATGTGCTAATACGTGTTATTAGTACATGTTAGCATATATCAATACATATACATAATTATATGTGTGAAACAATTTTTTGTTTGTTTTGTTATGTGTTAATATGTGTTATTAGCACAAAATAGAATATCTTCAGTCGGTTCGTCCCTTTGTACGTACTCATCCATCGAATCTTGCAAATGCAATTTCAAAACTCAATGCTTGCGATTTTTTTATGATTCGTATTTGAAATTACGAATTCGTTATTCTTTTGATAATACGTGATATAATGTTAATTTTTTGAATAGGTTGAATCATTAAACTGATTACCCACTTTCCTATTTTAATGCAAAATTTAAAAATCATTTAAATACAAATTGTCTATATTACCCTTTTATATTAATTAATTAAAATGTTACATGTCAATATTTTATTGGTTTCTACAATTTTTACAAAAAACTCTATCTGTATGTGAACCTACTCCTATATATATATATATATATATATATATATAGGGGATGGTTCCTTTGTTAACCCTCCCTTATTGCGAGAACCCGTGTTAACCCGGCATTTTTTTCCCGAATCTTTGTTTTCTTTTTTTCGTGGTTTTTGTTATACATAAATAGAGGGGTTTCTTTTTTGTGTTTTTGCTAATTCATCACCGTTTAGAAATTATTTACAACCGTAAGTAAGTGTAAGTAATTATGTATAACACAAAAAAGAAACCCCTCTATTTATGTATAACAAAAACCACGAAAAAAAGAAAACAAAGATTCGGGAAAAAAATGCCGGGTTAACACGGGTTCTCGCAATAAGGGAGGGTTATTATTTGATCCTTCCCCTATATATATATATATATATATAGGGGAGGAATATTTTAAGAAGGCTAAAAACCATGAGAAGTGTGAGAAGCAACAAGGAAGTGACATGTGTACATTAGGTTAAAGGGTATGGATGTCAAAATAAAAAATGAGGTTGCACATGCAAGTCACATGCTTTATCCATTTTTTTAAACGTTCGTAACTATTTTACACGTTAACATTTTTTTTAAAAAATTACACCATAAAATCAAGCGTTTTTTTACCTTTTTAACGAGTATAATATTATTATATTAAAAAAATTAACAAAACTAGATGTTCATGAAACTTGCGTTTTTATGGTGTTTTTGAACACTACTAGCAGAACATAAAACACCACAGGGTATTTTATGGTGTTTTTGAATGCAAAAAACACCATAAACACTTAAGTTTAAACCTGGTGTTTTTTAAGCTTCGTTTTATGGTATTATCGAATAAAATATATTGAAAAACACCATAAAGCACATTTATGTTTGATTTTATGTTGTTTTTGCTTTATGGTGTTTTTGCAGGATGAAACTAAATTTTTTATGGTGTTTTTAAGCACTAAACAAAATAATAACGCTTAATTTTGCACTTGGTGTTTTTAAACTACATAATTTTACATTGGGCCATTTTATGGTGTTTTCTATGTGTATTTTAAAGATAAAACATCATAAAACAATGTTATTCGAAGAAAAATTGTGAACTTAAGAAAAAAACATATAAAAAAACACCATAAAGCATCATTTTTCTTTTTGTTTATTCATTAAAAACACTATAAAACAAGTAATTTTATGAACATCAAAAAAACCATAAAATGTTTAGTTTTCATACACCTACGATAAAACACCAAAATTCGCAAAACACCACGTTGATTTAAAAATTAAAACGAATGTATGTATTCAACAACATGTACATTTGCTGAATGAAACACCATGTGTATTTCCAAGATAAAAACACCATAAAATATTATTATCTGAGAAAAATTTAGAAGTGGCGTAAAATAAACACCATAAAGCATTTGTTAACATTTTTGTTTATTTAGTGAAAAACATCAAAGTGTTTTATGAGCATTCAAAAAAACACCATAAACGCTAAGTTTCATTAACCTACGAAAAAACACTATAAAAAACCAGTTTCTTAAAATATATCAAAAACACCATTAAATGTCCTGTGGTGTTTTATGTTCTGCTAGTAGTGTTTCAAAAAAGCCATAAAAATGCAAGTTTTATGAACATCTAGTTTTGTTAATTTTTTTAAACAATTAATATTATACTCGTTATAAAGATAAAGAAATGCTCGATTTTATGGTGTAACTTTTAAAAAATAAAATAATAACGTATAAAAAAGTTATGAACGTTTAAAAAAGATGGAGGAAAATGCATGTGACTTGCATGTGCAGATTTTTTGCTAGATCTTCCCATTCTACCCCTACTGATGGTTTTAACTTATAATTAATTACGAAAATACCACCAGATTAATCTCAACCACAAAACAAATTGATCTAATGGTTGAGATCCCTTCTCACACTTCTCATGGTTTCTAGACTTTCTAGCCAAACCTTATACTATATATATATATATATATATATATGTAGGTTTAGATACAAAATGAGATTTTTGTAAAAAGTGTAAAAACAAAGTGTTATTATAAATAACAATGTGCTATTATTGACAAGGAACTATTAAATATTATAATAACACTGTGTTAATATTATAATAGCACTTTGTTATTTATAATAGCATTTTGTTTTTTATACTTTTTACAAAACTATCACTTTGTACAATAACCTTAATATATATATATATAGGATGGTTCGAATGTTAACCCTTCCTTATTACGATAACCGAAGAACTACATCTTATTACTTTGAGGCCCACATTAAAGTAAATCTAAAGGTGTAGGTTTTTTCTTAATTTTTTATTAATGTAAGTGGGCCCACATTAACTAAAAAAAGAAATAACATACACCTTTAGATTTACTTTAGTGTGAGCTCAAATTTGTGTTTATCAAAGGACATACAACTATTGGGAGCAGATGTTTCCTGAGCTGGAATGATTAATGGTCTAGGCTCTTTGACTACACATGCAAACACAAACAAACACAATTATGCATACAAGAGGTATTCTTTTGTTTTTAACTTTCTTACTTGCTTGAATAAAAGATAGGATACTCTTATATAATGAGACCAAAGAAAGCACCAACCCACGGTTATCTTACTAGAACCTGAGGTAAACCTCAAGTTGTTCCTTTACATGGTGTCATTAAAATGTGTATGAAATCAAACCCCTGACCTATACAATGGGAGCTAAGATCCCTAATTATTGGGCTAACCCACGGTTATCCCACTAGAACATGAGATAAACCTTAAGTTGTTCATTCACATGGTGTCATTCAAACTTGTATGGAATCGAACCCCTGAACTATACAATGGGAGCTAAGAGCCCTAATTATTGGGCTGAGTTTTCAAGACTAAAATTAATTGCTGTTAAGTTAAAAATTTAAATTTAAAAGACATATGCTAAAAGAGTCAAATGTTTAAAAAAGATTAAGAAAATGTTCATGTGTTTTGATATTGTTTTTTATTGCTATTATATATCACTTTATGTTTAATGTAAACTATTAAATTAGAATGTAATTACATTTTTTTCTTTGAATGTATACACTAATGCAGTATACGTTATTTACTTCGGTTGATTTAATGTAATAGATTTTACAGAATTACATAAGTTTCTCTACAATCAATCAAACAAACAAAAAACATATCATCAGAATGAGTAAGGTTATTGTACAAAACAATAATTTTGTAAAAACAGTGAGAAACGATCTGAACCTTTGATGTGTTATCATCAATGGCTATTAAAGAACTAGTGGCATTATTGTAATTAATATGTTGTTTAAAATGGAATTAAGGGCACAAAAGGAATTTCCATATTTGTAGATATCATGTTATCCATTAAATTAGGAGCAGTTACTATTTTTAAGGAATAAGTTGGTTTTGTTTTCGCTATGTACTAATATGTGCTATTAGTACATGAAGCGTATATCAGCACATGAAGCGTATATCAACACATTCACATAATACGTGTTATTAATACATGTAAGCATATATCAGCTCGTATGCATAATATGTGATATTAATACATGATATATCAGCAAATATCAGTACATATATATCAACATATAATAGCACTACAAAAATATGTGTTTTGACGTTTAAAATTACAACATGTCAGCACACAATAACACTAAAAATATGCTAAATAATTATCATATCATTCATACCAGCACACATTGTGTTGTTATGTGTTGATATTGTGTGTGTTTTGAAAACAAAATATGTCAGATCATTAATTTAAACACGATTTCTCATATCATCACATACCAATACATACCATCATATATCATGTCAATGCGTGCGAAGTTTTTGCTAAAAAGAATTTGTATTTGCTGGTTAATGGAAATTACTCACTTTCCTTGTTTAATGGAAATTTAAATCAATTAATATTAAATTTCCTAAACTACCCTTCTCTATTAATTAACCATAATGCCAAATGTCAACATTTAATTGGTTCCTACCATTTTTACAAAAAATACATTTTGTATATGAACCTACTCCCATCAGAATTACATAAGTTTCTCTAAAATAAAACAAACAAAAAACAAATCATCAGAATTTCATAAGTTTCTCTACAATCAAACAAACAAAAAACATACCATGTAATATTCCACTAAGCAAACATCCTAATTTTTAACTTAGACTCTGATTCCTTTACTATACGAAACTTAGGTGTATAATGAGAAAATTCAGATTCTTCTTGAGCGGTTAATGTTTCCATTGGATGGGTTCCACTTTTCCTAGCAACGAGTCTAACTCCAAGCCCATAACATTTACCATAACGATCCTTGCTAGCTTTAAAGGAAATTGAATGTGCATTGTTTATCGATTTCCACCATGTAGGAGCATTGTGCCTCAATGAGGCGAATGAAACATACCAAGCGAATAATACACATCTACTGATCTCCTCACAAGCCTTGTTATCTTCAGGTTGCATATCACTCTCCATCGGCATCACCTGCTTCATACTTATAGCCCCAAAACCATCAGCAAGAGTACACATTAACAATCCGGAAAAATCATTACGCCAATTCTCCGGAAGTCTCAATCTACATCTATCCCCACTAAAAAGAGCCATCTCCTTTGCATTCTTAAAGCCATCAAGTTCCAGGACCATATTTTTATTTTCAGTAGCATTTCCCTAATTAAGTAATTAATTAATATAAACAATCACTATATATTAAAAGTATTTATGTAAAATTATTTAATAATTGGCATTAAAAAAGTTATACATACCTGAAGCATGAATTCTAGCAAACTACTGCCATCATTTATAATAGTCCCTTTGATAAGTGAGACTTGGCATAGCCATTTACATTTTTTGTAAGAGTCTCCCATAGATGTTAGTTTTGCACAGTCGACTGCTCGGAAAGAAGCTAATCTTGTTGGGAGCTCGGGAACCTCGACAAGGAGAGGGCAATGTGACAGGTCAAGGTGCTTGAGTCGGGTAAGATGTGAGAGGTTGAAATGTATTCGTGTAAATCTATTATAACACAGACTCAAGCTTAGTAAGTTGGCAAGTTGGCCAATGTCATTTGAGATTTCTTCATCATGCCAATAGAAGTCATTCAAGGCCAACTTTTGTAAGCTAGTTATCAAATGTGGGAACGGCGGTTGCAACCAAATGGTAAAGCGATGGAATGTCTCATTTGCATGTAAATTTGTCGATATGTAATCTTCTAAGTGTTTTAATCTATCGAATTTGGCTTCGTCGAAATTTGTGTAACTACAATTAATCAAGTGTAGTATCTTAAGGTTGGCACATCGTTCTCCAATTGATGATAGCTTATAATCTATCTCCACACTATCCAAATACAACCTTACCAAGCTTTTCATGTTTGACTTGATCTCTGGGAACTTCAAAAGTTTGCCGCATTCTTTTATTTCAAGATACTTCAGTTTTTCCATCTGGCTGATCTTTGGAAATAACTTATAAAGTTTTTTACAATATGACAAAATTAAAATTTCAAGACGGGTATGATTTCCAAGTGATGGGTCAATTTCTGCAATCCATTTACAATTTAGGATTTTTAACTTTTGAAGACATTTGAGTCCATCAAAATTTGGCGTGTGGACTAGATTCTCCATGCCCACGAGCTCAAGCACTTTCAAATTTGGTAGAACCTAATTAATGTATAAAAGCATATATTAGTTGGTTAATTCAATGGTAGAAAAAGACAAGTAAATTGTATCAATACACCTACAAAAGTGTCATTTTATAAGTTAATCAAATGAACAATTAAATTACCTTGTAACCCTTCCAAAGTTCTTCTGTCAAACTGTTACGCAATTTCAGAACAACAAGTTTATTTGGTCGGAAAGTGTCTGGAAAGGGACTTCTAGGATAAGAATCCCAATCAATATACCTCAACTCATTTGAAAGAAAATTAGGGCCTTCAGCAGGACTGTTAAAAAGTGGATATACTCTAAGCCACCTTAGTTTCTTCCTTTTTGATATCGTCTCATAGAAGCATGATGCATCAACACCAGTATAAACACACATGGCTTCAATATCATCATTTTCCTGTAATAAATTACAAAAAACAATGTATATATCACTTAATGCACATCTAATGTATAGCTTGTAAAGTTAGATATCTTAAAAGTACCGTTGTTGGCTCCGCAAGATTATCGATGTCTTCAATTTCCCAAACTCTACTATGTTTTTCAGAATTTCTACGATTATCCCCATCCCCTTTAACAATGTGATGTCCCATTTCTTGAATGAGATCATGCATATCAAACTTATCATCTATAGTAGTTATGAGAGATTTTTGCTCTAAGGTTTTTATGCCTATAACCGGGTGATAATCACAAGCTTCAAATATCTCCATTGCTTCATCTTTTCCTTTCCACCTGAAGAAGCATGCTATATCCAAGAATAACTCTTTCTCTAAAGGTTTGAGCCCATCATAACTAATTTTGAGCTTTTCTATAATTTTCATTTCTGGATTTTCTTTTAGTCTATCCAAGGCACTCCTCCACTCATTTTCGTCGTTACCATAAAGGGAAGAACCTAAAACTTTGAGTGCTAATGGGAGTCCAGCTGCATAAGAAACCACACTTGATGAAAGCTTCTCATAATCTTTTACAGGATTTTTTTCGTTATATGCTCTTTTATTAAGAAGTTCAGTGGACTCTTCTTCTGATAATAATTCGACTTCCAAAACTTTGTCTACCTTGTGGCTTATTAGCAATTGTTTCTCTCTTGTTGTGATTATGACTCGAGTCCCACTACCAAACCAGCGATGTGATCCGACTAAAGCATCCAGTTGGTCAATCTGATCAACATCATCAAGAATAATTAAGACACTTCTACGTTGTAACCTCTTTTGTATCTCTACCTTTCCTGCTTCAGGATCCTGTAATTTAGTCTTCTCTGAATTTAAAAGAAGTGATAACATTTTTTCTTGTAGTTTTTTTACACCTTTTGTTTTGCAATACTCTCGAATATTGTCAATAAAGCAATAACCTTGAAATTTATCACATATTTTCATGCAAATACAAGATGCAAGGGTGGATTTACCACTTCCCCCAATCCCACATATCCCAATCATGAGAACATCACCAGACCCAATATCTAGTTCTTTTTCTAGTCCTTCCATGCGAACACTCATCCCAATCAAGCCATTATCATCAATATAATCATCAACTCGACGGTTGGATAGGATTTTAGAAATTGTATCAACGATTATATCAATGGCTCCCTTTTCATGCCTGCAGATAGAATAAGTTTATGGAAAATTAGAGTATGTTGACATCAGTTCACAAAATGGAGCCAACAAAGAAGCCGAAAACAAGCAAATAAATAGAAAGAGTAAACTCCTACCAAAAACAAAGAAGACGATAAATTACGCTGATTCTTTGCTCGAATTTTTTATATTATTAGGTATTTTATGAGAATTATACAGTTTTTAGGTAACATACAATGACAGGTTGCATATTACCTAAAACCAGATAAAGACATCCAAGCTCTTATTCATCATCGTACTCAGTATATCCATTATTAGCAAAACTAAGGTAGGGTCTGAGAAGGGTAAGATGTAGACAGTCTTATCTCTACCCCGTAGGAATATAGAGGCTACTTCCAATAAGGTTTTCGGCTCATGATGCCTGATTAACCAACTAACCAAACGTTTTTCACGTTATTTTTATAAAAATTAAGTAAAATAACGTTAAAATTAGTGACATTTTACTTTTTTCCCATCAAGGGTCGACATATATATTAACATTATATGAGCGCACCACACATGAGGGCTTATTGTCCTCCTAAAATACTTGAAAATTACAAGTGGTGGTGGTAGTTGGTCATGCTTGTGATGGTGGTTGTGGTAATGGTGGTCATGGTAGCCATACTAGTCGTAATAGTGGTGGTAGTAGCTGTAGTTATTACTAGTAGTAGTTATGGTAGTGGCCGGTAGTGTTATTGGTCGTGGTCGTATTAGTGGTATGGGTGGTGGTGGTCGTTGTGGTCGTAGTTATGGTCGTAGTTGTAGTCATTGTCATAGTCGTAGTGGTAGTGGTAGACATCGACGAATGATATAAGGGGCTGGGGGGCGATCGCCCCCTTTTTTTCGTCAATACACTAATTTTTGGGTCGTAAGGTTGTTTTTTAATATTGGTTTCACCCCTTAACTATAAAAAATTAACACACATTGTATTTTGTATTTATATAAACTTCATACATTCTTTTTTATCACAATCTCTTTTTAAATAAAAAACCAAAATTTTTTATAATTGACAAAAATTACTCTTTAACAATTACTCTTTAAAATTATCTTATTCTCTCTTCAAAGAAAACCAAATCCCCAATTTCTCCCCTCCCTCCCAATTCACGGAGCACTCCCTCCATCCCTCGTCATCTGTGACAACTGTGCCAACTACCATCATCTGCGAGACTGTGACTGCCGACCGGCACCTGTGAGACTGCGACCGTCGTCTGCCGCCGACGGCCACCCTGTCACTGCTATTTGATTTCTCATTGAGCAGCCCGCAACCAAGCAATTCACGACCCATTGCCAAAAAAAAAACTAGGCTCTAACGCGTCTCCAAAATTTTGTGCTCGTTTTGTTGTTACCAACAAACAGATCTTCGGAAACGTCAATGTAGGCACGAGCTAGTGCTACCTCCTCAACTTCCAACCATCAAGTGATGCTCGGTTTTGTCGTTTTTTCTGGCACTTCCTTTCTTCGGTGCCTGCGAGTCGATGTAGCCTGTTGAGTGTCGGTTTGTGTTTCTGGAACCACTTCAACATCGGTTTCCGGTTGATTCTCAGAAAAGTTGTCAAAGGCGGGTGAATTTTGGTTGAAAAAAGGTTGTTGTGGGTACCAATTTGAAAAGGTTAGGAATTGGTTCGGGTTGTTTGGATTGTTTGGATTGACTTGAGGTCGGTAACAATTCATAAACATGTTAAAATATGGGTAGTTTGGATCCATAGTAGTGTAGAAGCTTTTGAAGATTTGAGAGTAGAAATTTTTGAAGATTTTTTGAGGGATTAAGTGAATATGTGAGTGTTTTTGAGTGTGTTGAATGAATTTATACAGGGTTTAATTTTTTTTTTAAACGGTCATATTACCGTTTTTGTTTTTTTCCTCCCCAACGGTCGTCACCCCGTGAGGAGGCTCACGCCTTGACCCATCACGCCACCCTCACGGCCCTGTGTAATGGGGGGAGGGCGCCACCAAGGCGTGACGGTGCCCCTCACGCCTCTTTCACGATGCACAACACATAGTCTTATTGGTATATTGAAATAGAGTACATAACATGTTTATTATGTATCTATTATACTTTTACCTTACGTCATAAATGAAATAGAATCTACATCTATCTATTATAATAAATCGAAGTTTCTATGGACACATGGCGTGATTATAGACCACCTCAACTTTGATTTTCCCGCTTCTCTCTTATTAAATACACCTTATATTAAATAATAATATTAAATATTAAATACTTTGTTTTATATTTTTAAACTAATAAACTTATTTTATAACACACTAAAAATATATTAATATTATAAAAAACACATTTTAAATATCCAACTTATTTTAAAATATACAATTTTTAAAAATAGTATTTAAAAAAAAATAAAGAACCAAACTTTGAAAAAAATTATTGTTTAAAGAAATAATATAGTTATTTTATTACTTAAATTATTAGATTATACAAAATTTTAGCCATATTTCATATTAAGAAATCTTATATTATCTATATTTTCATTAATGATTCTTCTATATATTTTTATCATTCAGCCCGTGTAATACACGAGGCGTTAAACTAGTATATTAATAAATAAAAGTTTTTAGTGTCACATGTCATGATTTTAGAGCATTCCACATTTATTTCCCGCTTTTCTCTCCAATTAAATACATCTAACATTAAATAATAATATTAAATATTAAATATACTTTTTATGCATTTTTAAAATATTTTTTTAATACATTAAAATATATTAATATTAAAAACACGTTGTTTTTAAAAAAATTATTATGAATTATAAAATTTTTAAATACAATTATTTGAACACAATGTTTAAGGAAAAACGAACTATAAAAAAAGTTGTTTAAAAATAATAATATTATTATAATACTTAAAATGTTAAATAATACGAAATTGTAATCCTATTTTATTTTAAAATCATCTTATATTTTCTAAATTTTCATTAATAATTATTCGTAATATTTTTTTGTTTAATCCGTGTAATACACGGGAACTAACATAGTATATAATATGTTGTAGAATTTATTATCTTACAATTCATTATGTTATTAGCTTACTTGTTGGTGCAGAATTTATTGATGTGTTTATTTTGGTTATTTAGATATTTAGGTTTATTTTTATTGCTTGACTCGACTTGACCCGAATGTTTAACCCGGCTAACCGAGACAAAACGATAGATTGAACAAAAAATTTGGTCACGTAATTTTCGGTTTTCGGTTACACTTTTTTTTTAATTCGGTTTGTTCGGTTAACTGTTTAAACCTCATATGTAATTAAATATATTATTTTTTATATATATTATATAACCTTAATTAAAAATAAAACCCTATTCTTGTATCCTCAGTCGTTCATGGTTTCTTTGCCTCAGAAAATCACGATTCCCGCCTCCCTCTATGCCAGCCTCCACTCCACTCCGATCATGCCTCCATCAAGACTTCGGCTTCTCTCCTTTTGTGCGTCAGAGTTCGTCTATCGTCGCCAATCGCACCTCCAGCAACACTCCAGCTTCTCTCCTTCTCCGGTCCTCCGCTTCGCCGACTCGCGGCTCTAGTCCTCCACTCCGACTTCTTCGGTTAGTAATTCATATCACTTTCATTTTGCCCTAATATTTTAGATCTACAGTTTGAGCTTTTGATTATGGTTTTTGTTTCTTGATCTATGTTTGTGTATTGTCTTTACTTGCTTCGAGATACATGCGATACTTGTGTGTGTGTGTGCATACAACCTATATAAATGATGTGGAAGATCATTTGCAGCTCCAAGAAAGCAAACAGGAAACAACAATTTTGAAAGAAAAGGAATTTGGTTGAAGTTGGCTGAATTCGGTTGAGAACGGTTGAATTCGGTTTGTTCGATATTAACCAAAACCAAAACCCTTTATTGAATTTGGTTCGGTTCGGTTAACGGATAGATTTTTTTTTTCAAAACCGAGAACCGATGAACAACCCTACATATACATACATGTGACAACCGGTACATAACCGTCAGACAACTGTATAGTAGATGTATGTCTACAAGTAATAGATGTTAATACTTGTATATATCTATAGTTCATATTATGAAACAAAGTGAGATTTCAATACACAAACAAATCATGACAAGAAAACTCATACTAAACATAATAGTTGTAATGCAGATCCTCTGAGACGACTAATAGCACAACGTATAGGTCAATGAAAACAAATCAAAATATTTGTGGCAGTGATATTTCAAATGACATCTTATAATTAGATAACAAAGTCAGAATGTAAAATGAACCTCGTGTTTGTATGGTTGACGATCTGTACGAAAATGCGTGTAAGCTTTGCTGTCTAACGAAACATTTAAATTAAATGTTTTTGAACTTTAAAAATAACAAAATGAACTTTTAAATATTTATTAGGAATTACAAAATTTTCAAGTTACGCTTTCAAAATAAAGTGTTTTAAACACAACCGAATGAACCCAAACACGCGTACGAAGACCCGACGTATAAAGTCATCAAAATCCTCATTTAATACCCCAACCACCAGAATTTCAGCCCCTCTCTCTTTAAAATCGAATCTTTGTCTCTCTAGATCTCTTTTTATAAACCCTTTACCCATCTTCTTCATTTCTTCACTAAATTCAACAATTTTGGTACCAAAACGATCCTCTCGACGATTAGAAGCAAGAAGTACAAGAAATACCAGCTCAAATTACGTATAATACATGGATGGCATGAGTTTAAAATAGAAATATTATATAATTAAGGATAAAAATTAGACAGATATAATGTTGAATAAAAGATATAGTAAATTCATATGTGAAAGATATATAGTATGGATGTATGTGTATTTGATATATACATATATATATGTATAATATATATGTGTGTATGTATATGTATTTAAAATACAGACACACACGCATATATATATTAGACCCGTGTGCAGTGCACACATATAATATAGATATGTGTCAGTTCTATATGGGCAAAAGTAAAATTACACTAATTTTAATGTTATTTAACATAATTTTTGTGAAAAAAAGCATTAAAAGTGTTGTGTTGTGTTGTGTTGGTTAATCTTGCATCATGAGTTAGGAGTTACATTATAAGTAGCCTCTCTATCTCTAAAGGGTAAAAGGTAAGGCCGTCTACATCTTACTCTCCTCAGACCCCACCTTAGGTTTGTTAATGATGGGATATACCAAGTACGGTGATATATATATATATATATATATATATATATATATATATATATATATGGAAGGGTTTAAAAAATAACCCTCTTTTTTTGTTACAACTACATAACCCATTTTAGCCAATCATAAGCTTACACATATACATTTCATTAAAATATTAAAAAGGGCATCATAGTCATTTTACCCCTTATAAGTTTTCCCCCTCTCTTTTTTAAACATTAATAACTTTTTTTTGATATATTATTTTTAAAAAAAAATTACACCATTATATTCGTCTCATTTTTCTCTTTAATTCCGTTATAGTCTCGACTAATTTTTTCTTCTTTTTTTAAATGCCCTATATTTACATCATTGTAACGAGCTTAAAAATAACAAATTTATTTGATTTTTTTTTAAAATGATAAATTACAGTGTTGTAAGTTACATTGACGTAATTTATCGTGATCTAATTTACATTGACGTAAAATTCGTTTTCGGTTTTTTTCGGTGAATTTGGTTTAAATTACAGTGATGTAATTTACATTGACAACAAATTAGTTTAAATTTTTTTCGAACAATGAAAAATTACATCACTATAATTATCATTGTGAGAGAAAAAAATCGAAATAATGTGTTTAATTACATCACTGTAATTTATCATTGTAATTATCATTGTTAGAGAAAAATAAAATAATGTGTTACGTCACCGTTAATTATGTCATTGTAAATTACTTCATTTTGTGTTACATTACTTCATTTTTTGTTACATTACTGTAATATACCATTGCTATAATTTTTTTTAATTAATTTGCTATATTTAAGCTCTTTACAATGATGTAAATACATGACATAAAAAAAAAAAACTAGTCGAGACTATAACGAAATTAAAGAGAAAAATGAGACGAGTAAAACGGTGCAATTTTTTTTTTAAAATAATATAGTATCAAAAAGTTATGAATGTTTAAAAAAAAGGGGGGTAAACTTACTTAAATAACAAATGTCTTAAATACCTTTTATATTAAAAAAAAGAAAAAAAAAAGAATCTGACACGTGTCACGATCCTACACACTTTTCTTTTTCAAGTAACCATTGGATGATCGTTAATGGGTTGTAACATTATTTAAGGGTTATCAAAAATTCCATGCCCTATATATATATAGAAGGGTATAAAAAATAACCCTCATCTTTTGCTACAACTACATAACCCATTTAAACCAATCATAAACTTACACATAATCATTACATTAAAATATTAAAAAGGGCATCATAGTCATTTTACCATTTATAAGTTTTCTCCCCTCTTTTTTAAACATTAATAACTTTTTTATAATATATTATTTTTTAAAAAAAATTGCACCATTATATTCGTCTCATTTTTCTCTTTAATTCCGTTATAGTCTCGACTAATTTTTTTTACTTTTTTTAAATGCCCTATATTTACATCATTGTAACGAGGTTAAATATAACAAATTTATTTGAATTTTTTTAAAAATGATAAATTACAGTGATGTAATTTACATTGACGTAATTTATCGTGATGTAATTTACATTGACGTAAAATTCCGTTTCGGTTTTTTTCGGTGAATTTGGTTTAAATTACAGTGATGTAATTTACATTGACAACAAATTAGTTTAAATTTTTTTTCGAACAATGATAAATTACATCAATATAATTATCACTGTGAGAGAAAAAAATCAAAATAATGTGTTTTATTACATCACTGTAATTTATCATTGTAATTATCATTGACGTAAAATTCGATTTCGGTTTTTTTCGGTGAATTTGGTTTAAATTACAGTGATGTAATTTACATTGACAAAAATTAGTTTAAATTTTTTTCGAAAAATGATAAATTACATCACTATAATTATCATTGAGAGAAAAAAATCAAAATAATGTGTTCTATTTACATCACTGTAATTTATCATTGTAATTATCATTGCTAGAGAAAAAAAATAAAATAATGTGTTACGTCACCGTTAATTATGTCATTGTAAATTACTTCATTTTGTGTTACATTACTTCATTTTTTGTTACATTATTGTAATTTACCATTGTTAGAAATTTTTTTTAATTAATTTGCTATCTTTAAGCTCGTTACAATGATGTAAATAGATGACATCAAAAAAAAAACTAGTCGAGATTATAACGAAATTAAAGAGAAAAATGAGACGAGTATAATGGTGCAATTTTTTTAAAAAAATAATATAGTATAAAAAAGTTATGAATGTTTAAAAAAAATGGGGTAAACTTTACTTAAATAACAAACGTTTTAAATGCCCTTTATATTAAAAAAAAGAAAAAAAAAGGAATCTGACACATATCACCATCCTATACACTTACATTTTTAAAGTAACCATTGGATGATGGTTAATGGGTTGTAACAAAAGATGAGGGTTATCAAAAATTTCATGCCCTGTATATATATATATATACACACACACCCATATTGCAATAACTCAAATAACTCCGCCAACATCAAGCCAAATTCTGGATTTTTTTAACATCATTGTAATACATTTACAACACTTTTTTCTTATACGAGTTTGTATAAATTCATCTCCGTTTAAGAGTTAACATCGTTGTAAGTTTTTAACTTACAACACTGTAACCGTTTTTGACCCAAAATTACAACGATGTTACCTCTTAAACAGTAACGAATTTATACAAACTCATAAAAGAATAAGTGTTCAAAATGTATTACAATGATGTTCAAGGAAAAATGCATGATTTTTCTTGATCTTTGCAAAGTTATTATTTGAACATCTATCTAATTTAAAAAATAACTAACAAGTTTTGCCAAGTGTCAAAATTCTAGCAACTATGGCATATATTTTCTCGCCCATTGTCTTAGTGACCAATTTGAACTATACCCAATTGTTTTCTCAAACGAACTTCAACGGCGTGAAGAAAGCCTAATTTCTTCATGTCTGAAACAACCTTTAAACCTTCCTCATCTCTATGTTTCCATTTTCATGTAGTAGATTCAAAATCTATTCAAATGAAAACCCTAATTCTTCAATGTTTGGAACAACCTTCAAACTTCCTTATCCGAATGATTCCATTTTTGTGTAACACATTCAAAATTTCCGTTCAAAAGCTACAGAATCCCTCCAAATTCATTATCTTCTTGTGTTTAATATAGATATTTTCTTCAGATCCCTAAATCATCGAATGGATCGTCTCTGTCCTTCGACGATTAACTTCTACTACTTTAAAACTCTTTCAAGATTTTTCTCCTCCTCCCACAATCGACTTGGAAATTGGTTGCTTGTGAATTAAGAGGTTGGTCGGGTATGATTAACCGTCTCTTTCTCCCTAAATTGATGCTCTTATGACATTTTTTTGCATTTGTATGTTTATGCCTCATCATGCCCTTCTTTCTTGTGAATAGAAGACTAAAGAGGCATTTTCATTTGTTTTAATTAAGGGATTTTATTTTTTATGTGTTGCGTGCATGAATGGAGGTCAAGCAAATCAAAGGTTTGTTCACTTGAAACTAGGGGTGTTCACGAGCCGAACCGAGCCGAGCCAGGGGTCAGCTCGGACTCGGCTCGTTTTTAAACCGAGCCTGGCTCGGCTCGGCTCGGATTGTAAACCGAGCCTGAAATCTCGGCTCGGACTCGGCTCGTTTTTAACCGAACTGGCTCGGCTCGGCTCGTTTTTGGCTCGGTTTTTACATAACAAATTTAATATTTGAATCGCATTCACCTCAACTCGGCTCGTTTTCTCCATTGAGTCCTAACTTCTACAAAGGCCACATGCGAGAGACGTCTGGTTGTCTGTAACAGACCGATGTCTGGCTTTGACCGTGTTATATCCGACATGCATGTTGCTAAGACCAACCGTCATATGGCTGTAACCGCGCGTGAAACGTCTGGTGTGGGGACTGTGGCTCCAACATATTTGAGAATTATGGTTTGAGAAGTAAGAGCAAAGAGACGTGAATATGTAGAATTGAGAATTAAGAATATGATTTAGGAATGAGGGATTAGTGAAACACGTGATAATTGAGATTCATTCCATATTTCTATCCTATTTTCTTTTATTTTTTTTATTTTTTTTTTTATCATACTTACAATATAATACTAAAGTATATTTATTATTGAAAGTAACCCTATAATTTTATATTTTAGTATAACATGTTGTACAAACGAACCGAGCCACGAGCCGAGCATACGAGCCGAGAAACGAGCGAGCTACGAGCCGAGCCAGCCTTGGCTCGGACTCGGCTCGGTTATAAAACGAGCCGGCTCGGTTCGGCTCGGTTACAAACGAGCTTTATCCGAGCCGAGCTTTATCCGAGCTTTTTCCGAACGAGCTACGAGCCGAATCCGAGCTTCGAGCTTTTTGGACAGCCCTACTTGAAACTTTTATTTTTCTCTTGATTTCATTTTCTATTTCATGCTCAAAATTCTTGATAGGTATGTGAACTATGAATGTGCAACAATGCACATGGAATTACGGTTCTTTATGCAACGAAAATTTCTAACTTTTTTTTTTTAAATTGAATTTATGTTCAAGAATTTGTAAATGTATGCAAAGTGAAGTTGTTGATTGTCTTTTGCCATAATGGTTTTATTTGTGATTGAAACAATCAAATTCTTAGGTTTTAATCTTAATTTTGTTTTAAAGACTTCTCATGCATTCATTTTCATAATTGAGTTCTTATTAATAAGTTGATTTTTATACTCAAATGAAAACAATGAATTGAACCAGTTATTAATCCATTGTGCAGGATTTTGTGACATGCCTTGTATATCAGAAAAGGATTATGAGAAGAATATTTTAATGTGTAACTTAATTATAACCACCATTATATTTTAGTAAGATATAGCAACATGTCAATACAGATATCTTAAATGATTTTTAGTCAAACACGATATTAAACAAGAAAATAGGTAAAAACTGCAAGGACTTGATAAATACTTGCAATTCATTCTCAAATTGGTCAATTTAATGATTGTTTTCTAACTGGGGTTTCTTCTATATGCTTCAAATATAAATATTGTAGTTAGATAAAACACAAAGCTAATTTTGGTTCTCTTACATATTCAAGATCATCTTCTGTTTGAATTTGATATCTAATTCCGTGTGTTTAGTATGTACAGTCATATAGCTTTCACACATTTGTGTATGTATACTGAATTTTGCATCCAAATTTATGTGTGTAGTATGCTAATTTATGTGTGTATCTATGCAGAAATATGTATGTAGACATGCAGTTGGGTGTATATTTGTACGCAGAATTTTGCAGGCAGTTTGTGTATGTATAAAGATTTGTGTTTCTGTGTATGGAGAATTATTTATAGGTAATTAAGATGTTATCCAATAACAAATTTCTTAGAATTTTAGAAAGCATGGTCATAATTAACGAAGCATACACTGACTTGTATACCTTTTAACATGTAACGTGTATAATATGTTAAATGTGTCATCAACACATATTAGTGGTTGCAACTTTTAAATTATTTTTTTGTTAGTTACATGTAACATGTATTAAAATTGCATACGTATTTAAGATTTATATTATTTTTATCAGACAATCCGTGTATTACACGGGTAATTAATCTAGTTATTCTATATATAACTCTATACATACACATGCACACACACACACACACATATATATGAAAAAGATAAAAAAAATAACACACTAAATATGGAATAACCTGAAATAACCTGTCAAGATCAAACCAAATCTTTGATTTTTTTAACACCGTTGTAAACACATTTAGAACACTTTTTTTTATTTTACAACGATGTTAACTCTCAAACGGTGATGAATTTATACAAACTCATAAAATAAGAAAGTGTTCTAAATGTGTTTACAATGATGTTAAAAAAAATAAAAGATTTTGCTTGATCTTGACAAGTTATTTCGGGTTATTGCATATTTAGTGGGTCATGTATACTTACATCCCTACACACACTTTTTTTTTTGTCCACATGATGGTGGCCTATTGGTAAGAGGGTGGGAATCATATTGGAGGTCTAGGGTTCAAAGCCCGGTACCACCTAATTTTCCGTAGGTCAAGCAATTTACCTCCCTTATGTTAGTCGTAGGACCGGTCGGTGAGAGGCGTCTAATAGTGACATTCACCATTTTTTTTACACACTCTTTTTGACCTTTATAAGGAAAAAAATTAACTTAAAAGTTATGCAAATGGTTTTCACGGTTTTTATTGATTTTTGCAAAAATATTTGGTTTTCTAATAAATTCACCCACCACACACATGATATATGTATATATATCTATAAAAGAAAGATAAATTGAAAACTCGGTGAGTTTTCAAATTATCATTTGCCTATGTGTGTGTGATTATGTTATAATAAAGAAAAGTTGTATTGTAAAAAATGTAGGAATGTTTTTAAGATCATTAGATTTAGAACTATTGATTAAAAACAAATTGTAGATAAAAAGTTCTTGTAAGATAGTTTGATCATTGTCACTTTTATTGATTTTTTATTATATTCTTACCTTTTTATGTTGTCATAACTTTCATATAAGACATTTTTAAAAGAATTACAACATAAAAACAATTTTGTTTCCTTTAAAATGAGCATAATAATTATCATATAAAAAACTAAAAAAATAATTTATTGTTATTCGTATTTTAACGTGTCATTTAATTTATTGTTATTCGTAAATTTTAACGCGTCATTATGCCATTATGTATTAATATTTTTTTTAAATGAGTTTTGAAAATAAGTGGTAGAAATGATAATTGTTTACTTTTAATACGTAAACACAATGACAAAATAATAAAAAGTTATTTAATATATAAATTATAATAACAAAATAACAACCAATGATTTTGTTTAGAAAAAAAGTTTGATAAACAAGTTTGTACATCTAATATGTAAAACATAAAAATAAAAACGAAAACAAATCTACTTGCTCTACTAAAAAGTAGTTTTTGGAGAAACATGTCGCGTTTTAGTGATATCAAACAAATTTTTTTCCGTCACTCTTTCCTAATAAATATTAATAATTTTAACTGATTAAATTGTATAATTAAATATTAAAAAAAATACAAGTTTTGTTATGTTAATAATTTACTAAATCATTAAAATCAAATAAACTATAAGGACATCTCAATTATATCTTATTTAAAAATTAATGATAAACAAATTTAATTAAGATAAAATGTAAAACACAATATAAAATACATATTATACAATTATATGAATGTAAAACAAAATGATTAACACATATCACACTCAACGAACTAATTAAACGTAAAACATAATGATTGGAATGTTTTTTATTTTAAAATTAAGATATATATAACATAATAACCTTAAATGTGTGTTTTTCAAAACAATGATTTTTGAAAGACACAATGATAAAAATAACACAATTGTGTGTACTTCTAATGCCTAGAACATAAAAATAAATAATAACATTTTTATTTAGGGTATTATAACAATGACAAAATAACACAAAATAAGGTAAAATATATAACATAGTTGTGAAGACATATTACACGATATATGTAATTAATACTCAAGCTTTAATTAATTAAGCAACTGGAATAAAAAAAAAAGAATTAAAAAAAATAAAACCTAAGGTTTAACACATAAGTAGAATCTGATGGTAATAAAATAAATAAAATAAAAATTGAAAACCCTATGCATTAACACACCTTTTTGCATACCTAGCAAAATGGGTTGGTCTGGTCGGGTTGGGTAATGAGTCAGAACATGTTCGGTTCAGGATGAGTGCGAGTCAGAAGGGGTTTTAAGCAAAATCAGTTCGGGTCTAAATGGACTGTTCTTAAAAAACATTAATTTAGTTTAACTTAAGATGTTTTATATGTAAAAAAATAGTTCATTTGGATCGTTTTTAGTGATTTTATCATTAAATATGTTATTAATCATTCTTAATTATTTGAATCCATTGCATTTACATAGTTTTGGTTACCCATCTTGACCCGCATTGTGTTTAAGTAATATTCATCTCAACACATTCAATACTATGATGTTACCCATTTCAACCCATTATACTACAATTGTTTACCGAAACCAACACATTTTCTTTGACATGAGTAAAATTGGCACCCCTACCTCTTTGTGTGGGTATAAAAATTTAAAGAAGTTAACTTACCCGTTTGCTATGGTTTTTGTATCATATCCTGCAATGTTACATGCATCAACGAGTGCTTTTCTCCATGATTTAGCCTTTTCTTTATTGTGTTTCTCATGTTCGAGAAATGCTGTTTCGAATTTTCCCTCCTGTTTTCTCACTTGTGAGGGATCCACACCACAGAATACGGGAATAACACATAACTCTCTCTCAGTGTTGCAATTCATAATATGTGTAAGTTCTTGCAAACACCATGAAGAATCTCCATAATTTTCTGTGAATATAGTGACGGCAATCCGTGATTCTTCAATAGCCTTTAAAAGAGCTGGACCAATGCGTTCACCTCGGTCAAGTGTTTTATCGTCCTTGTAAGTATTGATTTGTTTATCCTCAAGAGTCGAGTAGAGGTAATCTACAAAGGTTTTACGGCTATCTTCTCCTCTAAAACTTAGAAATACATCATAATTATATGATTGAGAAGAAGAAGAAGCAGCCATTTGTTGTTAAAAGTGGAAACAAATCAAAGATAAAAACAAAGATTAAGGAGGTTTGATTTGTTTTGGCAAGGGAAATTAGTTTGAACATAAAAAAGCATGGGTAAGATTATATAATGTCCATGTCCATCCACTTTTTTTAAAAAAACATTTGTTTGACTTTTTGATCACATTAGGTTGCTTTACCTGTACGCATGTAAATTAAAAAGGATGTATTTATTATTTCTTCTGTATAATATGTAAAATAAACATTTAAAAAAAATGTGTATTGCATAGCATTCTAGAACGTATTATTTATTTAAACAAATAAATGAATACAATTAGTTTTAATTTATTCTTTAAAAATGTTTTAAGAAAAGAGGTGTCGGTAGCGACTTAGTCAATCCCAAAAAATATAAAAATGAATTTCGATAATGCAAGTAAACACAAAATGCAGAGTATGAAATTTCATTTTATATATTTTACTTAATGAATGTGAATATATTTTATATATTTTAATTACATAATAAATGAATTTCTGACATGGGTATATATTTTAGATATGCATGTACAAGTATAAGTATGAGTATGAGTGTGGGTATAAATTTAGGAGTAAAATTAACATGTTTCTTTAATGTGCTTAATTATTAATGAGTCATGTTATTCTCAAACTCTCTAAGCCCTCTATATGTCACGTATAGGTTTTACGATGCGTATAGGGATACAATCAATATTTATCAGAAATTCTTGGTGATAATAAGTGAACTCATATACGCTTCAAATATGTCTTCACGAGGCGTATATGGGTTATTTGTTAGAAATTTTCAGTGCTAATGATTGGACTCATATAAGCATCGTATAGGTCATATACGATGTGCATACGAGATCAATTATTGTCAAATTAGTGTGTGTTAGAGGATGCCACACGTCACATATAAACATATACAAGACATATAAGATTGGTCGGATGTTGAAATAAGAAAATTGTTACGTAAATAACCAAGCCGCTTATTTATTGTATGTAGATTAGCATCTATTGTGACCCGAAACATCTGACGCATGTTCTGGTCTCAGAATTGAGCCTTTAAATGAAATAAATTTTCATTTATGAAAAAATCAAGTAAAATAATTTATCACGTCAAACTAATTAGATGACTGTAATAATATACATTAGATTGTGGGGGTGGTCTTACACAAAAAAAAATGTTGTTGAATATATAAGTTTTGTCTAAGTGTGCCGATCATGTATGGTTAGCAGATCAATGAGTTACAGTTTGACGGGTTGATATTGCAAATAAAACCTAACTCTTATGTTTATTAGTGACGAAATTTTGAACCATAAACCGGATATAAATAAATTCGATTCAACTAAACATGACCGTTTGACTTATTTATCTAAATTAATTAAATGATTTATGAGTTGTGAACTGATCGTTGGGTCGAAAACCGTGGCGGATCCAGAGGTTTTTGTGAGAGGGGCAAAAAGTGAGTCGGCTCAAATCAAGTCGGTTCAATAAGGGTCGGTAAAAAACAAGTCAGGTCAAAACGGGGAATAAAAGCGGGTATTATGCACGTAAGTTTTGGAAATAAAAGTAGGATTAGTTTTTTGATTAAAAGTTTATCTTTTTTTTTTTGTAGAAACTCTCCACGTTAATATTGATCATTAGATTTGGTTGATCACCACCATGAGACAGTGTCACAAGCTTAATGCTTAATATATTAATATTAGATGTTAACTATAGGTTTGTTTGAAATTCAAATCAAACTTGAAGGTTTATTTTGTAACTTTACTTTAATTAAAGAAGGTTATGTGAAACCTTTAATGTTGCAACTTGAAATTAAACTAATCTGGTAGGAGACAAATTGTCCTCCAGCTAACGTTATCTTCTCCAAGCTCTATTAAAATTTTTTTCGATGTCACAATATCTTTAATTTTTCTTCTTTCTTTGTTCCTTGATGTCACTAAGGGGCCTCTCAAATATCTGAGAGGGTGCCTACTTATAAAACGTTGAAAACTTTCTCCTATTTTGATGAATCCCAGTGGGTGCCTCGCCCTCCACTCAAGTACATGTAAATCCGTCCCTGGTTGAAAACACGTTAATAATAACATGTTTAAAAGATGTTTTTGAGTAATACATATTCAATGTGATGTTTCAAAAATATATATATAAATAACAACAAACCATTTGATTACTTAAATTGAAATCAATGTAAACTAAAATGTATTTATATAATAACTTGAAAAACATTATAATCATAGGTGTAAATAAAATAAGTTTAGTTAAACAATCGGTTAAATTATGATACTTAAATGAAGAAAAGAAATTAAATATATGTTGATAGAAAGTAAAAAAATAATAATAACTTTGAAACCTAAAATAAGTCAACGGGTGAACCAAAACACAAAACCTGTTGGGTCGTGTTTTAAACAAGTATAATTTACCGCCCCTTGTTTCTTACAAGGTTGATACCGTCAAACAACTGTCCTTGTACAATTGATTGCTTTATGCAGCTATGTTATCGAATGTGGGACCACCGCTGTTAAAATAATCTTTATTCGATTCTACGTATCCGAATTCAAAATTAAAATATCCGACGACTAATGATGTTTTGCCCTATTGCTAAAATAGAGGTATGAGAAAGTTATAAAAGACTTTGGCCTTAGGTTCGATTTTTGATCTCACCCGGTTTTACCGGCCTTTAACTGTCGTGCCTTTGGCCGGGTGTTCGGGTCGGGTTTTCCACAGGAATTGGTGGCTGATGGGCTAGGGTTCCATCCGTCTGGACTAGTGGCTAGCTTGGGCATCCTTTCGCCATTGAAGGCCACATACGGAGTATCCAACAGTTGATTAGTGAGTCGTGTTGAAAATTTGAGTAGTTTCAAATTTAATATGAAAATTAAAATCAAAAACTTTTCATATTACTCAATTAAATTAAGTCTTTTCAAATTACATATATTGATTATATACATTAAGTCAAGACTTTTGGTATTACCTTCATGTAGTATAAATACAAGTCATATGGTGTCTTGTTAAGGCATGAAAAATAGAATACTACATGATTTATACACATATAATTCCCTACATTTTTGATTCTATTCACTCTTGTTTCATATACACTTTCGGGTGTTAGGTTAATCTCGACAGTACACATACTACATTTTTGATTCTATTCTCTCTTGTTTCATATACACTTTCGGGTGCTAGGTTAATCCCGACAGTACACATACTGTTTCGGTTGTTGTACCTTGTGAGACAGACGCGTTCGTCTTGAAAAGAGACATTGAAAAACCTTGCAACTAATATTATGACTCATTTGGTCCTTGTATCACGTATTCTTTTCAATTTGGTTAATAATTCTCCCTTTACGATATCAACCATGTTATTGCTAACTTGATGTTAGTAAAATAAAAGAGACTAGAAAAGTTAACAGCACGCTGCAATAGGATTGTATGATTAAGATTTGCGCGTTGTAATGTGGATCGCGTGGTAGTATGACTGAAAATTAGACATAAAATATTGTTATGTTTTTCTGTTGCAGGTATAGATTTAAAAAAAAATGAATAGAAAAAACTATAAGAAAGATAAAAAAACGAAATTGCGTGATGTAACGTATTTACGAATTTCGTTACGTACATTGTGTATTAGGTACATAAAAATGTATAAAATTACAACAACTTGATTTTATAGATCAAAACATATATAAAAATAACTATATAAAGGTGAGATGTTATTTAGTTGGTGCTGGTCTCGGTGTCGTTCCTCATAAAGAACATGTCATCATCAATTGATGCAACTAATGATTCTATATATTTTTAAAAACTTACAAAGGAAAATTATTGTTAATACTCGAATAGTATATAATATAGGAAATATAGTCTATACTTTAAAATGCTCATCACAATGGTATGCTAAAAATGATGAATAAGTTATGCCATTGTAAAATCTATTAAAAAAATAAAAACAATCAAAATGTAGCCAAATAGTAAATATATTTTAGTTAACCGGATCATAAACATACACGAACTCGGTTTTGATAAATATATACGAAAACTAAATTATTAATAAAAATGTCGTAACATTAACTTAGAGTATACATAAAGATTATATGTAAAGTAATTATTAAAAGCACATCACAACATTAACTCATAATACACAGAAAGGTTATATTTTAAAAGTGGAAAAAGAAAATTTGAAAATACAGGAGGAGAATGGTCATTGTGAAAAATTAGATCGTATATAATATTGGAGATAAACTCTGAACTTTAAAAAGCTCAACGCGATGGTATATTCGAAAATGATGAATAAGTTATGTTGTTGTAAATAAATGTTAAGAAAAACAAAAACAAACTAAATGTAGCTAAAATATCACGTCATTGTAAAAGTTAGAATTACTAAACGCATAAGCATATTTAAAAGAAAAATATATCGTAGTTAACCTGAAAGGAAACATAGTTTGACTCGGTTTTGATTAATATTTTTACCAAAACGAAATTATTAAAATCACATCGCAACATTAACTAAAAGTATACGAAAGAATAATACTTTAAACATAGAAAAAGAAAATTTGCTAAAATAAAAAGGGAAGGGACTTGAACCCTTGACCATTTTATCCACAAAAGCCACATCTGCCAACTCCTCTAACCGTACATTTGATTTAAAACCTGTATAACAAACATATACGTTGTTATAGTAGCCACCAACATTGCTTTTTTAAAAATATATAGAATTGACTATTACTCATATTAACATATATACATTTGCAAAGCTTTGCAAAGTAAATGAATGTAATAATACTTTTATAATAATAATATAATAAAATAATACTAATAATATAATAATATTAATAATATAATAATAATAATATAATAATATAATACTAATAATATAATAATATTAAAATATTTATTATTAAAATAATAAAAATATAAAAATATTTTTATAATATAATAATATTAATATTAAAATATATTATTATTATCATAATAATAAAATAATACTAATAATATAATAATATTAATAATATAAAAGTAATAGTAATATAATAATATAACACTAATAATATAATAATATAATATTAATAATTATAATATTAATATAATAATACTAATATAATAATAATATAGTAATATTAAAATATTTATTATTAAAATAATAAAAATATAAAAATATTTTTATAATAATAATAATATAATGTACATACGACTTAAAGGCCTTGATCATATAATTGTCGTTGTGATCAAATAAATACCTCGGACATGTTTACACCGTACTTTGTTAGGTTTTACGTAAGAGTGACAACTGCTGTGACATGTTATTATATCTATTTTGACATGCGTGATCGTATATGGGCTACGATATTCGAAAGCGTGACAGAATTCCCGCCGCAACACGCGGGTTGTCCACTAGTTTAAAACAATTTAATCTTTTACTATCATTTGGTTTGTCTGACTTGTAGTTTTGCAAAGCAAAATAGTAAAAAAAATATAAATGTTACATGACACAACATTCAAGAGGTGACATTATGATAAGCATGTTGAATTCTTCTAACATAAGTTTAAGTTTGAATGCGATTTATTTGACTTTTTTATCATCTTTAGGGTTGTTTGTTTGCATCAGAATGACATTAAGAGGTTACATCTGAATGGTTCATAACCTCTTAACTATTCGGACTTAGTGTTACCTTTTAACCATTCAGAGGTTATGAACCATTACCATCCTCTTAACTATTCAGATTTAAGGATACTTTTTAACCATTGAGATGTTATGAACCATTAAGAGGTAACATCTGAATAGGATTAAGAGGCTACAAAACAAGGCCTTAGTCTTTTAAAAGGCCACATGCCTAACCAAACGTAGGTTGCGTTTTACTTCATCTTATGAGTTGGTAAGATATTGATAGGATCTTGGAAGACTTCTAATAACAAGTTCTTACTATTTGAAGAATGTTACGACCAATGAATATACTTCTTATATAACTAGCTTGATGTGTTTAGAACTACAATGTTGTGTAGCATACACTATAATATTAAATATAATATAACTTGAAAATTGCAAATCTTGATTCACAGATCTTACCTTTTTCATTCATAAAAACAAGGTAACCCAGATAAAAATAAATAAATAAATATATTCTAATAATTTTTTTTAAAAAAGGAGAAAAAGTTTATTACGTTGTGTATAACATTACAACACTCTTTAGAAGTAGTTTTATAAAAATCTTTTTTGAAGAATAAAATGTGTTAAGATGGGAAATTTGCAGTATAGTCTTATTTTATTTTAGTTTAGTTTTGTTTATTTTATTGTATTTTTTATGTGATCATAAATTCGTTACGCGTTTCTTGACATCATTAATGTAATAATGTCAACCAGTAATATAAAACACAGTCAGATTTGTTGCTTCATTGTAAGCATCATCATTACATTTTTTTAACAAAAGAAAACGGACACATTAACCACTCCTTTTAAGACGTCAACGGCTCGTTTTATTTTAATTATTAGGGCCTGTTTGAGATTGTTTATTTAACTTTAAAATAACTTTTTATTAAAAATGTTTATTAACTTATGACTTTTTGAAATGGAGTTCTTAAAAAAATGTTTGGATTAACTTTAAAATAAGATTCTCAATTTTATGGTGTAATTTTAAAAAAAAAAAATAATAAAACATGTAAAAGTTATTTAATTTTTAAAAACCGAACAGAACTTGTTGTAACATAGAAAATGTGGTTGTTACTCTTTTGCCCTTCCAGTTATATTTTACCCTTATTTTGTGGAGAACGTTGTATAAAGTGAGGACCACTAGATCTTGTCCGTTGATTATTTGATCAAAGGGGCCATAATTCATCCTACGTCTAGTACGTTAAGTTTCACATGTATTTGATCCGGCTCCTATATATATATATATAGGGCAAGATCAAATAAAAAGTATATTTTGCCTAAGAAAGCTAAAAATGATTTTTAAAATCTCTAAAACCGACTCGAACGAACTCCGATTGAACTTATTTCGATGGCAAGGAAACCGTCTCATCGAACACTACAATATGTGCTTTTTGGTTTTAGATTTAACAACTAGTTTTAGAGTTTGGATTTTAGGACG
Source organism: Mikania micrantha (assembly GCA_009363875.1). NCBI lineage: Eukaryota > Viridiplantae > Streptophyta > Magnoliopsida > Asterales > Asteraceae > Mikania > Mikania micrantha. Next base: position 60,109,833 of record CM018680.1, on the reverse strand, counting down.
TGTTTTTTTTTAACTTTTAGGTTTGATCTTTAGGTTTCGGGTTTTTTTTATTATTAGGGTTTATTGTTTATGATTTAAGGTTTAGGTTTTAGGAAATTACAAGACGGTTCTAATGATGTAAAAATGAATTCGATCGAAGTTTGTTTGGGTCGTTTTTCGTGTTTTTAAAATCTTTCTTAGCCTTCTTAGGCAAAAAAGACTTTTTAGAAAAACATTCCCCTATATATATATTTACCTACTCTAATAAATGAGTATTTATATGAGACACGTGTTACTTTGTGATGAAATCTGGAATTACTTTTCCCGCCGCTTTCTCCTATTAGATACTAATAAATTTTACTGATTAAATTATATAATTAATTATTAATAGAGTTAATTACATGGATGGTCTCTGTGGTATGCCCGGATTGCACTGATGGTCCCTAACTTCGAGAAATTACACCGGTGGCCGAATAGTTTGCAAAAACGTAACATGGATGGTCCCTGGAGCAGATGGCCGTTAATTTTGGCTGTTAAAATTTCAAAAATACCCAAATTACCCTTATCCCTTTCCTTATTCCTACACACACCAAAACACACAACACCGATGCCATCCAATCTACCTGCTACCCAAACCACCACCTTCGTCAACCTAAGCTTCCCCGCAACCACCACACCGGTGCCACCCAATCTACCGTCGACCACCACCCCATCTCGACATGTCTCCACCAGACCGATCTACACCACCCCTTCTCGATCTCCCGCACCCTTTCTCAACCTGTCTCCACTGGTCACGTCGCCGGTGGGATGGCCGGACACACAAACGCAACAAAGTGATGATGTTGAAATTAATGCACCCACATCATCGTCGCTGGCAAGATGGCTGGATCCACAACCTTCCGTCAATTTCAACGACGACTGCGTCGTCTTCACTGAAGCCTGAACCTACACCCGGCTCGCGATTTCAATTGTCACCTATTCGATTTCAGCTTCTGTAACTCCGGTCGATTCCTCTACCTCATCTGCCGTTGTTACGATTTCTCCAATGTGTCGTTTGATGTCCGTGAACTGCCGGATTTCGACGACGAAACCTTTTGATGAGGAGGAAATGGTGCTGGACGTTGAGGTTATTGTCGGATCTGGTAGGTTGTAAGTGAGTTGCTTGTGGGAGTTGCTTGTCGAGGCAAAGTGTGACAACTCAAAATTTTCAGGTTAGAATCATATCTCTGAAATAAAGAGAATGAGTGTAAGCGAAATCACGAAACGAGGCTCCGATTTCAAGATACACTGAGTCGAAGATATTGTTAAATAAGAGATCAGATATTTTGAACTCTTTAGGTCTTGAATTATAACCATTGGAAAGAACTTGAAAAATCGTGAACGTAGGCGAAAACCGTACGTAAAACGGAGTTCGCATGCTCTCGGAATCGCGAAACAAAATCGAGTCTGACTAAGGCGGTGGAGGTACGCCAAGAAACCCTTTGCCAGCCTTGGCGGTACGCGACGGACCCAGCAGACATAAAAATCTGATTTTCTTGATCAGAACTCATTTCTAGTTAATTTTCTCGACTTTCAGACGAACCAGATCGAATTTTAACCCCCAAATTTCAGTTTTGAAGCTACCAAATCATCAGGATCAAGCTAGGTATTGATTCTACAAGTCTTGATCATCGTTTTCATCCGAAAAAACCGTCCGAAAGGGTAAAGATTCATTTTCTTCTACTAGTTTGATATTTTATGGATTAGATCTAGATTTTGAGCTCAATGCAATGGTTATTGTTGTTGATTATTGCCTAGATGATGGCTAGGAATGGTTAGAAACGAAGAACACGGTATGTTAACGGTTAAATCTTTGTTTTGATCCGTTATAATGCCCGGCTATCATGAAGCTATATCTTAGATTAAAATGGTTTAAACCATTTGAGTGTAACAATGATTGTGATTGTCTTGATCATTTCTTGAAATACTAGGTTAAATCCAAGTGTTTCAAACTAATGACAAGCATAAAGTAATCACCGGAATAACGATATGATGTTTATGATAACAGTCAGATTAGTACATTGAGCATGATTATTAAACCTTTTCTAATATCACATTCTCATGTTTCATGATACATAAATGATCATTAACAAGGATTGACTATTCCTAAGCCAGAAATTCATCTAGGAACTGTTTTAGTGAAATAATCAACAACAATATCTATTTGATTAATCCGGAAATGTCGTGATTAATCCAGTTAGTCATAAACTCCTTAATAGGAGCCTAAATCATTATAGGTTCCTTGTTTATCGCACTTTGTGCAATATTAACTTAAGGAGGCTGATTAAGGATTAAGATCAGCTTGATGACTTGAACTGTGATTCCTTGTCATCAAAAGTCAAGGAATATTCCGATAATCCAATTCAAATACAAAGAACTCATAAAACATTAATGAATTGCAGAATTCTCTTCATATTTTGCGTTATACTTCAATATCAAAACACTCCAATAACACATGTGAGACTCATAACCCCTTTTCTTTTCTTTTGCTAAAACCGCGAGGTAGAACATGTAAATTTTTGACAACTCAAAAGTTTTAAACTATTGTGGAAGCAAACTATTGATACAATGCAAATCATTTACATGTTTTGGTTATACAAATGCTGAATGATGCTATTCTTATGCAATATCATTAACTTGATTTGTCAAGCCCCTGGTAGTACTGATATGGTCCATAAGCGGGAAACCGTGAACACAAAAACGCGTGCTCAACTGTAGGTTGGACACCACAAAAACTAGATACACGTGGTGTATCACACAAGGAAAGCTATTGCAATAGGTTTGATATTTGCATGTTCATTGGATTTGTATTTCAATGCATTTTTATGATGAGCTTGTGCCATAATTGCTACTCAAGTTTACAAAATCAAAATGTAGACAAATAGTAAATATATTTTAGTTAACCGGATCATAAACATACACGAACTCGGTTTTGATAAATATATACGAAAACTAAATTATTAATAAAAACGTCGTAACATTAACTTAGAGTATACAGAAAGATTATATGTAAAGTAATTATTAAAAGCACATCACAACATTAACTCATAATACACAGAAAGGTTATATTTTAAAAGTGGAAAAAGAAAATTTGAAAATACAGGAGGAGAATGGTCATTGTGAAAAATTAGATCGTATATAATATTGGAGATAAACTCTGAACTTTAAAAAGCTCAACGCGATGGTATATTCGAAAATGATGAATAAGTTATGTTGTTGTAAATAAATGTTAAGAAAAACAAAAACAAACTAAATGTAGCTAAAATATCACGTCATTGTAAAAGTTAGAATTACTAAACGCATAAGCATATTTAAAAGAAAAATATATCGTAGTTAACCTGAAAGGAAACATAGATTGACTCGGTTTTGATTAATATTTTTACCAAAACGAAATTATTAAAATCACATCGCAACATTAACTAAAAGTATACGAAAGAATAATACTTTAAACATAGAAAAAGAAAATTTGCTAAAATAAAAAGGGAAGGGACTTGAACCCTTGACCATTTTATCCACAAAAGCCACATCTGCCAACTCCTCTAACCGTACATTTGATTTAAAACCTGTATAACAAACATATACGTTGTTATAGTAGCCACCAACATTGCTTTTTAAAAATATATAGAATTGACTATTACTCATATTAACATATATACATTTGCAAAGCTTTGCAAAGTAAATGAACAGTAATAATACTTTTATAATAATAATAATATAATATTAATAATGATATAATAATAATATTATTAAAATATATAATTATTATTATTATCATAATAATAATAATAATATAATAAAATAATACTAATAATATAATAATATTAATAATATAATAATAATAATATAATAATATAATACTAATAATATAATAATATTAAAATATTTATTATTAAAATAATAAAAATAGAAAAATTTTTTATAATATAATAATATTAATATTAAAATATATTATTATTATCATAATAATAAAATAATACTAATAATATAATAATAATATTAATAATATAAAATTAATAGTAATATAATAATATAATACTAATAATATAATAATATAATATTAATAATTATAATATAAAAATAATAATATTAATATAATAATAATATAGTAATATTAAAATATTTATTATTAAAATAATAAAAATATAAAAATATTTTTATAATAATAATAATATAATGTACATACGACTTAAAGGCCTTGATCATATAATTGTCGTTGTGATCAAATAAATACCTCGGACATGTTTACACCGTACTTTGTAAGGTTTTACGTAAAAGTGACAACTGCTGTGACATGTTTTTATATCTATTTTGACATACGTGATCGTATATGCGCAATGATATTCGAAAGCGTGACGGAATTCCCGTCGCAACGCTCGGGTTGTCCACTAGTTTAAAACAATTTAATCTTTTACTATCATTTGGTTTGTCTGACTTGTAGTTTTGCAAAGCAAAATAGTAAAAAAAATATAAATGTTTCATGACACAACATTCAAGAGGTGACATTATGATAAGCATGTTGAATTCTTCTAACATAAGTTTAAGTTTGAATGCGATTTATTTGACTTTTTTATCATCTTTAGGGGTTGTTTGTTTGCATCTGAATGACATTAAGAGGTTACATCTGAATGGTTCATAACCTCTTAAATATTCAGAGTTAGTGTTACCTCTTAACCATTCAGATGTTATGAACCATTACCATCCTCTTAACTATTCAGATTTAAGGGTACTTTTTAACCATTGAGATGTTATGAACCATTAAAAGGTAACATCTGAATAGGATTAAGAGGCTACAAAACAAGGCCTTAGTCTTTTAAAAGGCCACATGCCTAACCAAACGTAGGTTGCGTTTTACTTCATCTTATGAGTTGGTAAGATATTGATAGGATCTTGGAAGACTTCTAATAACAAGTTCTTACTATTTGAAGAATGTTACGACCAATGAATATACTTCTTATATAACTAGCTTGATGTGTTTAGAACTACAATGTTGTGTAGCATACACTATAATATTAAATATAATATAACTTGAAAATTGCAAATCTTGATTCACAGATCTTACCTTTTTCATTCATAAAAACAAGGTAACCCAGATAAAAATAAATAAATAAATATATTCTAATAATTTTTTTTTAAAAGGAGAAAAAGTTTATTACGTTGTGTATAACATTACAACACTCTTTAGAAGTAGTTTTATAAAAATCTTTTTTGAAGAATAAAATGTGTTAAGATGGGAAATTTGCAGTATAGTCTTATTTTATTTTAGTTTAGTTTTGTTTATTTTATTGTATTTTTTATGTGATCATAAATTCGTTACGCGTTTCTTGACATCATTAATGTAATAATGTCAACCAGTAATATAAAACACAATCAGATTTGTTGCTTCATTGTAAGCATCATCATTACATTTTTTTAACAAAAGAAAACGGACACATTAACCACTCCTTTTAAGACGTCAACGGCTCGTTTTATTTTAATTATTATGGCATGTTTGGGATTGTTTATTTAACTTTAAAATAACTTTTTATTAAAAGTGCTTATTAATTTATGACTTTTTGAAATGGAGTTCTTAAAAAAATGTTTGGATTAACTTATGACTTTTTGTCAAAAAGTTAAAAGCTATTTCCAAAAGCTAGGATTTTTAGCTTCTTGAAAACAAGTTTTCAAGACTAATCAAAAATTTAAAATGAAAAGTGTTTTTGAGATTAACAAACACTATTTTAACTTATTGACTTATTCAAAAAGTTAATAAGTTAATAACTTGGTTTTGAATGAAATCCCAAACAAGGCCTTAATACTTTAAAGTTATATATATAGGGACGGTTAACGTACATATTAGTATTAACATGCTAAACGTAGGAAGCCACATGAACGCATCATAAGTCATCTGGGCAAAGGTATTATCGTTCATATAAAATTACAGCCTGTGATTCAGAATCTTACAGACTGGCATTTAACACCATAATCAAAGACCAATAATTATGGACCGTTTTATATAACAATCACAGACCGTTATTTAACACACATAATCAAGGACAAAATGTATAATCACGGACCAATAATCACGGACCACGTTATATGAAAATTTAACATGCATGATCAAAGGACCAACTGTATAATCACGTACCAATTATCACGTACCAAGCATAAAAATCACGGATCACGTAAAAAAACTTAAAAAAACTATAACAATACTATACTCAAATTAAAGATAATAAAATTCTCAATTTTATGGTGTAATTTTTAAAAAAAAATAATAAAACATGTAAAAGTTATTTAATTTTTAAAAACCGAACGGAACTTGTTGTAACATAGAAAATGTGGTTGTTACTCTTTTGCCCTTCCAGTTATATTTTACCCTTATTTTGTGGAGAACGTTGTATAAAGTGAGGACCACTAGATCTTGTCCGTTGATTATTTGATCAAAGGGCCCACAATTCATCCTACGTTTAGTACGTTAAGTTTCACATGTATTTGATTCGGCTCCTATATATATATATGTAGGGTAAGATCAAATAAAAAGTATATTTTGCCTAAGAAAGTTAAAAATGATTTTTAAAATCTCTAAAACCGACCCAAACGAACTACGATTAAACTTATTTCGATGGCATTGGAACCGTCTCATCGAACACTACAATATGTGCTTTTTGGTTTTATATTTAACAACTAGTTTTAAAGTTTGGATTTTAGGACGTGTTTTTTTTAACATTTAGGTTTGATCTTTAGGTTTCGGGTTTTTTTTTATTATTAGGGTTTATTGTTTATGATTTAAGGTTTAGGTTTTACGAAATTACAAGATGGTTCTAATGATGTAAAAATGAATTCGATCGCAGTTTGTTTGGGTCGTTTTTCGTGTTTTTAAAATCATTCTTAGCCTTCTTAGGCAAAAACGACTTTTTAGAAAAACATTCCCCTATATATATATTTACCTACTCTAATAAATGAGTATTTATAGGAGACACGTGTTACTTTGTGGTGAAATCTGGAATTACTTTTCCCGTCGCTTTCTCCTATTAGATACTAATAAATTTTAGTGATTAAATTACATAATTAATTATTAATAGATTTAATTACATGGATGGTCTCTGTGGTATGCCCGGATTGCACTGATGGTCCCTAACTTCGAGAAATTACACCGGTGGCCGAATAGTTTGCAAAAACGTAACATGGATGGTCCATGGAGCAGATGGCCGTTAATTTTTGCTGTTAAAATTTCAAAAATACCCAAATTACCCTTATCCCTTTCCCTTATTCCTACACACACCAAAACACACAACACCGATGCCATCCAATCTACCTGCTACCCCAAACCACCACCTCCGTCAACCTAAACTTCCCCGCAACCACCACACCGGTGCCACCTAATCTACCGTCGACCACCACCCCATCTCGACATGTCTCCACCAGACCGATCTACACCACCCCTTCTCGATCTCCCGCACCCTTTCTCAACCTGTCTCCACTGGTCACGTCGCCGGTGGGATGGCCGGACACACAAACGCAACAACATGATGATGTTGAAATTAATGCACCCACATCATCGTCGCTGGCAAGATGGCTGGATCCACAATCGTCCGTCAATTTCAACGACGACTGCGTCGTCTTCACTGAAGCCTGAACCTACACCCGGCTCGCGATTTCAATCGTCACCTATTCGATTTCAGCTTCTGTAACTCCGGTCGATTCCTCTACCTCATGTGCCGTTGTTACGATTTCTCCAATGTGTCATTTGATGTCCGTGAACTGCCGGATTTCGACGACGAAACCTTTTGATGAGGAGGAAATGGTGCTGGACGTTGAGGTTTTTGTCGGATCTGGTAGGTTGTAAGTGAGTTGCTTGTGGGAGTTGCTTGTCGAGGCAAAGTGTGACAACTCAAAATTTTCAGGTTAGAATCATATCTCTGAAATAAAGAGAATGAGTGTAAGCGAAATCACGAAACGAGGCTCCGATTTCAAGATACACTGAGTCGAAGATAGCGTTAAATAAGAGATCAGATATTTTGAACTCTTTAGGTCTTGAATTATAACCATTGGAAAGAACTTGAAAAATCGTGAACGTAGGCGAAAACCGTACGTAAAACGGAGTTCGCATGCTCTCGGAATCGCGAAACAAAATCGAGTCTGACTAAGGCGGTGGAGGTACGCCAAGAAACCCTTTGCCAGCCTTGGCGGTACGCGACGGACCCAGCAGACATAAAAATCTGATTTTCTTGATCAGAACTCATTTCTAGTTAATTTTCTCGACTTTCAGACGAACCAGATCGAATTTTAACCCCCAAATTTCAGTTTTGAAGCTTCCAAATCATCAGGATCAAGCTAGGGATTGATTCTACAAGTCTTGATCATCGCTTTCATCCGAAAAAACTGTCCGAAAGGGTAAAGATTCATTTTCTCCTACTAGTTTGATATTGTATGGATTAGATCTAGATTTTGAGCTTAATGCAATGGTTATTGTTGTTGATTATTGCCTAGATGATGGCTAGGAATGGTTAGAAACGAAGAACACGGTATGTTAACGGTTAAATCTTTGTTTTGATCCGTTATAATGCCCGACTATCATGAAGCTATATCTTAGATTAAAATGGTTTAAACCATTTGAGTGTAACAATGATTGTGATTGTCTTGATCATTTCTTGAAATACTAGGTTAAATCCAAGTGTTTCAAACTAATGACAAGCATAAAGTAATCACCGGAATAACGATATGATGTTTATGATAACAGTCAGATTAGTACATTGAGCATGATTATTAAACCTTTTCTAATATCACATTCTCATGTTTCATGATACATAAATGATCATTAACAAGGATTGACTATTCCTAAGCCAGAAATTCATCTAGGAACTGTTTTAGTGAAATAATAAACAACAATATCTATTTGATTAATCCGGAAATGTCGTGATTAATCCAGTTAGTCATAAACTCCTTAATAGGAGCCTAAATCATTATAGGTTCCTTGTTTATCGCACTTTGTGCAATATTAACTTAAGGAGGCTGATTAAGGATTAAGATCAGCTTGATGACTTGAACTGTGATTCCTTGTCATCAAAAGTCAAGGAATATTCCGATAATCCAATTCAAATACAAAGAACTCATAAAACATTAATGAATTGCAGAATTCTCTTCATATTTTGCGTTATACTTCAATATCAAAACACTCCAATAACACAGGTGAGACTCATAACCCCTTTTCTTTTCTTTTGCTAAAACCGCGAGGTAGAACATTTAAATTTTTGACAACTCAAAAGTTTTAAACTATTGTGGAAGCAAACTATTGATACAATGCAAATCATTTACATGTTTTGGTTATACAAATGCTGAATGATGCTATTCTTATGCAATATCATTAACTTGATTTGTCAAGCCCCTGGTAGTACTGATATGGTCCATAAGCGGGAAACCGTGAACACAAAAACTCGTGCTCCAACTGTAGGTTGGACACCACAAAAACTAGATACACGTGGTGTATCACACAAGGAAAGCTATTGCAATAGGTTTGATATTTGCATGTTCATTGGATTTGTATTTCAATGCATTTTTATGATGAGCTTGTGCCATAATTGCTACTCAAGTTTACACAAAATATGTGAACTCAAAATATATGTTTCTCACTCAACCACGTGTGGTTGATCCAAGTTTTCTATACATGTTTTAGGTAATCAGGATCAGGAAATTCAGCTAGGTCAAGATGCTATGAATGTGTAGGGTGACCTAGAAACAAGAAACAAACTAGACGTTTTGTAATATTATCATTATGTGTATACTTTGATGTATAATATTGCGTGTGTTTGTGTAAATCCATCTAATAACTATGAAACATTAGTAAATCTTGGGTTATTCCTGAACTATGGCTATGAATTTATTACATCACGCGCCGTGGATTCTGCACGCGGCGTAGGGTGTGACACAAAGGTGGTGATTGACGGAGAAGTTGAGTTGATGTGTTTAAAGTAGCTTAATTAAAACTAATAAAAAAATCAAAACTATCCTAGACACTAAGTAATACTCTAGACTCTCTAAAACCTAAGCTACCAACAGGCAAGTGTACCTATCGTATGTAGCAAGACAAAAGTAAGTCCGGATATCGAACCCACAGACTTCTACAGACTGTACTAACTAGACTCAATGACTTATCTATACTAATAACTTAAATTAAATTAAATGTTTGAAAGGGGGGTTTTGTAATGAACTAAATAAACAGAAATTTATAAAATTCTGAAAACCAAAACAAGACTCAACTTTGGAAAATACAACTAAGATTCATGAATGATGAAATGACTATCTAGGGTTTACTGCATACATGTTTAATGTTTTATGGATTGATTATGGAACTTATTTTGGAACCGGGATCTTTGAGTTTTAACTTAACAACAAATTAGAGATTCTTCAACCGTTTTCAAAGATTTCAACTAAATTGTTTATAAGCATATTAAACACTGGTTTAGGTTAATTACTCTCACAAGTTAACCAACCCATCAATGATATATCCTAAAAACATCTTCCTCACGGAAAAGAAAGCCTCAATGCACTAACATGCATGGGATAATAAGGATATTCATCTTGGACTTAGCATACAAAACTATGCTTAATTAACCTAATTTTAGTCTTTTTACAAAGACTTTAACTAGTTCTTAAACATGCAAGATATACTAACAAACCCTCACCTCACGGCTATTGAGTTTGGTTAACATCTAATTCATTTGTGATCTAAGTATTATTCCTATGAATTACTACGTCTAGTAATGCATCAACTAATAATAAACACAAAGTAAATAACCTAACATATGCTCATTACACGAAAGACATTCGCCAAAGCACACGAGGACACAATAAATCAGATCACAAACATCATAAACATTCATATACATCCAAGAATCCAAACCAAATCATTAAATCATTGAAAAATCCAAACTTGTTCCACAACCAATCGTTTTAAACATCAAACATGCATAATTGTAAAACCCTAGGTAGTTCAATTGTTCTAGCCAACAACCATATTGAATAAACAACAAGCAATCAAAATAAAACAAGTCTTAAACATCATTCGAAGGAGAATAACAAGAACGAAAGAAGAACCGATCACGTTACACCCTTCGAATCACTCGTCTAGGGCTTCTCGATGATCCAACTCGACTCCAACCTTGATTCTCTGCTTCCAGTCGCCTCCTAGGTCGTCTCTGATCGTCCAAAAATCGAATGAATCCGCCCTCAGCCGTTTTCCAAAACATAAACTCAAAATTCTGAGTTTTTAACCCTGTCGCGTACCGCGACATGCTTATCTATACCCTTCGCGCTACGCGAGGGGTCCTACTACCCGACAAAATAGTCGGGTCAACCGGAATCATTAACTTAGGGGTAATTTGGTCTTTTCAACCTGTCGCGTAGCGCGACAGGGTTTCATATGAATGTCGCGTAGCGCGACAGCACCCAAATGTCAGATTTTTCTTCTTTTGTTCTTGGGTTCATTCTCGATCAACCGGGAGTTCGTTTACTTGATCTTTTGCTCAAAAATTGATATGTTTAATACCTGCAAGCATCAAATTACAGAAATGTGAAGAACCAGCATAAATCGACTCTAAAAACTAATAAACTGTACAGAAACTCAATAAAAACAAATAGAAAAACAGATGTGTTTTACAAGAGATCACATCCCCACACTTATCTCTTTTTCTCCCCTGAAAAAGACATGCAAAAATCCGGGGTCACAGTTGGATATAATGGGTTTTACACACAGTTAAACTTGTTAATTTAAAATTTAAATTCCTTGGAAAAGATTGCAAGTATTGTTATCCCATTAAACCCATACTGATTCAATCAAGCCCCTTAGTCATGGTCCATTATGTTCATGTTCTACATTTCATTTCATTTAACCCACACTTAGGAGATTAAAACCAAATCAATCCTAGATTCTAGCTTTCAAGTCATCCTTACATATAAACAAACCAGAAATTTCTCAAATCAGATTTTATAATGGAAACAGATGGAAGCGTGAGCATTTTCCTTTTTATTTATTTATTTTATTGAACTTAGCTTAGTGGTGTTTCAACCGGGCTGCAACCCGACGTGTGACACATAAGTTTCTCATCCAACATCTTTTCTTTCATTTTTCCTTTACTCAGCTTATTTGGTGAAATGGAGGCGCCATAAGACTCGGATTTATTCTCATAAAAAGAGTGCTTATGTGCCAAACAAAAAAAAAATCAGATTTTCAAAACTCTCATTTGTTATTATGCAAAGATTCGTTTATGACTAGAAAACAGTTTCATCAATTCCAAATCCCCCAAGATGTTTCTCATGAAAATCATGCATTTAAGTGATATTATACCAATTCTAAGGAGCAAACCAACCAGTTGAGCCTACTTACACATCCCATAACCAAAGCATAAACCCAACTTTTCTATCATTTCCCATCATTCAATTTGCAACTCACTTTAACAAGAACTCAAAAGAACTAAGCTCAAGATGTAGAGAGAAAAAAGAAAAAAAAATCAAAAACTACTACTAAAAAAAAATAAACTTAATTTTCCCATCCCCACACTTAAACTAGACATTGTCCCCAATGTAGAGAAAAAGGAAAACCAAAAGAAAAAAAAACTGAAAATGACTTAGCTGGTTAAGAAGAAGACTGTCATGTGCCAGTCTTTCCACAAAAGCTCTGCATTCAACGAATTGCTCCACACGCCATAAACAACCATATGAAACAAACATCACAACGATCAAAGAAAACATCCAAATATCCAAAACATAATACCAACAATATCCAAAATCATATCCAAACACGACCAACCCGGCTTCCCAAAACCATCAAGTTCAAAGTATGATAAATACAAGATTACCATCATAAAATATAAGCAGAATGACAGAAGCCATATACATCCCCACACTAATCATCTGCATCATCTCCTCCTGGCTCATCCTCATGACCAGGTGCTCTGTAGAACTCAGGGATGTCTATGTGTAACGATGTCATCAGGTAACGCATCGCATCCTCCTGTCTCCTCTGTCCTGTCAAGAACCAATCTCTGCTCAGCTCATGATAACCATCAATCCTGGCACACAGAGACTCCAAAGTGAGAGGGTCGGGAATAGGCTCCCTAAGGGGGTACTGTCTGGGCGGCTGGTCTCTCCTAAATATAGGCCTCTGACGATGAGTGGGAACTGAACCCATCACGACATCAGCTGCCTCAGTCCCTTGAGGTGGCATCACCTGTGGCCCCTCAACAAAACCTGCCCATCTCGGTGGATCGTCTGCCTCACAAATACCTGCCCTACGAAGGTCCCTCAAAGTAATCGAGGTGGTCACAGGCCCTACAGTCATCAAATCAGCTCGGTATCTGTCAAATACTCCTAAAAACTCGGCAATCCGATAAATGTACGGACCCGTATCAAGCCTCGCTCTACCACCTCCTCGCCTACCTATAGCAAACGACTGTGCCATCACACAAGCTACATTAGCTTCTCTCCTTCGCATCATGCAATGTAAACAGAATAAGTCAATCCAATTGACTTTCTCCTCACCTGAGTATCTACCCACAACCTTACAAGCTAAAATCCTGTGAATGTACCTCAAAACCGGGTCCCTAATCTCAGATTCCACCATGCTGGTAGAGAATGGTGAATCTGCTATCGTGGCCCAGAACTCACTAAGATCCGCCTCAGATAAACATAAATCCCTATTTTTCTTAGAAGCACCTCGAAGCGATGATGAAAACCTAGGGGACAAGACCTCATCCTCAGTATAGAACCCAGTTGCCACTGCAAACTGGGGAATAGACATCTCATATACTCGTCTCCCTAAAGCAAACGATATCGCATCCATCGAATCAAACTCAGAGTCATCATACATGAAAGTAGAATGAAACTCTAAGGTCAGCTCCTTGTACTGAGGCCAGTCACAAGCTAAAACAGTGGCCCACTTCGGCCCTAGGAGTCTCTCTATCCTCTCTCTCTCTGGCCCAACTGATCAATCAAATCCCAATCAACATTCCTATGGTGAAGGAGCTCTAAAGAGACAAACCTGTCAAGTCTCTGACTCTCAAATGTGCCGAGCTCAAAACTAAGCAAAGTGTGTTCTCTGATCCTCCTAGGTCTAATGGAAGGCACCCTCTCCACATCTGAGTATGTAATAGTTCGCTCCTCCCTCTGAAACTGAACGGGTGAGCTCGGTTCTCCTCTTGGCCGTGGGACAAGCCCTCTTCTTCTCTTTCCAGCACCCCTAGATGATTCAGCTCCAGACATCCTGAAAACATAATTCACATCAAACAAAAACTTCCAAGTTAGAAGAGAAAGAACCAAGCATAGTAACCGTATAGCATTACATTCGCGGTTACAGAGCAATTCAAGATCAGTAAAGGTCAAAACATCTATTCCACAATCAACAACTGATTTTACCCGGTTCATCATAACCATTATCAATATCCACTTTGACAACCAGTTTCATTATTTTCATTATTTTGTCAAAATACTCACTGGTTATTCAAAATCCTCACCCAAACCAAACAATTGTTACTTCCAAACATAGCACAAACAGTTCTTAGCAAAGTGATGCCTAAGCACTCAACAAACCAAAAAAATCAGAGCAAAAACAACCCAACCAAGTCTACAATGAACCATTGCACAAAGTAAGCTAAATCTTGCACATTTATGAATATCAACAACAATAGTTCATCAAAATGACCTCAAAAGAACAAAACAACTATCAATCAATGACCAACAATGGTGAAAAGAATTTCTGAGAAAGAACCTACATACCCAAACACCATCAATATGCTATAACGACTGAAATTACATGGTCACATTACCTCAAATTCGATCTAGATCACTCCTAAGAAAGGAAAAACCGAAGAAATCAACAAGACTCCTCTCTCTCTTCTCGGGAGGTTGGGGACGAAATGGTGGGAGATTAGGGTCTAGAAAGGTGAAAGGGTGAGGGAGATGGTCATGGGTTGTGTTTTCACGGTGGTGGATGGTGGCGATTTGGTGGCGAGATGGTAGAACGAGGGAGAGAAAGGATGTAAAATTAAGCTAGGGCTCGAAAAAAGGGGTATTTACCCGTCTGTAACTTCGTCGCGTAGCGCGACAACATCCTAAATAATTGTCGCGTAGCGCGACATATTGTTGACCCGCGCAGTTGACCAAATGTCTCGCGTAGCGCGACAGGTTAGCTCGGTATCGTCGCGTGACGCGACGTGGCAATTTTCACATAAAGTTTTCCAGGTTTTCATGCCTTAGCCAAATTTTCACCTCCTTTTTTCTTCCTAAACATCAAAAATCAATTCTAAGGTAAAGAATACATACCTGGTGCCTCTATTCCATCTTTCTTGCATCCAAATGATTAAACACCTGCAAAACTCAAGAAAACACAAAAAAAAAACGAAAAACGAAAACAACGAAAAACGAAAAAATTTACGAAAAACACCAAAAAAATGCATAAAAAAAAACTAAAAAACTTGACATTTACACACTATACACTTGGGTTTCACCCAAGAACCCTTCAATATTGCTCTCATTCGGGTTTCTCTAGGAGGATCTCTTCCCCCTCCTCATTCTCATCTATCGGTCCTCCGATGTAATGTTTCAATCTATGACCGTTCACTTTCCAAGTGTTCCCATCAACTTCGTTTTGTAGCTCAACGGTTCCATATGGAAACACTTCTTCAACCACATATGGACCCGTCCACTTGGACTTCAACTTTCCTCCAAACAATTTCAATCGGGAATTGTAAAGCAAAACCCGATCTCCTTTCTTGAATTCTTTCAAACCCTTTAACTTCCTGTCATGCAATGATTTGGTTCTCTCTTTAATGCTCAATGATCGTGAATAAACCGCATCACGAAGGGCTTCTAACTCATGAATTTGAAAATACCTTTTCCTACCCGCCTCGGTAAGATCAAGGTTTACCGTCTTGAGAGCCCAAAGAGCTCTATGTTCTAACTCAACGGGAAGATGGCATGCTTTGCCATAGACGACCATGTATGGTGTGGTTCCTAAAGGTGTCTTGTAAGCCGTTCTAAACGCCCACAACGCATCGTCTAGCTTGTCGGACCAATCCTTCCGACTCTTCCCTACGGTCTTCTTAAGTATCCTTTTCACCCCACGATTCGCATTCTCTACTTGACCGCTTGTTTGAGGATGGTAAGCGGTTGCTAAACGATGAGTGACACCGTAGCGTTGTAGTGTCTTTTCTAACATTGTGTTACAAAAGTGCGTGCCACGGTCACTTATTAAAGCTCTAGGAGTTCCAAACCGACTAAACAACTTCTTAAGGAACTTAAGAACTACTCGGGCATCATTTGTAGGTAAAGCTTGAGCCTCTACCCACTTTGAGACATAATCTATGGCCACGAGTATATACCTATTCCCTTTAGATAAAAGAAAAGGTCCAACAAAATCGATGCCCCAAACATCAAAAACCTCCAACACTTGAATCGGGTTTTGAGGCATCTCATCTTTAGAGGAGATATTCCCGGTGCGTTGGCAAGGATCACACTTCTTAACAAACTCAAGTGAATCCTTCACCACCGAAGGCCAATAAAATCCACAATCGAAGACCTTTTGGGCGGTGGAATGATGTCCATGATGTCCACCCGTTAAGCCTTCATGGCAATGTCTTAAGATATCAAGGCCCTCCTTTCGACTCACACATCTCCTTAAAATCCTATCACCTCCCACACGATAGAGATAAGGGTCATCCCATACATACTTACTCGCATCTCTAAAAAACTTCCTCTTTCGTTGAGAGGTCATTCCTTCAATTACCACTCCATTAGCAAGGAAGTTTGCCAAGTCGGTGAACCATGGCATTCCTTGCTTCTCCGCCTCAACAAAGTCGATCATCTCGTGAGGAAACCTATCACCAATCTCATCCTCTCTAATCTCGCTCCTCTCCGGGTCCTCCAACCGGGAGAGATGATCGGCCGCCACATTTTCAGCCCCTTTCTTATCTTTTATCTCAATGTCAAATTCCGATAACAATAAGATCCACCTAATGAGACGAGGTTTTGCATCTTTCTTTGCAAAAAGAAACCTCAAAGCCGAGTGATCGGTGAAAACAGTGGTCTTTGAAAGCACTAAGTATGACCAGAATTTGTCAAAAGCAAATACTACCGCAAGAAGCTCCTTCTCGGTGGTAGTGTAATTCTCTTGAGCATCATTGAGAGTTTTGCTAGCATAGTAGATCGGGTGAAAATGCTTCTCTCTTCTTTGCCCCAAAACCGCCCCAACGGCTTGGTCACTAGCATCACACATGAGTTCAAAAGACAAACTCCAATCGGGGGCAACCAAAATAGGAGCACTCACAAGTCTCTCCTTCAAGAATTTAAATGCCTTCATGCATTCCTCATCAAACAAAAACGGGGTATCTTTTTCTAGAAGATGGGTCATAGGCCTAGTGATTTTGGAAAAATCCTTAATAAACCGCCTATAAAAACCCGCATGACCAAGGAAACTCCTAATGGCTTTGACACTAGAAGGTGGGGGGAGTTTACTTATGGTCTCTATCTTAGCTTTATCTACCTCAATACCCGCTCTCGAAATCTTATGACCTAACACTATTCCCTCGGTCACCATGAAGTGACACTTCTCCCAATTAAGCATCAACTTAGTCTGTACACACCTCTTCAACATCCTCTCAAGATTCTCCAAGCATTTATCAAAAGAGTCACCATAAACTGAGAAGTCATCCATAAACACCTCCATGGATGATTCAATCATATCCTGAAAGATGGCTACCATGCACCTTTGAAATGTGGCAGGAGCATTGCATAACCCAAACGGCATGCGACGGTAAGCATAGGTGCCATAGGGGCACGTGAATGTGGTCTTTTCCTGATCCTCCGGTGCAATGGGGATCTGGAAGTACCCTGAAAAACCATCTAAGAAGCAATAAAACTGTTGTCCTGCTAATCTCTCTAACATCTGGTCAATGAAAGGAAGGGGAAAGTGATCCTTCCGGGTGGCATCGTTAAGTTTCCTATAATCGATGCACACTCGCCACCCTGTGACCGTGCGAGATGGAATGAGCTCGTTCTTCTCATTTGTGATGACTGTCATCCCTCCCTTTTTAGGGACAACCTGAGTAGGGCTCACCCATGATGAATCCGAGATAGGATAAATCAGACCCGCATCCATCAACTTCAGCACTTCCTTCTTCACAACCTCTTGCATGTTAGGATTTAAACGCCTCTGAGGTTGAACTACCGGCTTGTACTCATCCTCCATGAGTATCCTGTGTGTACAATAAGTAGGACTAATGCCTTGGATATCAGAGAGTCTCCAAGCAATAGCCCCCTTATACATCCTCAGCACACCTAACAATCTCTTCTTCTCCTCCTCACTTAACCTAGATGAGATGACAACAGGTAAAGTTGAATCCTCTCCTAGAAATGCATACTCTAAGTGTGAGGGTAAAACCTTAAGCTCTAGGGCGGGTGGTGACTCAACAGAGGGCTTCTTACTCTCCTCCCTCAATTCATCAATCTCTAAAACTTCAGAAATGACACCAACACCCTCATCAATACTCTCACACTCCTCTTCACTTCTCTCAACTACCAAATCTGCACCGCACACGTACTCAAGACACCTATCCACGTGTGACATGAAAGAGTTTATGAAGTAAACAGAATGACATGGGTCACTAAAATCATCATGATCACTGGGATGCCTCATAGACTTCACAACCTCGAATGTGATAGTCTCATCACCCACTCTAAGAGTGAGTTTCCCATCAAACACATCAATGATGGCCTTAGCGGTCCTCAAGAAAGGACGGCCTAGAATGATAGGCACAGTCTCGTCGGCCTCCATGTCAAGAATCACAAAGTCCACGGGGAAAACAAATTTATCCACCTTCACCAACAAGTTCTCAACAATACCCCGTGGACATTTGACCGTGCGGTCAGCAAGGGACAATGTCATGCGCGTAGGCGAAAGTTCACCAAGTGCTAGCTTCTCATACAAAGAATAGGGCATCAAATTGATGCTAGCACCTGAATCTGCCAACTCGTGCCTCTGAGTGTCACTACCAAACAAACATGGGACTGTAAAGATCCCAGGATCTGTCAATTTCTCCGGTAGCTTGTTCAGAATCACCGCAGAACACCCCCCGCTCAATGGAACATTTGAAAGTTCCCCTAGCCTATCCTTCCTCTTCAACAAATCCTTCAGAAATTTAGCATACTTGGGCATATGCTGAAGAGCCTCAATAAATGGAAGATTGATCTTCAACTGTTTGAACATGTCTAGAAAATGGCCATACTCCTTAGCATGCTTTTGGTGAGCTAAGCGAGCAGGATACGGTAATCGTGAATGATCAATCTTAGGACTCGGCCTAACCTCAACCGGTTTCTTCTCAACCGGGATCACTATGGGAGACTCACTGGTCGGTACTGTACTTGCTGGGGCTGGCCTCATGTGCACCCCCCCAGGAGTCTCCATCTCAATCTCTTCATCCACCGGTTCCTCATCTTCTACCTCAACCGGTGGCTCTACACTCACACCCCCTCGACCACTCCTCGTAGTCACTGCCTTAACATGAGCGTTCGGATTAGCCTGAGTGTTACCCGAAAACTGACCTTGGGGCCTCTCATTTAAACGCTTGTCAATATCACCAACTGATCTCTGAAGATCAAGAAAAGCAGATTGTTGGTTTTTTAGAAGAATGTCATGCTCAGCAAGTGTTTTCTGAGTATTGGCATCCTTTGCAACCAACTGGGTGAGTAACTCCTCAATCTTACTCATACTACCCCCAGAACCACCAACACCACTACTACTACCCGCCCCCGGTGTATGACTCGGATGACTAACCGAAGAATGACCCTGACCCTGGTTATTAGATGACCCAGATTGGAAACCAGGGGGATGACCGGAAGAGCGCCAATTAAAATTAGGGTGGTTCCTCCAATTTTGATTGTAGGAATTATTAAAACAGTTCGAGTTTCCCCTACCTTGACCCCCAAGATAATCAACCTGCTCCTGATTGACTACTAAACACTCCGATGTGGCGTGGCCACCCCTACAGATCTCGCACCTGTCTACCTTCATCTTTAACTCCTTTACATCCCTCGATAAAGCCTCAAGAGCAGCTGCTACACTAGTATCCACATTAACGTGGTGAACTCCTCTCGTGGAAGAGGAGGAACTAGAAATAGGATTTGAATTCCTATTGGCTGATCTCTGCTCATACTCAGCCTGAGCAAAACTCTCAAACATATCAGTACACTCAGCAACATCCCTCTTTCCCATAAGATGACCACCCGCAGAAGTGTCAAAACGAGCTCTGGTCTCATAAGTTAGACCATTGTAGAATTTCTCTACAAGGGCCCAGTCAGATAAACCATGCTGAGAACATCTGCTAAGCAGATTCTGAAATCTCTCCCAAGCAAGATAGTATGGCTCATCAGGGGCCATACGGAAAGAGTGGATCTCATCACGAAGGTGAGCTGCCTTGGCAGGTGGAAAGTATTTCTTAAGGAATGCATCCCTAAGACTGCCCCAAGTCGTGAAAGATCCAGGAGCATGCGAATCAAGCCAAGTGGCGGCCCTACCCGCAAGAGAGAAAGGAAATAGCTGCAGAAAGATAGCATCTTCAGTAGCACCTTGAAGATTGAAGGTACCACAGATGCGAGTGAGGCGAGCTATATGGACTGGTGCATCCTCATCATCCCGGTCATTAAACTGAGTGTTGTTAATGGCTGTCATGATGTACGAAGGAATCTGCCACGAATTTTCATTCGTGATATTTGGCACAGTGATGGGATTGTTAAGTCCCGTGAATCCAGCAGTGGCCTGCTGGTGAACCGTGCGACGCTCAGCCATGGGTGGAATAAAATGAAAGTGTGGACTAGAATGGGTGGAAGAACTAGAAGAAAATGGTGGTGTGTGATCAGAAAACTCTGCAGAAACGGGAGTAGAAGCACTTACCTCGCTCGTAGAACCCTCAGAGAAATCCCGCGAATCGCTTCTTAAAGGCAAAGAAAGCTCAGGCGGTGGTCCGTGTGAACGTAGATGTGGCATACACTACCAAACCTGGAAATAAAACAAAAAGAAATCAAAAAATAAATAAAAAAAAATAAAATAAAACTAAAAATAAAAACAAATATGCACAGATAAGACACAAGACTAAACTGCACAATCGACTAAGTCCCCGGCAACGGCGCTAAAAACTTGATGTGTTTAAAGTAGCTTAATTAAAACTAATAAAAAAAATCAAAACTATCCTAGACACTAAGTAATACTCTAGACTCTCTAAAACCTAAGCTACCAACAGGCAAGTGAACCTATCGTATGTAGCAAGACAAAAGTAAGTCCGGATATCGAACCCACAGACTTCTACAGACTGTACTAACTAGACTCATTGATTTATCTATACAAACAACTTAAATTAAATTAAATGTTTGAAAGGGGGGTTTTGTAATGAACTAAATAAACAAAAATTTATAAAATTCTGAAAACCAAAACAAGACTCAACTTTGGAAAATACAACTAAGATTCACGAATGATGAAATGACTACCTAGGGTTTACTGCATACATGTTTAATGTTTTATGGATTGATTATGGAACTTATTTTGGAACCGGGATCTTTGAGTTTTAACTTAACAACAAATTAGAGATTCTTCAACCGTTTTCAAAGATTTCAACTAAATTGTTTATAAGCATATTAAACACTGGTTTAGGTTAATTACTCTCACAAGTTAACCAACCCATCAATGATATATCCTAAAAACATCTTCCTCACGGAAAAGAAAGCCTCAATGCACTAACATGCATAGGATAATAAGGATATTCATCTTGGACTTAGCATACAAAACTATGTTTAATTAACCTAATTTTAGTCTTTTTACAAAGACTTTAACTAGTTCTTAAACATGCAAGATATACTAACAAACCCTCACCTCACGGCTATTGAGTTTGGTTAACATCTAATTCATTTGTGATCTAAGTATTATTCCTATGAATTACTACGTCTAGTAATGCATCAACTAATCATAAACACAAAGTAAATGACCTAACATATGCTCATTACACGAAAGACATTCGCCAAAGCACACGAGGACACAATAAATCAGATCACAAACATCATAAACATTCATATACATCCAAGAATCCAAACCAAATCATTAAATCATTGAAAAATCCAAACTTGTTCCACAACCAATCGTTTTAAACATCAAACATGCATAATTGTAAAACCCTAGGTAGTTCAATTGTTCTAGCCAACAACCATACTGAATAAACAACAAGCAATCAAAATAAAACAAGTCTTAAACATCATTCGAAGGAGAATAACAAGAAAGAAAGAAGAACCGATCACGTTACACCCTTCGAATCACTCGTCTAGGGCTTCTCGATGATCCAACTCGACTCCAACCTTGATTCTCTGCTTCCAGTCGCCTCCTAGGTCGTCTCTGATCGTCCAAAAATCGAATGAATCCGCCCTCAGCCGTTTTCCAAAACATAAACTCAAAATTCTGAGTTTTTAACCCTGTCGCGTACCGCGACATGCTTATCTATACCCTTCGCGCTACGCGAGGGGTCCTACTACCCGACAAAATAGTCGGGTCAACCGGAATCATTAACTTAGGGGTAATTTGGTCTTTTCAACCTGTCGCGTAGCGCGACAGCACCCAAATGTCAGATTTTTCTTCTTTTGTTCTTGGGTTCATTCTCGATCAACCGGGAGTTCGTTTACTTGATCTTTTGCTCAAAAATTGATATGTTTAATACCTGCAAGCATCAAATTACAGAAATGTGTAGAACCAGCATAAATCGACTCTAAAAACTAATAAACTGTACAGAAACTCAATAAAAACAAATAGAAAAACAGATGTGTTTTACAACACATCATTGAGGTAGCCGGAGTTATATGCAAGTGTGTGTAATATGTGTGTGTACACACACATCTATCTTTTTTTTAATTACAAGGGGCATTTTAGTAATTTCAAACACAGTTAACGGCAAAAACTAAGGTCCATCCGCTGCAGGGACCATCCATGTTACGTTTTTGCAAACTATTCGGCCATCAGTGTAATTTCTCAAAGTTAGGGACCATCAGTGAAATCCGGGCATACCACAGGGACCATCCGTGTAATTAACTCTTATTAATAATATAAATCTTCTTATTCTAATATGTTATTAATTTATTAAAATTTAATAAATAAATTATAAGAATATTTCAATTATATTTTATATTCAAATATAATTTTATAATTAAGAAAAAATTATTATTTTTTTATTTTAATATTTTATATTTTTTATTATTAAAACCATGTAATACATGGGATTCTAGGCTAGTATATATATAGGAAGAGGATCAAATGTTAACCAATCTTTATTGCGTTAACCAAATAACTACATCTTATTACCTTGAGGCTCACACTAAAGTAAATTTAAAGATTGTGGTTTTTTCTTTTTTTAATTAATGTAGGGCCCACTTACATTAATAAAAAAATAAGAAAAAACATACATATTTAGATTTACTTTAATATGGGCCCGAAAGTAATTAAATGTAGTTATTCGGCTATCCTAATAAGAAAGGGTTAACATTTGATGCGGCGGCGGTGACGACCTTTTACAATTCGATACTCGTTTTCTGTTAGTTTATAAATCCTATCGTGATATATTGTATTTTACATATATAATTTTGTTATTGGTAATATCGATGTGGTCTATCTATGTCATGAGCCTTAAATATCTCAATTAAATAGCAAATACATGAATATGGAAATACCAGTTATAAACATAGTAATTTACAAATAAAAATCTCCATGTCAACTACTTACATTGTGATGAGATCAATTTTAATCATAAGACTTGCACGTCTCGATTAACTATCTACATGGTTCAACCATTATTCTTCAATAAAATAGATATTTGAAGTTTCTTGCATCTCTTCCTGGGTACCCAATTAAGAAAGTGGTTAGCCACAAACTGGTGGTTGGTCTTTTTTGCCAACCCTTTTCACAAGCTTATTTACATACTGTAGAGGAAAATTACTATCTGGAAGTAGAGATACAGAGCAAGGTCAAACAAATAGCTGGCTAATGTTAATTTTACCTCTCTTCGCTGGCTCAGTGTGGACTTTTTACATTAAAAAAATTGACCTGAAAACAATAAATACACCATCTACCTGGATATGAGAAGCGTGGAACATTTTCTGTACGGATGCTTCAACTTCAAACATAGGGCCTAAAAGCGCTTTTCCAGAAAGCATCAAACATTTATGAGTAAATATACATATAATCTTTAATCCTC
Source organism: Mikania micrantha (assembly GCA_009363875.1). Lineage (NCBI taxonomy): Eukaryota > Viridiplantae > Streptophyta > Magnoliopsida > Asterales > Asteraceae > Mikania > Mikania micrantha. Next base: position 60,085,567 of record CM018680.1, on the reverse strand, counting down.
TGTAGAATTAACCTTTATTTAATTATAAAAACATCTTCTCTTGGAAAAAAGGCATTTAATGCAACACTTAAACACATTAGTAATTGGGAAAATTCTCAAAATGTCTCTTTGACTATCAATTTGCCTCATTGTGTCCCTGTTAGTTTTACAATCTTCAAAATGTCCCCTAAATAGAGCTTCCGACCTCAAAATACCGAAGACAAACCTGACTTTGCCTTTATCAGCCAGCTTATTTTCGGCTTCAAACATACCATGGTCTTCGGCAGCAAAAAAAAAAATGCAGATCCTACATGGAGGGGCCTGCAAAAGAATGTATATAGTTATATATATATAAAGATTCATACAGTTTTTAATGCTACTATTTACCAGTTTCTTATTCAATTTGCTAAAATATATAATGAAAAAGGAGAACGATTAGCTAACAAAAAAATTAAACGGTGCAATGCACATTTCTTGAGAGGTGGATGAAATAAAGTGATCATGGTTCATTTTTATAGTAACAAATCAAAAGTGGTAAATGAAATTAAATGGTATGGGGCTCAAAAGTATTGAATTGGCTCCACAAAGCCTCAAGGGAATTACTGTCTATTTTGTGTGTATGTGGTTGAAACTCCTCATCTACAGCCAAAAAACTCCTCAAATTCAGATTGAAAGTAAAGAAAAGGAGTATAATGGGTCACGTAGCGGATAATTTCATGTGATGTAAAATGGTACCTTTTCATGCACTTACTTCAAAAACTAATTGCATTTGTCTCTGCTCTAATATACTTAGTTAAAACTGGACAATATGCCATAATAATTACATAAATTATATGAATGAACTTATGAATAGTAAATTCATTTGAAGATATAAATAAGAAAATAGAACATCATGAATTGATTGCTTACCTGTTCGAGAGGCACTGCTCAAGGTGATGAGATATTTTGAGACAACCATCTGGTCACTTTAGCTTTCCAATTCATCTCACACAAGCGCAATTGATCAACCGAGATTCTTCAATAAAACCATCCGATTGTATTAGGTTTTTAAGAAGTAAAAGTGCAATTAAAATAACCACTCATGACTGCATAATTAAAGAAGTAAAATTAATATCCATCCAAAAGTTTTAATATTAAGACAAACCACTTGATTAACATTTTCAAAGTGATTTAATAAGATTCGAAACTTATTAAAATGATGCTAGTAAAAGTTCTACAGTAACCAATTAAACATTAGCATAATAATGTGATTCATTAATAAACAACCAATAATAGATCTAATTTGGCAATTAAAACTCAACAGTGACAACCTAACAAAAAGGTTCATTAGGAATAAAATAAATTTGTATCAAGCAGTCATTTTGGTGATTTTTTATTATTAATCCGAAAGTTTCTAACCTTGCAGCCTGCAAAGTGAGAACCATCAATTATAATTAGAGAGTAGAATTGCAATTTTTATTTCCGTTGCACTTCTGGATTTGGAGGATAAAAGGAACTTAAATGATCAATAACACAAGTTTAGAATTGAATTTGAATGGTACCGTCATTCCCTAGAGAGGACACTTGTCACTGTTTCCTTTGAGTAATCTGCAAAGAGGGAACATTTTGTTCTTTGGAGCTATCTAGTTCTGCTGATGGTGCATGTTGAGTGGCAACACAGCTAATGTCGACCACACGCCATCATTACGTGTTGCGATAGCTTTGCCTTTTTTGCCAGGCTGCAGAAAACAACAATAGGTGAGGTATAACACATATTATAAAGCACAATTAGAAAACTGGAAATTGTAAGACAATGAGGTATAATGCATATTTTGAATAAGTATGTTTGTCATAAGGGGCTGATATGAAACTTCCATTAGAGCTGTGTCTGTATTAGTTGTCATGTTGAAATTGTCAACTATAAGACTCTTGGTTACACCAACATAAAAAATGCCTACAACACAAGAATTTGATGGACATCCTACACTTTAAATCATTTTATTGTTCATATACTTCAAAGTAGCTGTAAAAAAATGTGAAACGTTTAAAACTAAAAAGTTCAACAAATTGCATTTGATCTTGAGATTTAGGTGGTGTTTGTTTTTTCAGAGGCAAAACGTCTGCGGTCTGCGGACCACATCTGCAGACCTCTTTTGCAGAAGAGGTGGACCAAACCTCTGCAAGAAGAGCTTTTGCGGGTGTTTGTTTTTCAGTATATCAAAACCTCTTCTCATTTTCAAATTTTTCCCAATCTCTTCCCCAACCCTACCCACGACCGTCACCATCATCACGACCGTCACCATCATCACCATCGTCGAACAACACTGTCACCATCATCACGAGCTGAGTACCACCGTTGTCGCCATCATCGTCGAACCACAACGCCGTTCGTTCCCAAATCGAACGTCGGGCTCCTTCGCCGTCTGGCTCTGCCTCCTTCGCCAATCGAGCCGACGACGACGACGTCCTCAACGCCGACGACGATCGCGTTCGTTCCCGATGATCGACGAATCCCAACGCCGTTCGTTCCCAAATCGACGAATCGCGTTCGTTCGTTCCCAAATCGACGATCGCGTTCGTTCCCAAATCGCGACTGTGGAGGGAAACGACGGTGTGGGCGACGACGGTGGGAGGCGCGGCTGTGGTCGGAAACGGCGGTGGGGCATGCGGCGGTGGAGGGCAACGGCGGTGGGGCATGCGGCGGTGGTGGCAGACGGCTTGAAGAACAGTGAAGAAGAGGATGGAAGAGCTCAAAAGTGTTTGGTCCAGGTCTGCGCGAGGAAGAGGTCCTGCAGACCTTTTTTAGTGAAACGTCTGCTGGAAAACAAACAATCTGTATCTCTCAAAGCTCTGCCCGCGTCTGCCTCGCGCAGACATAAGAGGTCCTGCAGACCTTTTGCCAAAAAACAAACAGCACCTTAGTTCTAAAGTCTTAAAGAAGACGAGCCTAACTAATCTTCGTATAATTGGGTTTATGGATAAAACCATGATGAAAGACAACAATTAGATTGAACCTATTTTAATGATCTCATCACATGGCTTCAAGTCTTAAAGAAGATGAGCCTAAACAATCTTCGTATAATTTTCAAAAACCCTAAAAGAAAACAGGAATAACGAATTTAACCAGCAGAATCACGTTTAACACACTTAATTTCACCCTACAACAGTTCACTCGTGTGTACATCACACTGAACAGATAACAAGCCAAACAAAAATATCCAAATTAACGACTCTTTAAAAAATTAAAAGGAAAAACATTGTTTTCTACGAAAATAGATGTCTCAATTTGATCGGAGCTTCACCAGCAAACTAACCTAATAATGCGACTTTGCCGGAATCAGAGCTCCATCTTGAAAACCACTGTTTGAAAACCACTCTTGTTGATATGTTTCGCTGATTCTTGCCTTTGAATCTCCTTTTTACCTTGTCAAAACAATTTTTTTTGACATTATTAGGGTAAATTATGATGCACCAAAATGGAGGACGATTCACAAATCTACAATAAATTTACGGTAACAAACCATAAAACACTCAAATAGAATTGGAAAAAAATGGTAGCGATATAGGAACCTGATTTGGAGAATCGATTGAAGCACCACAAGTAAGATGAGCATGACGGCATGCAGTTCGAAGCCAACCAGATCCCTACTACCACTCAAGCCCGGTTTGATTCCATTGTTGCCGTCGTTAGGTGATGTTGTTAGCAACAAGAGAAAACCATCAATTAGGATTGGATCAAAGTAAGGCGGAAACCCTAAATATGGGATAGGGTGATGATGAAGTTGCGTATTTTTGAAATCACTCTCCTATTTGAATTGCCCGACCATAAATATTTCCTCTTGGGTGATTGTTGTTCAGTACTGAAGAAAAGTAGAAAGAAGACCTTCTTAAAGAATAACGAAGACCTTTCCTCTAGTATACTGAGTTTCAAAATTGATGGGTCTAACCCATGGCAGTTGGGTAAAACCAGACCCAGGACAAAACCTCTTACCTGCCTTAAATACTTGTACATTAAGTATAAAAGGTTGTAAATTTCTTAATCTCTTAAAGTCTATGGATCAACCCAACCAATATGCATTATATAATAGTATAGATATATATATATATATATATATATATATATATATATATATAGAGGATGGTTCCTTTGTTAACACACTCTTATTGCGGGAACCGGTATAACTACGCCAAGATCAATCAAAATCTTTGTTTTCTTTTTTTAAATATCATTATTACACATAATACAGTACGAAATGTAACCAAAACTTACACTTCCTTTTAATCATAAACGGTAATAAATTTACACATACACATAAAAGAAGAAAGTATTGTTTATGTGTAATAATGATATTTAAAAAAGAAAACAAAGATTTGGATTTATCTTGGTGTAGTTATACCGGTTCTCGCAATAAGAATGTGTTATCATTTGCGATAACCGAATATCTACATCTAATTATTTGAGTGCCACATTAAAGTAAATCCAAAGGTGTATGTTTTTTTCTTATTTTTTTATTAATTTAAGTGAGTCATATATTAATTAAAAAAACATACACCTCTATATTTACTTTATTGTGGGCCCCAAAGTAATAAGATGTAGTTATTCGGTTAACGCTATAAACATGGGTTAACATTTGATCATCTTCTTATATATATATAACCCACTAAATACACGCTAACCCAAATAACTTTGGGAGGATGAATCCGAATCTTGGATTTTTTGTTTTAAATATCATTATAACATATTTTGAACACCATGTTATTTTTTGAGTTTGGCCTAATTCTTTTTCGTTTGAGATCCTACATCATTGTAGTGTGTGCTACATCACCATGTAATTTTACAGTGTTGTAGCACACACTACAGTGATGTAGGATCTTAAACGAAAAAGAATTAGCCCAAACTCATAAAATAACATAGTGTTCAAAATGTGTTATAATGATGTTATCCAAGATTCGGGTTCATCTTCCCAAAGTTATTTGGGTTAGCGCGCATGTAGTGGGTTATGTAAAATTCCATGCCCCATATATATATGGCATGAAAGTATACATTATTCACTAAATGTGCAATAACCCGTCAAGATCAAATCAAATATTCAAATTTTTTTAACGTCATTGTAAATACATTTATAACACTTTCTTATTTTATGAGTTTGCGTAAATTCATCACCGTTTGAGAGTTAACATCGTTGTAAGTTTTGAGAAAAACACTTACAGTACTGTAAGTTAAAAACTTACAACGATGTTAACTCTCAAACGGTGATGAATTTACGCATACTCATAAAAATAAGAAAGTATTATAAATGTGTTTACAATGTTGTTAAAAAAAATTTCGAAGATTTGGCTTGATCTTGACGGGTTATTTCCGGTTATTGCATATTTAGTGAGTTACTTTTTTATCATTTCCCTATATATATAGGGTAAAGATATTTTAAAAAAATTTGAAACCTTAAAAAGCTCAAAAAGCCACAAAAGAATGCTATGTGGATTAAAAGCCTAAGGGTAAACATATCAAAACAAAAAATAGACTTAAACATACAAATTTCTCTCATTTTTTTAAACGTTCATAATGATTTGAGTTTTGTTCACCATCCATTATGCCAACTACTTGCCAAAATTTTACATTTGCAACTAAGAAGAAAACAATCATCAATGAAGATTCATAACCAGAAAACTATCACCAACGGCTGATCGATATCCTAAGGACGAAACGAAATGTTCCAAAATCCGAAAAATAAAAATAAAAATAGCAACCGTAAATTATTTACCCACATCATGTTTTCTGATGGAGTATCACCATTGAAATTTTGATTATCACCAGCAATTTTACGTTATGGTTCTATTATGGGTCAATATTCAATTTTGAAATCGAGGATTGAAATATTTGGGCCAGAAAACAACAGGCACAAAATAATGAATTTGGGCCTTAATTTTGCTATAAAATTTTGGTTTAGCTCTAGTATAATAGTTCTCTACTTAGAGATGGGCAAATAGTTTTTTTTTTTTGAAACCGGTTCCGGTTCAGGTTTAGCTGGGTAAAGGTGGAACCGGTTCCGGTTCTGATTTCTCCGAAAACCCGGAACCGCCCGTACCCATCGGTTCGGGTACAAATCGGTTCCGGTTCGGTTCCGGTTCCAAAACTGGTTTTTTTGCCCACCTCTATCTCTACTTATGATCTTATCTACATGAAACCTTTACCTTAAACTAATTAACTTGGCCATAAATTCAATAATAAATAAGTGAAGTGTGGTACGATTTCTTTGTATGGTTTGTTTTTGCTCGGTTTTAATAAGTTTGTTGTGTTTTGGTACAGTTTTAGGTAAGTTCCGTACTACTTTTTTTTGAAAGAAGGTATAACCGAAACTGGACTGTAATTTTTAGTTCTAAAAAAACGAAACTAAAAGTGTCATCTATTAAATTAGGTCAGTTATTTTGATTTGGTTTTGTTGATTAATTTGGTTTTGGTGAAGTCAGTCGGTTTGTGTGATGAACATCTTACATTATCTTTAATTTCACAAATTTTGAAACTTTAATGTACTATAATTAGGAGAATAGATTGTACCCGTGAATATATGGAACTTACCATATAATTTAATGTACTTAATTCAGCAAACTTCTTATCATTAAACTTTAAACATATGCTAAATAATTCAAACATTTTACTCGCTTTTTTTAGGACCAGTGCTAAGAGTGTTGGGAATATTAGTGGTATTCGGTTTGACTTTTAGGTAAAAACAAGTTTAACCAATTAGTATATTAAATCATATTTAATATAACGCAGCGGAATTAGGGTTTCAAACTTTAACACTTTTAAAATTCCCAATCAGGATCATGGTTATAAACATACAAACACGAATATAATATTAACTAATCTAATCTACCGATGAGAAAAGATTATACCCTTTCAGTTAATGATTAACCGTTTGAGACACCGAGGTTCAACGAACGATTGCTAGAACACAGCACGAACGGGTTCCTGGTTCACAATGGAAGAGGTTGTGGTTTGTGTTGGTTGATTGGAAATCCAGAAAATCCTTTGGATGTCTTTGACCGCAGAAAATAAAAACAAAGAACTTCCTTTTTTTTTTTTATTTCTTCGATGCAGCAATCTCAAAGAAAACAAAAAAACCAGAAACTCTTGTTTTCTTTTTGTTTGTTCGATGACACCAAGCACAAAAAAAAAAAAACCCTTTTTTTTCTTTGTGTTTTTGACGGCAACAAGAAAATTAGGTTAGAGAGTTTTAAGATTAATCTCTATTAATCTTATAATACTTACTTTCGGGCCCTAAAACCTAATCTAGTTAGTTTAGGTCCAATATGTAGCATCAAGCCCAATACCATCAGTTTAATTAAATAAGTAATTAAACTTATATAATTTGTAACAATTATAAATTATAAATCTGTTCGTGATTACCAGTTAATCAAATTAAGTGGATTTAATGTTCGTTGACCAAGGTGTAACTCTTACGGGTCACAGCTCGGTTAGTTACGTTAATTTATCGGATCCGTACATATAAATCCAACAATCTCCCACTTGGACGGATTTTGATAAAATAAACGTTTGACAGTCAGTGGTGCTCTAGCTGCACATAACTGCTCCTAACAAGGTATGACACTTTAAAGTCATTAACCAAATTATTGTGCTACTATAGCAGGATACCAGACTTATGATAATCATTGTCATCTATCCTTTCTGTAAAAGACATCAATTGAAACAATGAGACATGGATCTAATTCATTCTCATATGACGTTCAATTATTATTGTTCTCGATTTAGATTCAGAGTGGTCCAATCAAACACACAGTCAGTTTGGGTAAGGCCTTACACTTCACCAGTTTGAATCAACGAGGGCGCCATAATGTCTAACTGTTACATGAAATATGTAAGAGTACAGAATCCCAATCTTGATTATATACAACTTCCACTGAACCTCAGAACTATTCCCAATCAAAGCCTTTATGACTGGCAGTTACGCGACAGCGGTTGACAATGATCAAAGAATGCCCTTTAGTAAACGAAAGTTCTAGTATATATCTCAGGTCAGAGGATACAAGATGAGTTTACCAATTTCAAAAACATCTCATGACTAAGATCCATGGAGATGATTTGAAGCGAGTTACATCCAACATCATTCATAATGATGTCTGTGAATTTGGTAGTCAACTACTTGAGACCAAATCCAGAATAGTCTTAATTCAGAGCCGTTCCCACGAGTCTGACCGACTACGGATAATTAAGAATACAATATTCATGGATTAAACGTATTAAAAACGAACACAGTTATAAAAATTCAGAATTGCATTTAAACCAGTAAATCAAAGGTGAATTCAAAAGTATAACTGTTTATACGTTCGTACATCCAAATACTAAATCAAAACATATCGCTAGCAAATCTAAGCCCGATCGCATTCCTGTGCTGATCATACTTGTCCTGAGTCATGGGCTTAGTGAACGGGTCTTCTAGGTTTTGATCTGTGTCCACTTTGCTTATTATGATGTCTCCACGTTCCACTATTTCCTGTATGTAGTGAAACTTTCTCAAAATGTGCCTGGATTTGTGATGAGACCTGGGCTCTTTGGCTTGAGCTATAGCACCTGTGTTATCACAAAAGATTTCGATAGGTTTCCGAATACTTGGAACCACATCGAGGTCAGCTATGAACTTCTTTATCCAAGCAGCTTCCTTTGCAGCATCCGATGCAACAATATACTCAGATTCGGTGGTTGAATCCACCACCACACTCTGTTTGGAACTTTTCCAGTAGACAGCTCCTCCATTAAGAGTGAATACGAAACCTGATTGTGAGCGAGAGTCATCTCGGTCAGTCTGGAAGCTAACATCAGTGTAACACCTTACAGTGAGCTCTTCTTCCACTCCTCCAAATATCAAGAACATTTCCTTAGTTCTTCTCAAGTACTTCAGAATGTTCTTGACTGCAGTCCAATGGGCAATGCCAGGATTTTGCTGAAAACGACTGGTCATGCTCAAAGCATACGAAGCATACGAGACGTCAGGTCTAGTGCATAACATAGCATACATGATAGAACCAATCGTTGAGGCATATGGAATTGCTTGCATTCGCCTAATTTCAATGTCCGTTGAAGGAGATTGCGATTTGTTCAACACGGTTCCTTTAGTCATGGGAATAGTCCCTTTCTTGGAGTTCTCCATGTTGAAGCGTGTCATCATTTTGTCTATGTATGTACTTTGACTCAGCCCTAAAAGCCGCTTAGATCTATCTCTGTGGATTTTTATTCCAAGAATGTAAGCTGCTTCTCCAAGATCTTTCATTGCAAAACAAGTTCCCAACCAGTGCTTGACTTCGTTAAGCATAGGAATGTTGTTTCCAATAATCAGTATATCATCTACATACAAGATGAGGAATGATATAGTGCTCCCACTAGCCTTTCTGTAAACACAAGGTTCATCTTCGTTTTTGATGAAACCAAACTCTTTGATCTTTTGATCAAAACGAAGATTCCAACAGCGAGATGCATGTTTGAGTCCATAAATGGACTTATTTAGTTTGCATACCTTACTTGGATATTTTGGATCAATAAAACCATCAGGCTGAACCATATAGACATCTTCAGAAAGATGACCATTAAGAAAATCGGTTTTAACATCCATTTGTCATATCTCATAGTCATAATATGCAGCTATGGCAAGTAATATCCTGATCGATTTTATCATAGCAACGGGTGAAAAAGTTTCATCATAGTCAACACCTTGAGTTTGAGTGAATCCTTTCGCAACCAGCCGTGCTTTGTAGGTATGAACATTTCCATGCATGTCGGTTTTTCTCTTGAAAATCCATTTGCTCCCTACTGCCCGTGAACCAGGGGGTAGCTCAACCAAGTCCCAGACTTGATTGTCACGCATAGATTGCATCTCGGAATTCATGGCATCGAGCCATTTCGCAGATTCTGGATCTGATATAGCAGATTTGTAATTAGTAGGTTCGTCATCAGGCTCAGCTACTACCAGGACTTCAGAACCATCAAGATGCCAAAGGTATCTATCAGGAGCATTGCGAGTCCTGCTACTTCTACGAATGCTTGTGTTTATGTCTGATTCATTAACAACTTCTTGTTGATCAGATGTTCCGACTTCGTCAGCGGTTGTTTGTGGTTCTCGAATTTCTTCAAGATCCACAATATTGCTTCCAGTTCCTCGATCAAGAAATTCTTTCTCGAGAAAGTGGCCCTTCCTTTTGATGGAAATCAAGTTTGCATCAGGATGGTAGAAATAATATCCGCTTCTGTTATGGTATCCGACAAAAACAACCTTTTCGCCTCGAGGATCAAGTTTGTCATCAGAATCTCTAGTGACATATGCATCACATCCCCATACCCTAAGGTAAGACAAATTGGGTTTAGTGCCAAACCATATCTCATATGGTGTTTTGTTTACCTTCTTAGTCGGTGCTAGATTTACAATGCGGGATGCGGTCATAAGAGCAAAACTCCAAAAGGAGTGAGGCAAGTTAGTTCTACACATCATCGATCGGACCATATCAAGTAGGGTGCGATTTCTCCTCTCGCTTACGCCATTAAGTTGGGGTGTGCCAGGAGGAGTGGGTTGTGAAACAATTCCACGTTCTTTTAGATGATTGATGAACTCTAAGCTGAGATATTCGCCACCTCGATCTGATCGAAGTGCCTTAATCGTTTTACCAAGTTGGTTCTCTACTTCGTTTTGAAATTCTTTGAACTTTTCAAAGGTTTCATGCTTATGCTTCATTAGATAAACATATGCATATCGACTGTAATCATCAATGAATGAAACGAAGTATCTTTCATGATTTCTAGACATAGTTCTGAAAGGACCACACACATCAGTATGTATGAGTGCTAACAGATCTTTTGCTCGTTCACCAACATGGGTGAAGGGATCTTTAGTGAGTTTGCCAGCTAAGCAAGATTCACAATCATCAAAGGAGTCCTGTCCAGTGGATTCAAGAATCCCCTCAGACTGGAGCCTTTTTATGCGAGATTTGCTTATGTGGCCAAGTCTACAATGCCATAGAAATGTATCATTAATGCCAAATTTGATACGTTTAGAAAGATTGTATATGTTATTGTTTGGTTGAACATCTATTTCATAAATACCATTTCGAGGTTTAGCCTCAAAATAAAAGACATCATTTAAGTAGGCAGATATAGCAATACCATTAAAAACGTACTTAAATCCTTGTTCAAACAATAAAGAAACTGAAATAATGTTTCTGGTCAAACCAGGTGCAAACAAACAATTATTCAAAATAAGTACAAGGCCAGATGGACATGTAAGATGATATGTCCCAGTTGCAAGAACTGGTACTCTTTTCCCATCACCAACGATGAGCTCCATGTCGCCTTGTTTCAGTTTCTTCCACTTTTCAGGTTCCTGCAAGACATTAATAATGTGGTAACCACATCCAATGTCAAACACCCATGTGTTGCTAGAAACACTAAAAAGTTCAATAACATAAATAGAGATACCTGAAGGGCCTGCACCATTGGCCTTGTTCATCCTCAGCTTAGCCAGATATTCAGGGCAATTACGCCTCCAATGCCCCATCTTGTTGCATTCAAAGCATTGACGCTCCTCAGGGGGTGGTGCTTTAGTAATTGGCTTGGCTTTGTTGGTGGCATGCTTGGCAGCAACAAAAGCTTTATTCTTGCCCTTGCTGTTATAACCCCGTTTCTTGGGATTGGGCTTTCTAACACCAGCAGATCGAACTGTCAATACCTGATTGACTTTGCTTGGTACATTCATCTCAGCCGTCTTCAGCATCCCATGCAGTTCAGGCACAGTCTTCTCCCAAGCATTCATATTGAAATTCATTACGAACTGGTCGTAAGACTTTGGGAGAGAGTTCAAGATGAAGTCCGCTGCCATTTCATTTGACAGGGGATAACCAAGCTTACTTAGTTGGTCGATGTACCCTTTCATCGTGAGCACATGAGCACTAACTGACGAGCCTTCTTGCATTTTGCAGCCGATAAGCTGCTTCATGGTGTCATAGCGTTCTTGACGGGCTTGTTTCTGAAACATGCCTGTAAGTTGCTGGATCATGTCAAAGGCACTCATGTCTTCCATGTTCTTCTGAAGATCAGAAGACATGGTGGCTTGCATAAGGCAGGCTACCTCAATGGCATCCTCGTTATGCTTTTCCCAGGCTTTACGGGCAGCAGCCGTATTACCCTCAGGCTCGTTAGTAACTGGACCTTCCAGTACATAGTGCTTTTTCGCAAACTTGAGAACAATTTTCAAGTTGCGGTGCCATTCGAGAAAGTTGGTGTTATTCAGCTTATCTTTCTCAAGTATGGACTTGAGAGCGAAGGAGGAGTTGTTTTCATGAGACATCTGTTAATGTAAGCAAAAAATAAATAATTAGTATTTTGATGTTTAATTCCTTATTTAATTAATGACCCATTAACAGTAATAAGAATAAGGATTAAGAATCTAGCAGTATCAGTTACTAAAGGCAGCTGTGGCACGCAACATTAGTAAGTGATATTAGGTAGACTAACAATGTTTGTCAATTGTGAAAAATGCACAACTCTCAAGTATGAGGCCACTAAGACAACTTGTCTATTTAGTGATACGTTTAGCCTCATCTATGCTCACTTTCATTTCCAGACAGTTGTGGCACGTAACAAGATATGAAAGTAATAGTCGTCCTAAAACAGGTACATGTGGAAGAGCCGGATGTGTCAACGGAAACTCTTGCACCTTGGAGGACAAACTACGCACCAAGTGCGGTGCTGTGGCTCCAAACACTGATGTTTCGCATTATGCTCCAAGTGTCCCTTATAATAGGATAGCATAGACTATTGATTTATATATATGGGATCCAATTTTAGTGTTTACCGAATAAGGGTCAAACACAACGAATGATGTAATCATACGTGCGTTGTAAAATCCAGTTTTACTATATTTAGTGTCGTGACATTTGTGATGAACCCTTTCATCTCTCAGGACACTTAATTTTAAATAACCTATTAAAACTAAGCTTGTCGCGACTTGTATAACCATTCAAAAGTTAATAGTTAATCTATTAAGTTTCTGAGCTTTAAAACAATTTTAGATTGTAAAAAGTCATTGGTTATATTTTTTCAAAACAAACCATTTGTTTTATAAAACTTTTACAAGTTGCAAAATTGATTAGTTTTTGAACTTGTTGCATTTTATTGCGATTATGTTTTAAAACTCTTTTTAAAACCTTTTTGGTATTTGGTTGGTATGTTATAACATTTATAAGATAAAGCAACCACAATATCAAATTAAACAAATATGTAAATCATAAGGTCAAATTGTGTTTGATTTTGCTAGAGCCAAGTAGCAAAACAAACTGGGTCACGGGGTCACAACACACAATCAATCAGAATGATGAATAGTGCATCTTGTAATCTTGAGCTGCTCCCACTGACCTCCAGATCCGTGCCTCTTGATCTTGATTCTTCAGTTTTGTCTTCAGGTCTTTTGTCATTACAATATTTACAATAAATTGAAATACATAACGAGAAAATACAAACCCTATTCTATTACAACTTTGAGCCATCAAAATGGGCCAAACCATAATAAAAAAAAAACTGAAAAATTAAACAACCAAACAAACACAAGGTCGGGCCTGATTTACATATTCAATCATAACTTTATAATTAAACTAGGTAATTCTTTTGGTCAATTATAACTTTGACCAAATAAATAATTTTACCCAAATAATTATTCAGATCTAAATCTGGATCAGAAACTCAAAATTTTAAACAATTTAGAGTTTGTGATCTGTAACCGGTTAAACTGACCGGATCCGATTTGCATGTTTGTAAGCGTGGCTCTGATACCACTGTTGGGAATATTAGTGGTATTCGGTTTGACTTTTAGGTAAAAACAAGTTTAACCAATTAGTATATTAAATCATATTTAATATAACGCAGCGGAATTAGGGTTTCAAACTTTAACACTTTTAAAATTCCCAATCAGGATCATGGTTACAAACATACAAACACGAATATAATATTAACTAATCTAATCTACCGATGAGAAAAGATTATACCCTTTCAGTTAATGATTAACCGTTTGAGACACCGAGGTTCAACGAACGATTGCTAGAACACAGCACGAACGGGTTCCTGGTTCACAATGGAAGCAGGTTGTGGTTTGTGTTGGTTGATTGGAAATCCAGAAAATCCTTTGGATGTCTTTGACCGCAGAAAATAAAAACAAAGAACTTCCTTTTTTTTTTATTTCTTCGATGCAGCAATCTCAAAGAAAACAAAAAAACCAGAAACTCTTGTTTTCTTTTTGTTTGTTCGATGACACCAAGCACAAAAAAAAAAACCCTTTTTTTTCTTTGTGTTTTTGACGGCAACAAGAAAATTAGGTTAGAGAGTTTTAAGATTAATCTCTATTAATCTTATAATACTTACTTTCGGGCCCTAAAACCTAATCTAGTTAGTTTAGGTCCAATATGTAGCATCAAGCCCAATACCATCAGTTTAATTAAATAAGTAATTAAACTTATATAATTTGTAACAATTATAAATTATAAATCTGTTCGTGATTACCAGTTAATCAAATTAAGTGGATTTAATGTTCGTTGACCAAGGTGTAACTCTTACGGGTCACAGCTCGGTTAGTTACGTTAATTTATCGGATCCGTACATATAAATCCAACAAAGAGTTTATGATATATAGACACACACTTAGGAAGTAGTTGAAGATTGATCATTACATATAGATTTGTAAAGGTTGAGACCAGGCTCATTACAATAGCAAGGAAGATCAATCAGCTACAATCTGTCTTCTTCATCTCGATTTTTTAGGTTGTAGAACATAACCATATGATTGAGACTTTGAGAGTTCAAGTTCTTAAGATGATGTCAATGCTGCTAAATGGATTCGCCGAGATGGCATCCAGCTTCTCACAGAAGCAATGAAGATCGATCAATCACAATTCATCTTCTTCGTCTCAAATTAAAGGTTGTAGAACATAACAACTTGGTCATATGTTCGACTCCTCACCTTCTCACATACATATTTAAATATCTATAGTAATTAGTAACTGAGGAGACATCATATAATGACATGTGTCATCTCAGTTACTTTTTATATATTAGTATAGATATTTAACCATATATGTATTCACTTTGGTTCAACACATTTCATGGATAATGTTGATTAGATCAATAATTTTGGTGTATTCATTCTTGAAACCAAATAACTGATCTGATTAAAAGTCTAAAACTATATATATACACTCCATCAGACCAATCTTTTTTTAAATACCCTAGGAACCCATTTATGTGATAAAACCCCCGGGTCCCTGATACCTGACTAACCGAGAGTAACAGATAAATTACGGCAGCAAGCAACCGGGTCGGTGACCTCAAAAAAAAATCGCTCCAAGTGGGAATTGAACTTAATACCTCTAGGTTGTCTCTCATCTATTTTAACCACTACACTACTTTCTAGGAGGTTCCATCAAACCAATCTTGATTATTAAGAAAACGAAACACCAAGAGTACAAACGTTGATGCACAAGTAGAATATATTGGTACATCAAATTATGGACTCGGCTTTAATATATTAAATTTTAGTTTAGACCTATGGGCTATGGCCACTAAGTTTTTGGGGTCTCAATGTATAATAGTCCATCAAACCAGCCTAGTTGTTTCTAGCAAATGTGTATTTAATGTAGTTTAGAAGTAAATTAGTATAAGCAGTGACGGATTCAAAAAATTTTTTACAGGGGGCAAAAAATGTGTCGGTAAAAATGAGTTTGGTATAAAAAATAAGTTGAGTTAGTTGAAACCATAAGCAAAACCTATTGGTCCGGGTAAAAAGCAAGTTGGGTTGGTTGAAATCACAAAACAAACATATCAAAAGTATTTAGAAAAAAAAATAATTGCTTAAATAATCAATTTCAAAGCTACATCACAAGTTAATATTAATATAAAATTTATGAAAACAACATAATTTTCATTTTTCACTTCTTAGTGTACTCTTTTGTAATCAAGTTTGAGTCCTTTATAATCAGATTTATGCTCCTTGCAGTTAGATTTGCTCTCCTTGTAATAAGATTTATGCCAATTGTAATAAGATTTGTGCCCCATTATGTTTCAAAATTAAGCAAACTTATTTAAAAACAATGCATTTTAACTTTCGATCGTGAGGTCCTACGAGAGGCCTATCCCCCATCCCTAAGCCTTGTCTCCACTACCGAGTATAAGATCTATTTGCCATTAAAAAAATGTCTAATATAAATAGAAAAAATCAACTTGTTTATCTAGTTTTTAGAATTTATAACTAGATCAAATAAAAATGCATACAAAAGGACTCCAATTATCATTTTGCTTTGGCCCTCATAAACTTAAGCAGACTTGTGTCAAGAACACAACTAGAGGTGGGCAAACTGGTGTTTTTTTCTTAATCAATTCGGGCTCTGGTTAACAAATTTAATAACCGGTTTTGATTATGGTTTTTGACTGGTTCTGGTTTTGGCCGGGTAAAGGTGGAACCATTTTGGTAGTTCTGGTTCCGGTTTCGTATATGTTTTCTTTGAAAAAATCGGAATCGCCTATACCCACCGGCTCAAGCAACCAGTTTTGGTTCTGGAATGGGTTTTTTTTGCTCATCTCTAAACACAAGAATGAATTTGTGGGATTATAAACAAGCGAGAAGTTGATTAAAGTATTGATATCAACCACTGTACAATTGGTTCCATACGAGCAAAACTAAGTTTCATCAATAGTATGATAAAGTCAATAGATTTAGAGAAAAAAGTTAACTTTTTTCTTTACATTGTGTTGAATAATGTGTGTAGAAAAACTTGAAACATAAAAGGGATTCTGTCGAATTTAAGTTTTCTAGTGTTACAAATATATTTTATACAACCTTTAAGAACTATTATTCTTTATATTCATAGATGTTACAAGTACACACAAATAAACTCAAACTCAACTAATACTTGCCATCAGTTTGTATGATTGTACTAGAAAACATCTGAATCGCCAACCCATGAGCCATGCTACCATAACAATACCAACGATCACTACATTCTGCAAGAATGATGAGATCTAAAAACTTTAAACTCGAAAATTATATAATTTCGAGACAAATCTTAACACACCTAAAGTACATTAACAAACATAAAAAAACGAAATTGTTATGCTATTTATAACAATTTTTTATTAGTTTTACAACTTAGAGGAACAATATTGACCTCTAAATCAAATTGAACATAAAAATTACAAAGGGTATGAAAAATATTAAACTTACATCATTCATAACTTCATTCCTTCATCAAACTTCCATCATATCCACTTGCAAGTTCAGCAAGTTCAGTCTGCAGTTGTTCATATCTATCTTTTACTTTTACATTACTCATTATATCAGCAACACCTTGCTTAATTTGCTGTTGCAAACGCGTAAATTTTTCTTTTGATTCCTGACTGTGTACGTTTTTGTCTTTTATCATCTCCGATTTCAATATTTGGATTTTGTTCTTCAAATC
Organism: Mikania micrantha; assembly: GCA_009363875.1. NCBI lineage: Eukaryota > Viridiplantae > Streptophyta > Magnoliopsida > Asterales > Asteraceae > Mikania > Mikania micrantha. The sequence continues at coordinate 60,068,110 of CM018680.1, read as the reverse complement.
CGGTGTCGATTCGATAACATCTTGAATCATCTGATTAATTTCTGCATTAAGTTCATTGACTTTGACTTTAATTGTTGACATTGAAGTTTGACCAACTTTTGAAGCAACATGAACTCCAGAAGATTCAATGGCATTAACAAATTCAGATTCAAGTTGTTTCTTGACACTTAAAACTTTCTCTTGAAGTTGTTGATCAAATTCTTCATTGGCAAACACCCCAGATTTCTCAATTTCATCCTTTAAATTCTCAATGTTCTGCTTTAAGGTTGACTTTTCCAAAATCTCTTTGAACTTCTGGTTGACTTTGACTTTCAAAGGAAGGGTCTTTTTGTAACTTTCAGCAAAGATTATAGCTTCCGTTAATTCTTTTAACAAGCTTAGCTTATACTGCAGCCTTTCATAGTTAGGAGCCGTTGCCAAATTCTCATTAAATTCGTTCTTTAAGATTTCAAGATTCTTGATTTGACCAGAGGTCAACTGTTCATTCTTGGCTTTTGCAAATTCATCACGCATTTTACCTTAAGGATGTAAACGGATGAAATTAGCTCGTTAGATACTTAAGATCGTCAACGTGGGACTAGCCTACTTGGTAGAGGCTTGTCTCTTAGAATGAGAGTTTATTGGTTCAATCACATGCAAGGGTGTAATTTAGGTGGAGAGTAAGCTTAACCGTTCAAAAAAAAAGATACTTAAGATCAATTTCGTAAAATGCTTAAATAAGCGAAGTTTAAAAAAGACCGAACTAGAGCCCTGAAATATGGCTAGTTTAATTATCGAGCATGAGTTTCACATATTGAGCCTAAAAACTTTTTATTTATTTAATTTTCATTCGATTAAATAAGTTTATATTTATATAATAAAATCATCTATATCATAAATATAAATATAATAAAATCATATATATTATGTTATATATAAAAAGTATAGGCAAAAAATGTGTGTGTATACAATTAAAAATGAAAAAATAAATTAAATAATTAAAATAAATGAGAGCAGTGGTGAGCTCGACCTTGAATTTTTTTACGAGTTTAAATTAAATCAAATCAAGCTCTAGCCTTAGCATGCTTGAAATGTGATCAGTTCGACTCGTTTAAATCTCTAATTTTACCTATTTTTTCTTGGATCCCCAATGCTTTAGCTGCCTCTGAAAATTCATAATTGATCTCTCTTTTCAGTTTTTCAAACAACCCATCTTGATCAATATTTTTTGAAGATATATCTTTTGCTTTCAAAATTTGTTCTTTTAACTTGTTGACTTCACCCTGCAAAACTTTGACTGAAATAAGCCCGGGAATGGGCTCTTCTTTTCTTTTCATGTTGACTTTCTTTTCTGGGTCAACGGGTAGTCCTTCCTCAAACATACCAACCTTGCGAACTTTGAGCATTCTATGTCTTAGTAATTCTTTTGTCCCCATCTTTTCCAGCTCCTGCATCATTAGAAACATATATGTAACTATGATACAACTAGGATCCAAATATATAAACGGGCTTTAGAAACGATCCGATTTCTGCCCGGATCCTACACAAAGCAGCAGGAATTAAGTCAAACACCGGATACGTTCATTATTTAATTACAGAAATGGGTTTGTATACTCACATCCATTGATTCAAGAATGGCTTTCTTTATTTGCAATGAAGTCCATTTTGGATCCGAATGTGCTCCGCCAAGTGGTTCCTGTAATCATTGTTAAATAATATTCATATATGTTTTATTTGTCTCTATTAATTTTATAAATTTTAAATATTTATAAAAAATCACAAATGTTTGAAACAATCAGTGAAAATTAAGTGACTTTAAAGAGAAAAACTTTTGATGACTTAATTGGAAGTTTAGAATAATGAACTTGATTAATATTAGGTAACATATTTTCTTTTATTTATTTTAATCATTTAGCACTTTAGAGATAAAGACAAAGCGAAAATCTACCACTTCATAAGTAAAGATGGCGTTTGATTTGAGCCATCCGAAGTCTTATATTTGCTTATTGTTTTATATTTATGAAAAAATATTTAAAATAACAATAATTTGTTTTTAAAAATAAATTGAAATATGTCAAATTCCTCTTACCTGTCCAAATATAAACTATTAACATTATTATTATTTAATAAACATGAATTAAACAAATAATTATTTATGTTATCTCATTTAACATGAGAGGTATCTGGAAAAATAAAGCTGAAAAACTATCATACATGTCATTCTCATTTATTCTTTTATTAAAATAGATTTTTTTTAAAAGGTAAATCTATTATACTCTTACTTCTACTAAATTACTTCAAAGAAATCTTGCATGGATTTGAACCCAAGACCTCCATGTTAATAGGCAACGATGATTGATGATGGGACCTATTATGGAGACGTCAGGCTGGTTCAACATACACCATCCATACGACCCGTATAATACGACTTGTATGGGCCTATACGGGTCGTATGGATATTTTATTTCCGACAAAAACTGGCACATCAAATCACGTTTCTGACACGTCGATACGGCCCGTATGGGGCCATACGGCCTGTATGGATCATTACTTTTGGAGTCTACTTTGCAGGTATAATGGCTTGTACTTTGGAGTTTGGACAATGACAACACTTCTCAAATTTGCAAGACAATGACAACACTCCTCACGCATAATGGCCCGTATGGATCATTATTTTTGAAGTCTACTTTGCACGTATAATGGCTTGTACTTTGGGCAATGACAACACTTCTCAACTTTGCAGGACAATGACAACACTTCTCAAGTATAATAGCTTGTACTTTGGACAATAACAACACCCCTCAACCATTCGCTTTTTTATTGTTTTTATTCCTTAAAAAAAACCTTTTATTTTTCATTAAAAAAAGTTTATAACTATACGGGTCGTATAGGGCATACGGCCCCGTATGTACTTTTAACCGTCAGACAAAATTTGACAAAATCTGACACCCATACAACCCGTATAGGGTCATACGACCCGTATGGGACTAGGTGGTGTTAACTGATCCATAGAGGGTGTCCAAATAACGCGTCCCTTGATGATACATATGTGTTAATCAAATTAAATAAGTGCGAATGAAAAATAAATAAATAAAAGAATCTTACAGGGATGATCCCATCAGCAATTTGCAGCCTGCAAAGGTCGTTAGCTGTGATCTTGAGCTTCTCAGCTGCCTATAAATGAAGGAAGAAACACAAAATAATAAATTATGAGTATTTAATGATATATACGAATAAAAAAGAGTAAATTACGGTTTTGGTACATGCGGTTTAACTGTTTTAACTATTTTGACTCCTCAAACTTAACTATTATAACGATTTTGGCCCAAAATCTAACTATGATTGGGGCAAAAAACGTTAGTTGTCTAAACCACAGGGGCTGAATTGATAGAAGATTATATTTTAAGCCGAAATAGTTAAAACACTTAAACCACATGAAACAAAACCGTAATTTACTCAATGAAAAAAATAGAATTATTTCACCACCTTTGAAGAGGCCTTGGAAGTTTTCCAGATAATTGCTGCACATGCTTCTGGACTGTATTTACCATTAAAAAAGTTAGGGAAACAATAAACCGAAATTAATTATCTTTTGCTATTTTTATTACAGGTTCTCAACATAAATAATAAATAAATATAAATTTTATTATTGTAATAAAGGTCAGAAAGTTTAGTCACCTAGCTACATAAAAAACAGCATTTTCAAGCATTAACAATTTATTAGCACTAACAACTGCCAAAGCACCACCAGAACCACCTTCACCCACCACGATTGAAACAATTGGTACCTTTAGACCAAACATAGTCCATAAATTGTGGGCAATGGCCTCACCCTGCATACAAATTAATTTAACCGCATAATTAAGGTTTTTAAAATTATAATTATAATAATAATAGTAGTAACACTAGTATGTATGTTTAAATAAAATGTATTTTTTATCTAAAAACTATAAAAAAGACATGTGACATATTAAAAAAAAGGGTAAATTACATAATATTAATTGCTGATTTTTTTTCCAAGCATCCTCAATTTTTTTTCACGTTTATAACTTTTTAATAGGACATTATTATTAAAAACATTACACCAAAACTCAAACATTTTTTTAATACAAATATAGTATTGATATATAGAAAATGCATAAAAATTAGATTTTTTTTAAGTTGCACTAGATTTTTGCTACATGTACAATATTTTTAAGAAAATGTACTATATTTATAAAAAGTATATTGAATTTTTTTGTAATATAGTACATTAAAATACAAAAAAAAATATGGTATTGAAAAATAATAAATTCATTTTAGAGAATTATTCATATAGTAACATTAAGAATAACAATATATCATACTTGGCCTAATTCTTCTGATTTAAGATCAGCAAATGCCCCAGGAGTGTCAATGAATATAACAATAGGGAACCCATGGTGGTCTGCATACTTCATCATTCTAAGACTCTTACGGAACCTATAACAAGCATAACATCAACATATATTCAAGGTGATCAACACATTTAACACATTTATGATGGTGTATGCATGCTCATTTAGCAATAATTATGTGATACTAAATAATCATAACCATAAATAGATAATCATTTATAAACCAAAAAGTTTGTAGTATAGTGGTAGCCTATTAACTTCTCTTATAAGAGGTATTGGGTTGAAGTCTCGTCTATATATATAGCAAAATATTGTTCTAGGTTGAGTCAGATGGTTTTCCTAGTTGTGAGTTTCCTCCTGGATAGGTGATTCAGATCATCACACTCTGTTTTTCTAGTGAAAGGATGATATATTTGACAGGATGATATCGGGTAACTGGATGCTTGCTGTTTAAAACAACAGTGTGTGGATGTGCTTAATTACACTCCTTGAACTAAGTAATTAGTTCTACATATTTTTGTTCATTAATTACTTTAGATTCTTTCGTTTCCAGGATTCCTAGTATAACTAAGAGAATTTTTGGAGTGTGTTATTTGAAAAAAAAACATTAGAAAATATGACTAATAAAAACAGAAATACAATTGTAATACACCATGTAGTAGGTTTATTGGCATATTTTATGTCCTCTTTTGAATTCCATACACAATATGAGTAATTCGTATCAAGATTATACTTCTAGCAAAAAAATTATGAGATATGATAAAAATCGAGTGTCGACACACAATCAGATGTCAAGAAGCATAAAGTCACGATGACATATTTGTTTTAAGCATTATCAAAGTTGTGATGTCATGTTACAAGTTTGAAGCTGTAAAACTTTGAAAGAATTGTGTGATGCATTGAAAACAAAGACACTTGAAAATATTTACACCTATATAATCAAAATATGCCGTTACCCAATCGATGAGAACGTGTGTAAACAAAGAAGGGTAAAACCGAACCAAAACCTGAATTTGAATTCGGTTTGTTTTTGGATTTTAACTAAAGAAATCAAATCATGTTTATTGGTTTTTTTGGCTAAAAAATATTATGATTCCTTTAGTTTATTGGGATTTATATACAATATTGTTTAAAAAAACCCAAATTATTTTGTTTATTGAGGTTATTTAATTGGTTAAACAAAATTCAGACTTTTGAAAACTGAAAACCGATTTACAAATTCGGATTCTGGTTAAAACCGAGTTCATAATTCGATTCGTTTTAATTATTTTCATTTCATTTTGGTTTTAAGTATAATTAGTTTCAAATCAAAAAATGAACACCTTTAAACATCTAAAATAAAGATACAAAGTCTTACCCATGTGGTGTAGGCATTCCAAAGTTGCGTTGAATATTCTCTTTGGTATTTCTACCCTTTTGATGACCCATAAACATGAACCGCCTGCCATCTATTGTTCCAATACCGGTCACGATAGCAGGATCATCATAGCCAGCTCGGTCTCCATGGAGCTCAACAAACTGTAAATTCCACAATACAAAAAATGGCATTTATTTCTGTTAAGTAAAATGTTTAAGGTTTTAACCATAGTTGTTGTTGAATACGCAAGACACACTCAAGGCGTAAAAGTGAGTTTTGGGCCTAGCCAGGCACACAATGCTTAAAACATAAAAAGTGAGGGTTCGAGTTAAAACATGTAATCTTTTTTGGGGTTTTAGACATATTTTAGGCTTGCTTTGAGAGCGAGTTTAGGCAAGTAAAACTGGTTTGAGGCTGTTTTTCAAAGTTATAACCAATTTTGGCCAGATTTTTCAAAAGATTGTAATGATTTGGTTGGAATCTTGCCAGATTCACTTGTCGAAACCTTGTCTTTGTTCGAGGACCAGGACGACCGTAAAGTGCTTTTTTTTGCGCCTCGCCTTACTTGAGAGACTCTGCTCTCCCCCTGAAGGGCTTTTGTCAACATAGTGTTTTTTAACGTGGGAAATGTGGACGTAAGCAACCAGGTCGGTGACATCCTTGCCTTAGTGAGGATTAAACTTGAGACCTTTAGGTTGTCTTTCCTCCACTAAAACCATGACATAACTTTCTTGGAGCAAAACCTTGCCTTATCAGTAATGTTGAAGATATGATCTAGAAAAGTGGGTCTATTTGGGTGTCGTGCTATATTAACTCGTTGCATTGGAGTCAAATGTGTATAGAGATCTTTAAGAGCCTGCATGAAAACAAATAATAATAGTGACAACATGAGAAAAAACAATATATGAATTAAAGAAAGCCAAGGAGTGGTTAAAAGATTTATGTTTAGAGATGAGCTTGTAATATCATCTTTGAATTACAACTTATAACATAATATTAGAATTTACATTCACTTTAGGCCTTTAGGGAATGTTTGAATAGGAATCGTGTTTTGGCAGTTAGTACATGATTTTGAATAGGGCTGGTATAACGAGTCAGACATGACATGTTAAGACAGGAAATACAAAATGTGTAGATATGAACACGACATGGAAAATTATCGTGTCTGTTTTTTTTAACACGAACATAACCCGTTTAAAACAGGTAAACACAAAATATAAATGACCAGTTAAATAACATGTTAAGAAACCCATTACAAAAGTAGAGTTATAGAATTAGAAATTTTAGAAAGCTTTAACATGTGACGAGTTTTTACTTGTTAATAAACAGGTCTTAACGAATCTTAACATGTCAACGGGTTTTCATTTGTTTAGATACGAAAATAAATAGGTCTTAACGTGTTGACATGTTTTAGATACGAAACATGTTAAATTCGTGTCGTATTAATGTGTCTGTGTCTGAAATTGGGAGCCCTAATTTTAAACAATCACATTGATAAATGGTAATTAGGTAAGTTTATTTTACCCTCTGATAATCAATTTTATTGAAGGTAGCATGAAACTTAACATCCAAAACTGAACTTATTACTATATCAGATAACTAGATTAATACCATGTCTTTTACACGGGTTAAAAACCATTTAATAATTATTAATAAACATTCTAAAATATAAAATAATGATTTGAGATAAAAATATTATTGAAATTACTTAAAGTAAGTAATTTCATTGATAAAACAATAATATTATTTATTAAAACTTTTAATTTTTAAAAAGTTTCTTTTTAAACATTTTGTTTTAAATAAGTACTTCTTTTTATTTTTTTTATTAGTATCTCATTATTTAAAAATTTGTTTTTTAATTATTTTTGTTTTCTAGTTTTAAAAATTAATAAACCTTTTGTGTTTTAAAAAGTCTAGCTTTAAAATATTTAAAATTCTTTGATTTTGAAAATATTCATATATTATAAAATTCCACATTTTATAGTAATTTGTTTTTTTTAAAAAGCGTATTTTTTAAAAAGAGAACAGACTATTATAATAAAAAATCAAATAAAAAAAAGGTAATATTTATTACCTGCTGATATTTGTTCTCTAAAGAGATGATTTGATCACTAAAATCCAGACCAGTTTCATTAGCCAGCTTTTGCACCTACAAACATCAAAAACAAGATTACGTCACACTTCAAAGTTATAACATTCAGACATTTAAAGACATTTATAAAGGGTTGAAGTTCCCTTAGTTTTTTTTTTTTTGAACGACGAATGTCTCAATCGTGTGAACCCGCTGTTTCTAGGTCATGTCACCAAGGTCTAGTTACCTGGACCTCCTATGAGCCATCACAACCACCCCAGGAGGAAACCCCACTGGGAAAACCCCCTGACTCCCCACAGACCCCTTTTTCGCTGCGGGAGGGATTTGAACCCAAGACCTTCCATTTGGAAGAATCTTAGGGTACCATTGAGGCAATGCCTCTTTGGTTGAAGTTCCCTTGTATGTCTAGTAATAATTGGTTTCATATACGACTCGCAATAATTGGTTTCATTTGATATTCATTGACTCAGCAATAATTGGTTTCATAATCGACTCGTTTAAAACCTATACATCCCATTTATATGAAGCGTATAGGGGTCTAATAACTAATAATGAAAAATTCTGACGAAGAATGATTGTCCCCATATACGTTTCGTATAGGTGTATACGAGACATATAAAGAGCGTAAACAGTGAAGAGTGTGGGTGAGTGTGAGAATAACACAGAGAAAAAAGCTTTACATCAATGATTTTATTACGTAGATCCAAAAGCGGTTTCTCAAATTCCAAAGTAACGGGCTTTAAATTTTCTTTTAAAGGCTTAAATGAAGAAAGATGACTAAGAACTCCACCCTTCACATTCGGATCCGGGTCTTTGGGCCACGGGTACTCATGTTTTATCACTTTTCTTATTTTTGCAGTTGTATTTAAACCCTTTCTTCTTGGATCATGATGCCCTCTGTCTAATGTTTTCAGTGGTACACCAATAACACTGTTCATGGAACTTTGAAGATCAGAAGTTGCAGAAGACAAACTCCCAGAAAATATAACTGGATTTAGAGGTTTTAAAGCCATATCTGGATTCAAAAGAAAATCATTTTAAATTCTAAAAAAATATTAAAAAAGATTATTAAGAAGCATGAAAGTGCAAATTAAGGGTCTGTTTGAGATTGCTTATTTATCTTCAAAATAACTTTTTGTCAAAAGTGCTTATTAACTTATAATCTTTTGAAATGAAGTTTTTAAAAATGTTTTTGAATTAGCTTTTCCAAAATTAATTTTTAAAATTACCAAGAATGACATTTTTTATTGACACAATTTTAAGGTTATTGGGTAAAGGGTAAAAAGTGGGGTATATTTGTAAATTTATGTCAATAAGTCATTTTGAAAAGCTAGAATTTTTAACTTTTGAAAAACAACTTATTACCCTTTTACAAAAAGTAATTTTTAAAAGTCCTTTTAAGTTTAGCAAACAAGTTATTAACTTATTGGCTTTTTGAAAAAGCGAATAAGTCAATAAGTCATTTTTAGATTAAATCTCAAACAAGGCTGACATTTTAGTTGACTCGCTATAGGATGAAGTGATATCGAAACAATTAATCAATCAAGACCAAAATAAGAACATAAGATAAACAATGTTTTGATTCATCACTTGTGTGCAGATCCCTTTGAACGACCACAATGTGAACAAGAAATACACACAAAATACCTTATTATGTTATTAAATACAAATGTAATACATATATTTATACCCAAAGTTATGATGTTTAGCAACCAATCACCAATGGTAGTTAATTAAATAACTTACCTATAACTTTTAACCCATAGTAACCTACGATCTATCCAACCCAATTGATCTGTAAAATAAAATAATTAACATTAACAAAATCTTTAAGGATTTCTTGATTAATCTTTTCAACACTCTCAGGAGTTAAAATTTACTCTTTCCGCGATGCTTCAATCATTTTGCTTGTAGACGGACACTAGCATCTAGATACTTCTTGAACCATTAGACCCTTAACTCTTGATATCTCTACCGGATTCAATACGATACCCAGCACATGAACTATTAGACACTCAACTATCGGATTCAAGAGTATAACGGCTCAACTCTGAAAGCAATCCTAAATCATCATGTGTTAGAGATTGACTTTTAAGAGAATCCCTAGCACAAATTTCATCTTTTTGATAAAGATTCTTATTAGATTAAGGATGGTCTTAAAGATAGATTCATCATCAAACTTCGTACTAATGTCCTCTATACTCATTTGAAGAGCTCGTAATTGGGCATCACCTAATTATAAGGTTTTTGTTTGGATCTATGCAATAGATTAATGACTTTATTCGAATGCTGACTTCTTTTACTAGCTACCACATTAGTATCATTCACATGAGATTGTGAACTCTTTCAGATTCTTAGTTTCACTTGTTTGGGATAGAGTTTCAACATGCCTTCCAGATACGGTCCTGAAAATTCAGTTGTCGCGGAAAAGCCAAGAAAAAAAGCCCCTAGCTTTAATAATAGAGTACTTGTAACGATATTAATAGTGTAGGAATCAAAATATAATTGCTGTATAATGGAGGGGGTCTTTGTAAATTCAAGCTAGTCGTTATTTTTTTTTTATTTGCTTGGAACGACAACACTCAAGACGAGATTTCAACTGTCCCCTCAGATTTGACGTTCTAGTGCGTACGTCACTGACCTTGTTTTAGCAAATAAATCTTGGTCTGGATTCGACCTCAAAACCTCCCATAAGAAAGTCAACCAATTTGATTTTAAACAAGATTACATAATCATGGAAAACGATCCCCATCAAACACTTACTAATCAAGAGATAAAATATAAAGTAATCACAAGGTGCAAAATAGACGGATAATGTGACTAACGATTTTTGTTCGATAGATGTCTTTTAAAACATATTGTATACCTTTCACTTAAACCCGTCTATCTCACAAGGTACAACAACCTGAGTATATATAGCCGTAAATAACCATAGCATTTTCCATGTAACTGACACAGGAGAGTAATAAATCAATATCTTGGTAACCAAGTGTTATGTGGTTACTAATCTCGCTCATTATGTTGGTTTTGTGGTGCCTCTCGGGTTTAGTTTTCTTACAATATTGATTAAATAATATGGTGCAAGTTAAATAGTCTTGCCATTAAGAAAAAGAAAGATGAACAATCTACATGTTCCAATAGTTGTCACACACACCAAATGGGCGGGCACACAAGTCAAGCAACCAAACTGTCAACCCTGTACAAGTAAAAAAAATAAAGACACCTATCAAATAGCTTGCGGCAATGCAAGTGTGCGCTATCAAAATGCACCTTGCCTTAGGCTTGGCACGTTAGCTGCTTTACATCCTTTCAACTGTCACTAGGTGTGTCTTATTTTATAAAATTATATTTTTATAAGAAAAACTCCCATTTGTAAACCCACACAATATTTATCTTTTTCCCAATGTGAGATGCATATATGTCCCCTTACTTCTTAGAGATTTAATGTTTAGCCATATAACTTTAAATATTGATATCTTATTATCTTAGCTTTTCTTTGAATCTAGTGATTATCTCGTATGTTAGAACACAAATCTACTGATTATATATAAAATTATAACAAGCAAAAATAATTATTTTGGTTGAATTAAAAAATTCTAGAAATTTCTAACAAAGAGTTCAAAAATATCAAAACATAATAATTGTTAAAAATCAGTAAACTCAGATGAATACCTGAGAAATTCAATCGCAAAGATTATAAAAATCCAAGAATGAACCCTTGCCAAAATAAATAGACTTGTCGAGACATTTATAGGAAGAAATTAGAGACTTTTAATGAAGAAATGTAGAGAATGGGTACCGTCAATACGGTAAAAATAAATAATGGTGTAGGGTTTGGTAAAATAGATGTTTAGGGTTTGGCCAAGTAGGATTAACGTGTTGTCAACAACCAAGACATAAGTTTCTTGTTGCAATTTCATCAACATTTTAAAAATAGAGAAGACATCAAACCCGTCGTTTTACTAGTTAAATTAGCCGGATCAATTCATCAAACTGGATTCAAAATAGCTAGTGTGACATGATAAATATTATAAAATTTATGTATGCAATTTAATATAAAAAATTAAAATCCAGTACTACTAGTGTGGATCACCGATTCAACCGCCCGGTTCATTGGTCCAACGAGTCATTTCACATGCTCACTTGAATAATGATTCAACTTGACAAACCAAAATAGTTCCATGCCTAGTTCCCAATCCAAGTGATTCGACATTTCGACTGGTCGGTTCAGTTCATTTCTAAAAATACTAGTTTTCAATTGCATATATACTATAAAATAGATGTAGGAGGAAGCTATTGTATATTAATTTTGTACATGATTTTTTTTTCAATTTTTTGTTTTTATATTTTTGCCAACAAAAGATTGAATAGTCTAATTTTAGACATTTTTTTCATTTAGGTGACAAAATTTTGAGCATTATAATAATGATTAATGAATGCAAATTTTTGTTTTTTAAATTTTGGTTACATATGTTTGAATATTTTAATTTTGGACGTAAAAGTTTCTTATAACTTTTTTTTTAGTATTTTAGTTATAAAATTTTCTACTATTAAGTTACATTTATCGTTGCATTTGAGGTTTTCAACGATCACTTCTACAATATAGTACACTTTTAGGTTTTATAACATAGTGACAACTACTGTATAAGTAAACATTTTACTTTCAAAGAATCAAAGGATAACTTGTTTCTGAAGTATATGAATAGGTAACTTGTTTTTAAAAACCAACTTTACTTTTTAAAAGCAAACTTGCATCTAAAGAACAATTCTACTTTCAAAACACTTTAACGGTCAATGCACGACGTTACTTTCGAAATAGAAGTAAGCATGTTGAAATTATTATTTTTTTCAAACTATTGTTACAACTTAATTCTAGCCATGGGCATTGCCCCCTTGGACCCCACTAGCGTTGTTGCCCTTAGGTCCCTACTAATCAAGATCTCTCATAAAAGAAGTCAAATGGCTACTATTAGGCTATGTGTTGTCGAGCGTTACCAGGCTGAAGGGGCTTGGTCACCGGGTGAAAGAAAAAGAAAGGAGGAAAAAGGGGTGATGACCAGTGGCGAACCTAGGAATTTTTTTTATGAGGGTCGGAAATTTTGTCAAGATAATTATTTGTTAAATTTTTTTATTGGACCAATTCGAACGAGGTCGGTTCGGATCACCCAAAAAATGATGAAACTAAATTAAATCACAAATACATAATAAAAGTACGCCAAATCATCCGGTTAATTAGGATGACTGATGATATGATAAAATTGGTTTTCCTTCGGCAGAATTCGAATGAATACTATTCAAATCAACAAATTCAAAATTCAACTAAGCTTTATTTTGAAAAATTGTTCCATATTGCGTTATTTGGGTACCATTTTATAAGTTTTGTTTTTAAAATGGTTTTAGAATGAGCTTTATTGGGGCTGTCAAATTTTTATGAGAGTCGGGAGAAAATTTTCTTGGGGGTCGGTCGAGATCGGATCCTATATATAACGTTAAAAATAGAAAGTTCATGGGGGTCGGTCGACCCCCATCCCTACAAGGTGGGTACGCCCTTGGTGATGACGACGTACGTGGAGTGATAGGGAGGTGATGGGAGAGTGATGGATAACATATGTAAAGATGATGTGGAGTGATAAGGGGGTGATGGTGTTGGTTGATTATGTGGCGCCTACGTGGAGTGATGGGGGTGATGCATAACACATAGCCTTAGGTTAGAAGCCTCTTGGTGTGAGTTTATTTACATCTTGTCACTTATTCTAAAAACTTTGTTTCTACTGAAATCTTCAGTTTATACAAATGATCTAGTTATGCCTGATGACACGGTCTTTACTGAGATCATGATTTCAACAATAATCCTTGAAGGGTCATTTTAATTGATGGATTAGTTTTCACTGATGAAGACGTTTTAGCTTAAGTATTATATACAAGAGAATTCTTATTAGTGTAGAGATAGTGTGCAGATCTATCAAAAGAAAACCAGTTTCAACAAAAGATCATCAAATATGATAAAACATCTTCTACTTTTTGTACTAAACAAATTAAAATATAGTTTTATGTTGTTATAGTATTAAAACATGAATCAATGACTTGTATTGATCATGCTAGAATCAATGGTTATGATTGATTTTAAAAGCTTTATAAGTAGTTGATGCAAGATAGAGTATATGGTTATGATTGATTTTAGAAGCTTTATAAGTAGATTCAAGATAGAGTATCTACTCTTGCATGTTTGAAATTCCTATTACTATATATACATTTAAGAAACGACATCATTGCTAGTGAATGGTAATAATAATTAAATATTAATAGTTATTATATACTAGGTTAAAATCCCGTGTATTACACGGGTTGCAAAAAAAATTATATATACATATCTGGTAAGAAAAAGTTACGCAACTAAAAAGTTTGTATATTGCATAATTTAACTAAACTCATGTTTTATAAAAGTTGTATAAATATGATATAATATGTTAATACAAAAAGTCATCAAAATTTGTTAAAAAATTTGATCTATACTTATAAAGTATGTTTTAATTTTTTTCAACTATGTGTTATTATTTTTAGGTAATGTAATTGATCAACTTAAATTTAATTAAAATACTTATTCTTCTTTAGCAAACTAAAATTAACTTGACTTAAAATTTATTGATACATATAACTTAGTTTTTTCAAATTACTTACTTTTTATTATTTCAACATAGTATATTTTTATCATTAAAATCATCCATTCAAATTAAATTTTTTTAAAATTTTAAAATCACTCATAAAAACAATTAGTATCATTAATCTTTATTTTCCAATATTTAATACATATAATTTGAATATAATTATACTTAAAGAATTGAAAATAAGTTGTTATCATAAATAATTTCATCTCAATACAATTAATTAATAATATATTAATTATTATTTTGTAACTAAATACTAAATATAGATAATTAAAGAGAAGAGAGAAGTGGGAAAAACAAAATTTAGATGTCATAAAAAGATGACAAGTGTCCCCAATTATTTTTATTTATTAGTATAGATAGATTATTAATATTATTTAAATATTAATAATTAATTAATATATAATTTTGGGTCAAAAAAAGCGACCGAAATAATTATAAGAATATTAATATTAATTAAATAATGATTATTATATATTATTAATATTAATTAAATATTAATATATAATTTTTGTTATTATAATATAATATAAATACCAATTAAATAATAATTATTATCATTATTTTAAATATTTACTACATAATATTAATACTAAATATTATCTATATAGTTAAATAATAAATTATTATTATATTAATATTAAATAATTAATTAATAACTAACTAATAGGTAAAACTTATTCAGACAACTCGATTTATTGTATTTATTGCAATCGGTTTTGGTCTGCGCTTTGATATTCGTTATGATGTCATCACGGCAGAAAGATATGACTCAACCTTTAGTTTTTAGTCAGAAGATGTGGAAGACGATACATAAATTTTATAAATAATAATAATAATTAAATAATGAAAATAATTATATAATACTAATATTAATAAAAACCTGACGAACAAATAGACAGTCATTGCGGTCGGTTTTTGATAATATTTTTTTATAAAAATGATAAATAATTAATAAAAATAATAATTAAATAATAACAATAATTAATTAACTAAACCACGGCAAGAAAAACAACCGTTACAAAAAAAAAAATGGAACCATGGCAAAAGCTTCAGTAACTCATTCAAAAGGTTTTGAATTAATTTGAATATTTTGTTTTGAACTCTAAACTTTGAACTCTTATAAATGTGGATGATTTTAAATAATTTTTAATTTATTATTTGCTTTATAAAATGATTATGGCATCAATTAACATATTAAATAAGTTATATATGTAGAAAATTAATAATAACATGATATTCAAGTTTTTTATATAAGATTAAAACACTCATGATAAGTTGAATGATCTAATTGAGACAAAAAAAGTTCCAAAGACTTAATTGGAACAGTTAGAAAAGTTTGTTATATTTGTGTAGATAACTTTATAGTTATGTAACCAAATTTTATTTTGTTCCAATCAAGTCACTTAAACTTTTTTTTTTGTCTCAATTAAGTCATTCAAGTTATTTTGATGTTTTAATCATATATTTTAAACCTGAATGGCAGTAATAAATGTTGATATAAGTTTGAGTGAATGATTTTTTTTTTAAAAAATGAGTGATTTGAATCAAAATAATTATTAATTTTTTGTTCTTTGTCATATATTAATTAAAATTAATAATTATTGATTTAAGTCAGTCATTTATTTAAAAAAAAATATTCACCCAAACTTATATCAACATAAATTACCTACTATTCAGGTTAAAAACATAGGATTAGAACATTAAAAAAACTTGAATGACTTAATTGGAAAAAAAAATTTGAGTGACTTGATTGGAACAAAATGAAAAGTTGGTTACATTTTTATGAAGCAATCCCTATTTGTAAAGCCCAACACACATTTACGTTTTAATACACAGAATCGTGACGGAATACTCGTGACAACGCGTGGGTAACCCCTAGTTACTATTTCTTGTAATTTGTTTGAGCTATTAATAAAATGCTTGAGCTTGAATTTAATCATTTATTTATTTTCTTGAGTTATCCAACTTTTTGTGCAAACAACATATTCACCAAGGTTGTGAGACTGTTTCCGACCATCTCATAAGTTTATCATGTTCTTGAGTTCTCCCTTTCTAGTCATCAACCTCCAAGTACCAGTGTTAATTTGACTGAAATCAAACTGAGAGAGAAAGAATAGATATAGAAAAAAAGATTAAAGATCTGAGTTGTGAAATTGATAGAGAGAGAGAGATATGATACTTTTATAAAGAGGAATATAATCAATCTTTTCAGAACCGGACTAGACATCGAACCGATCTTCTTACCGGTCAGAGGTTCGACCGGTCGGACCGGATTTAAGAACCGGATGATTTTATAAACATTTTATAAATACACACACACACAAAATAAAACAAAAGCGGTTCAACCACCGGTTCGCCGGTTCGACCAGCCGGTTCACCCACCGGTTGCCGGTCCGACCGGCCTGTCCGGTTTTCAAAAGATTGAAAATGATTATTGAGATTTACAAATGATAAAAAATATAGATTGAGAGAGAGAGAGAGAGAGAGAGTAAGGACCTAAAAAAAGTTAAAAACAATTTGTTTTATGGACAAATTAATCATTATACGCCAAATTAACTACAAATTTTTAGCAGTATAATCAAATAAACCATAAGTACAAAAGGATGAAAAACATGAACCCAGAGTGTAACAAGAATTGTTTTGAAACAAATCTGTTATTCGCACACTCACCCACACTTATACGTCTCGTATAGGTCTACACGAGACGTATAGAGGGCAAATTATTGGGTGTCAGAATTTGTCAGTACTAATGATTTGACTCTGATAAAAGACATATATACCTATACGCGTCGTATAGGTCCTATACGCGGCTCTATACTTGATCAATCATTGAGTGTCAGTGTCAATTATTGGACTCATATACGAGACATATATAACTATACGCGAGATTATACGCCGCGTATAGGTCGGTGAAGATGTTAAAATAAAAAAAACTGAGTGTGAATTAACAGCCCCTTTGGAAAAGAATGATAACGACTCAAAGAAAAATAATATTTTATTTTACAGAGATTTATGTAAACTTAAAAATTCACATATTTTCTTTAACAACAATTTTTTAATTTATATTGTATGATATAAAATACTTTTTAATGGTGATTAAAAAAAATATTTAATTATAAAAGTTACCATTAATATATGAAATTCTCTCTTTATTTTATATTTGAAAAATTGATTAAAAGCGTAGCGAATGTAATACAACGGTTTGACTTAGTTAATAATGATATTTTTTAGTGAATTTGCACGATGTTTGACAAAGTGATGACGACGACGATAGACCAAGTCAACCCATTGACGAGTCAACGCTGAACAACATCCACTTTGAATCCTTCATACTCAATCCCACTTCCTTGCACGATCCAAATAATTTCTTATTTAATATGACCATCAACAACACCCAATCCAACCATGGCAGGAGGCACCGGAGATCGCCCGAAACTGGTGGTTATTGGTGGCGGAATTGCTGGTTCCTACATTGCTAAAACGCTCCAGTTTCACGCTAATCTGACCCTAATTGATCCGTATGTTTCCTTCTCCATATGCTAAGTTTATTCATTTAGTGTCAGATTTGGGGCAAAATTGATATGGGTTGTGTAACATATCTGCGTTATCATGTGTTGATCATTCATTTGTTTACCTGACATCCTGGAATATAAATTGAGATTGAGATTGAGATTGAGATTGAGATCTTTCGTCTTTATGAGTGTGATAACAATGTGTTTTGGGCGTGTTGGTTGTGGACCGGAGCCAACTTTACGGTTAAGCGTACTTGAGTGGGAACAAATCATTATAGGTGACTTACGGAAAGTTTTCACTCGAGCAACCAATAGAAAAACAAATCCGTGAGCTTCCGTTGAGCAAAGTGAGAAATAATTGTTTATGATGAGGTTGCTTTATGGCTTATGCCAAGGATATATGATTTATTATTAGGATCAATTATGAAGAATTAATCAAGCATTGTATATTGTAAAATATGTCATTGAATTGGATGATTATGGTTCTTTAGCATAAAGAATTATTTAATTTTAATATTTTTACAGGAAGGAATATTTAGAGATTCCATGGGCAAGCTTAAGAGGAATGGTGGAACCAAGTTTTGCAGAGAGATCTTTAATCCAGCATAAAGACTATCTAATCGCGTCGCGTCTCATTGC
Organism: Mikania micrantha; assembly: GCA_009363875.1. Classification (NCBI taxonomy): domain Eukaryota; kingdom Viridiplantae; phylum Streptophyta; class Magnoliopsida; order Asterales; family Asteraceae; genus Mikania; species Mikania micrantha. The sequence continues at coordinate 60,049,487 of CM018680.1, read as the reverse complement.
CTCAAATGCTGTTGACATACGCGATTCTGAAGTCCTGACATCGGAGGGGCGGTTAGTCCCCTATGATTATCTTGTTATTGCTACTGGTCATGGGGATCTACTACCTAAAGCTAGGGTTGAGAGACTTAAACAATATCAAGCAGGTAAAATCAGTTTGAATCGCAGACTTCAAACCTTGTATACAGAAAAAGACTTCAGTTAACAAACTATATTGATGAAAAATTTCTCTCCCTTTTCATGTCAAACCTATTTTTTCGTTACATAAGTGAAGTGATTCTTGTCACAAATGCAACACCAAAGTTTATCAAACTTTGATTTGCAGTGTTGATACTAAGATCTAAAGGGGTTTTTGGATGTATATTTTATAAGTTTTTATATGATAAGGCAGGCTGTAGAATAGACCTGACAATCTTGATCAAAATTCAAAAGCAAGATAAATGAGTTGGTTTGGGTGAACAATTATTGTATTTTGAGTTGAAATGTATATCATCATAATATGAAACAAGTTGAGATGTATAATTACTTAACATAATGAGAATCAAGATGGGTAGCATAAAAACTACGTGATTATAATATATTCAAACAGGTAAGAATTATCAATAATATATTTGATGCTAATATCACTAAAGATTATGCAAATAAACTATTTGTTTACTTGCAACCCATTTTAACTTCAACTAAATTGATGTTTTTTTTAAAAACGACTCAATTAGACCCAAAATGATTTTGACTAAAACCCATCCTATCCTGCACCCATACTTACCTGTTACCTGACCCAACATGCCCATTTGCCAGGCTTACTGTAGAAGATAATGTTCGGATGTAAGTTGTAATAATGAGAGGTTTTCACTACTCTCTTTATGTTTGAAATTAATATGAAAAATTATTGTGAAAGGAGAGGTTGGGTAGCAACTTTTTAAAAGGGTAAGCAGGTATTCTATTTTACCTTAGATAATCAGTTTTCTTGCATCTGGTATGAGACTAATTATTTGACATATAAAAGATCATACTTAGAAGCATTCATCTATTTATCAAAACACTAAAACTTCGTCACACTCATCAAACAATCAGTTCCAAAACACAAATCCGAGCCCCCTGAATTGTACCTAACTCGGTTTCTTTAAAACCAAAAGGCTGTTATAATGGCAGAAAATGATATATGCTTATAATGGCAGAAAATGATATATGCTTGAAACTGATTTATACCTTGTTATAATGGCAGAAAATGAAAAAATAAAAGCTGCTCAATCAATACTAATTGTTGGAGGTGGACCAACTGGAGTAGAACTTGCAGGAGAAATTGCAGTTGATTTTCCAGAAAAGAAGATAACATTAGTGCATAATGGGTATCGGTTGCTTGAATTTCTTGGACCAAAAGCTTCTAAAAAAGCATTAGATTGGCTAATATCAAAACATGTTGAAGTGAAATTGGATCAAATTGTAAATTTGGAGGATGTTGCAGAAGGAAACAAAGTGTATAAAACTTCATCTGGTGAAATAATCAAAGCAGATTGCCATTTTTTATGCACAGGGAAACCATTGGGTTCATCATGGCTGAAGAACACCATTCTTAGAGATAGCTTAGATGATGCTGGAAGTCTAGTTGTCGATGAATACATGAGAGTTAAGGGCCGCAAGAACATCTTTGCCATTGGAGATATAACAAACATCAAGGTATGTTGCTGTACCTGGAAAAATAAACGGGTTGGGGCTTGGGCAACAGTTAAAATGGATAGTTTTGAGCAACTTTAGTTTTTTTTTTTTTTTTTTTAAACAAATAGTTTGTTTATTACTAAACAAACAAACAAATATACTAGTCAATTCCCACTAATCAGTAGGGTCGGGGGTAAGATGAAGGCAAACCTTATCCCTATCTTTTGAGATAGAAAGACTACTTCTAAAGAGACTTCTGACTCATGAGTGCTTGTTAGTTAACTATGATGATATAAGATACATTATTACTATGATTATCCATTGAATAAAGCACTTTACTAGGTTATATGCACTAAAATACACTTCAGGATTTCGAAAGTTTCTTTAGTAGCTAAGCTTATTAATTTTACCTACTGGAATGAGTCGGTTTTCGTTGTGTTCTTCTACTGGGTTAGAAGGATAAAACAGAAAATACTAGTTAAATCAAAAGGAAATTAGTCAAACGTGTAGAAAGTACCCAAATGTAAAATTGGTTCGGGTTTAACCCAACTTGCCCATTTTCACATATACTTACTCGTTCCAACCCAATCCACACAATATGCACATTTTGCCACCTCCATTGGTTATGAACAAGACACATGATTATGCTTAGTTTAATAAAGCGCGAAGCACACTGAGCCTAAAGGTCCTGGCAAATGGCGATGGGCAGCATATTTATATAATAAGTTTATATTATTATGTACCAGAAATTTAGATATAACCAAAAGAAGCTCTATCTACAACCTAAAACGCTATATATAAAATATCTTGATGTACAACCCTGCCCATGTAAAACGGTGTGCCTCAAGCATTTTTACCAGCCCCCATCGCCTCATGCTGTCAGAACAGCGAGACTCATCGCTGGAGCTCGCCTGCAGGCGTGCCTTTTTAAGTGTAGTGAACACAAGATTATAAAAACTTGGATTGTTTTGTAACATAACAGGAAATGAAACAAGGTCATTTGGCTAAAAAACAAGCATCAACTGCAGCCAAAAACTTAAAATTGTTGATGAGTGGAGGAAATGAAAGCAAGATGTTGGCTTACAAGGTGAGGTCTACAACTAAAGCCATTGTTTCTCTGGGAAGACATGATGCTGTGGCTCAATTCCATCTCACCACCATGATTGGATTAATCCCTGGATTAATTAAATCCAAAGATTTATTTGTTGGGAAAACAAGAAAGGAATTAGATATTGATTCTTTTATCCGTCATTAACAATAATCATGATCTTCATGTTGTTTCTCTTTCTTTTGTGGCTTCCAAAATCGTATGGTTGTGTAGATTTTGTATTAATTATTTTTGGGGTTGTGTAATTATATACTCATTTGTAACATTTATTTTAGGGTGTGCAATTATATACTCATTTTTTTTTACATTAACTAGGAGCTTGTAGTCTAATAATTACCCCTTAACGGAGGTCTTGAGTTCGAATCTAGGCTGTTGCATATTTGCTAAGGCAAGCTCAGTGGGTTTACTTAGTTGTGGGGTTTCTCTTGGGATGGGCTCGAGCATACGCGTTAGAGGATCAAATTTGACGGGACAGTTGAAATCCCATCTTGGGTGTCGTTGTACCAAACCGTTCAAGAAAAAAAAATTGTTTCATATATCACGTTTACTTTGTATTTTATTTATAAATAGATTTAAAATATTTATGTTTGCTTTATATGGGAAGTTTAGAATACAAAGCGTGCTTTTCGTGTAAAGTACAAAGTATTTGCATGATAATTATCACACTAAGTGTAAGCGATGATCACACAAATGTTAAAATTATCACACAAGCTATTCATGTAAGTGTAATTTTTGAACTTGTGTTATTATTACTTGCATTTGTGTGATAATGTTCATACAAACGTTATAAAAAACACAGAATAATCACGCACGTACTCCGTGTATTCACACGCAAAGTAGTTATAATCACGCACGTACTTTCTATATTATAACTAGTTTTAGAAAATTTGCAAAGCAGATGTTGATTCTTTAGACTTTAGGATTTGCACCATGTAAGAAAGAACATTAATAAATGAACCAAAAACATATAAATCTATAATGTTGAAATTTGGCATTTTGTCCCACATCGCTAAAAAAGCTATGCCTAGCATATGAAACTCAGTATTTAAAGCAAGCAGGATCAACAAGCAAAGATCACGCAGCCACGCAATAAGCACAGAGCGAACTATTCTTTCGCCTTTTACTAAAGAATACCGTGTGTTTGTTGCATAAAGTGGCATACGCTTATTTTTGAAGAGTCTTTTATTTTATTTAAAAGGCTCCAACCAATTTTCAAAGTTAAGAATTTAAACAAAGCTAAGTTCAAATTGAGATTTGGCAAAAAAAGGATACAAAAGTCTACTAAATCACTTGATTGAGGAACCAGACAGAATATTTCATCTATTAATACTAATAAATCAAAATAACTTTGGACACTTGTCATAATTTTAGGTCATCAAAATTTTAGTTTTCCCGCTTCTCTCTCCTCTTTAATTATTTATATTTATTATTTAGTTAGAAAAATAGAAATAATCTATTTTAATAAAAGAGTATCAAAAATGACACATGTCATTCTCATATTTACACTCACAAATTTTTTCTCCTCCATTTTATTTTATATATTAAATGCGCTCTCTCTCTCTCTCTTATTTAACACTAATTATTTTAAATAATTTAATTATATAATTAAATACAAAAAATATAAATCTTTCTGATTTAATAAATCATTAAAACTTAATAAATTATACGAAGATTTCAACCATCTTATTTTAAAATATAATTTTATAATGTTTAAATATTCATTATTTATTATTTATAGTTTTAAAATTTTTAGTAATTCTTATTTTACCAATCAACTCTAATAAAAGAATAACAAAAATTGACTCGTGTCAATTTTTTAACTCTCTCATTTTTTTTCATGTCTTTCTTCTATTAAATACTAACAATTTTAAATAATCAAATTATATAACTAATTATAAAATATATAATTTTTTTATTCTAATAATTTATTAAAACTTAAAAATTCTTAAGAAGAATTCAACCATATATAATTTTTAAATCATTCTTTAAATACAATTTTATAGTTTTTAAATATGTATTATTCATTATTTATATTTTTTAATTTACTTTTTTTTATATTTATGCTAACATTATTATATTTTAAAAGCCTAATTTATCTATGTATTTCCAATTTCATACGAATATAATTAGTTGGATGTTTGCATTTTATATATTAAATTTCTTCATTCGATCATAGCAAAATTAACTATTTTTTTATCAAACAACATTGTTATAACGTAACTAACAAAAAATTATGACAAAATCATTTTCAATTATTAAATCTTAATTACTAAGTCGTAATTTTTTTAATCAACCCGTGTAATACGCGGGTGACTAACCTAGTTTTTTAATAAATAAACATCGTGTGCTCGTCATTTTTTATGGGTGGCGGACCATTTTTAATTTTTTTTTAAATAATTAAAAGCTAAATGGATGCAACGGTAGTATAAAAAGTTGTAAGAATTGTATTTCCTAGGTCTCTTATGCCTCGCACAATACAATGTAAACATATGATCTACCATTAAGACGATTAACCCGATGGAAAAGTCATAACAAAGAAAAGACAATAATTTAAAAAAGAAAAAACCCATAAAAAATGAAAAAAATGCAAAGGAGGCTTGAACCCATGTGCGCTGATTGGTGGACGGAATATGCTACTAAGAAACATACGAAGTTTCAACGGATTGATTTTGAAGATTGTAATGTATATGAAAAACATTATTATACCCGGTATGTTACAGCACAAGGACTTTAAAAAAAATAATTCAAAGATAATTCAAAGAACAGACCGGTTATACATATTGTATAGTACACGGAAAATGTTACTATATCTCGTATGTGACAGTATAAAAGTTGTAAATATGAGAAATATATAAAAGGAAAATCAAAGTAAAAAAAAAGGTAAAAAAAAAAGATAGGGTATGAGAATCAAACCCTTGACCAAGAAATCCAACTTTAAAACCTTAACTGGTTTCACCAAGAGCCGGTTTTGACCCAAACCAAATTGTTTTGAATCCGAATCGGTTTAGGAAAGAAACCCAAATGTGCACCTCCGACAACATTCATGTGTCATGTTACACCTAGTGATTATAGTACTACTTACGTTTTGATTGAACAAGTTGGTGAATATGATTGTGTGCTTAGTGTTAAATCAGTTCATCTGTTTATACTCTTGTACAATCATTTGCTTTTTGTTTCATGAATTTGAAAGCGTAAGAGCATCAACAATGCTATGAACATTCACTCGTATGTCACACCAACTTATTATAGATGGTTCTTGATATTGTTCTACAGTTTGTGGATGATCTCATAGTTTATATCTTTTTTTAGGACCTTTTTCATTAAAAGAATCGTAAAAACCATTTTATAATGGTATCAATTTCATAGGTTAAACATAAAGCAAAGCATGAGGTTATTATTGTCATTACAGAACCATCACATTTATGGGCATATCCATATAATACACCACCTTTGTTCACATAACACTCCTGCGAGATGTGAATTTCTAACAAAGAGCTTAACACTGAATTCATGAGTTTGTGTTTATTCTAAAACTAGGCTATTACCCGTGTGTTCACACGGATTAAGTATAAAATATCAAATAATATTTATTATTTAATGAAAATTTAAAAATTATATTAACAATGTTAGTTATACAAATTGATTAAATTATGTATTAATAATTACTTTAAATAATAAGACAATTATTAAAATTTTTAAGAACAATAGTAATATCATATAGGAAAATTTTCTAAAAATTACAAATTCAAATATATCTTATTTTCTAAAAAAATTAATATTTAGGAAACTTTATATCTTATAAATTTGTAAAATATGTTTTTTAATAAAATGATTTGATTTATAATATATAAAAACTATGACAAATAATATCATTAGTTATATATTATAATTATTTATTAGGATAGATAAATAATTTATTTAATATGAGAGATAATATAATTTATTTAATAAGAGAGAATTAAATAAATAAATAAAAAATTGACAGACATTATGATCTTAGAATGTGACAAGTGACGAATAAAAAAAAATGGTGAATTGTATTAGATTAGCAAGATTGGTTCACCTAATTGGAAGTTGATCTCATGGCTAACCCGGTTGTGTTCACAAGTTGATCATTTACTACATACATTTGTTTAGAGAGTTGTTTTTGTGGGTTAAATTGATTTTGTAGAAGATAAAAAAAAGAAAGTTAATAAAGATTTCCGAGTTAAACCATCAAAAACTTATAGTCTAATGATAGCCTCTTGACTTCACTTATGAAGGTCTTGGGTTGGAGTATTACTTAAAGCAAATATTGTTCTGGATTGGGCGGAAGGATAATCTATTTGTCAGGGTATAGGTTTTCTCTTGGATGAGTGAGTTAGATCATCATGCTCTATTTTTTGGGCGGAAGGATGATCTATTTGTTAGGGTGATCAAGTTCAAATTTTACTCACCTCACCAAATCAGCCCAAGCTGAATTATAAGCCAAATAGCTTGAGCCAAATTACGAACAAGCTTTTGCCAGGCTAATTACGAGCGTGTTACGAGCTACAAGCTAGTTATATAGCCCAACCATGAACACCAGTATAACACTCCTAAAGAGCACATACAAAATAACATGGTCCTAACCAAACTTGTGGAGGTAAAAAAAGTTGTAAAACTTATGGGAGGTGGTAAGATGCCAACTATTCTGAGCTTATTAAAACCCTTGTAACATCACTTAAATATGCATGATAATCTTTTTCTCGAAAAAGACACTTATAAAGTTATCACGAAGGTTTATGAAACAAGCCAACCTAAGCACCAACCCTGTCACGAGGAATCAGGCGCAGTTCTGAACCATGCTTTAAGAAGACGTTACCTGTCAAAACCAAGTTATATAATACAAATATTTGACAAACATAAATAGTTAAACAAAAAGGAAATTGAAAGAATTGCTTCAATTTTGTACACGATTATAAAATTCAAATGGCAAGGTTACCAATTTAGGGGTGGTCACAGTTTGGATACGTTGGTTTTGACGAACATTCTGGAATTGTTAAGTGGTTCACGGTTTGTTTTCTATGGTTTAAACTGATTTTTTATGCTCTTTTTTTAAAAAAAATCATCACTTCGTATTGAAAATTCGAGTTAATAAAGATGGTTGATCAGTACATAAATGAATATTCAAAAAATGAAAATATATATAAAAAAAGGTTAAATGCTAGATTCCAAGTACCAAACCATTAAACTACCAAAACCAAACTGTATAAATCTCAAACTGGCCGAACCAGCCGACATCCTTTGGTAAGCGGTTCGGTTGTTCCAACCGTTTATGAAAACCCCTAGTTACAATGATAATAGAATAATAGAAGAACCAAAAGTTGGATAATGATGTCCGTTAATTTAACCATTTGACTAAAATGTTCTACTATGAATGTTTGGTAAAACCAGAAGCTATAAGTATGATTCGATATATATCTTTAGTGGCTACTAAACATGCTTTCATAATGTAGTAGATTTGTATTTAGAATAGCCTTTAAGTTGAAGTTAGTCAATTAGATATAGTCCACATGGGTGATTCTACAATTTTGCTAAATAGCCTAATCACTTGTCACAAATACTAAAAATGAAGATACTAAAAATTTGCTAATATACCTGCACTTTGCTGAGGATTGATTCCAACACCATCTGTAAAGCAGCAAACTTTTGGTTTAAATGCATCGTCAAACAATATTCATAACTCTAAAGTCAACACAAGCGTGAACTAAACACATCATATAACTACAAGTGAAGATCTTTAGCACATACTTAAACGAACAAGAGATCAAATAACACTTCACTTAGAAACTATCTTCTATTTCGTGACACTCATCAGACATGTTTTACATTTCTGGATTTAAAATCATTCAAGAAAAACTAACACAAAATGAAAAACTAACACAAGGGCAGATAATAGTTTAAAAAGATAACCATAAAGAATAGAATTGAACCAATGAATAGATTAGTAATGGTAGATCATGAATGTAGCAATAAGGCTAACGATATCTGTTTGTAGTACAATATCATTAGAATCTCAGATCTCTTATTCATATGTTACTTTGCAATCAATCAGTTCTAATCATCCAGCAATCAGGATACCTCATCCCGGTTAACTTTTTAATTTCTTATCCTTGTTAATTTTTTAAAGGATCATACAAAGTTCTAATCATCAATCTCCCACCCTAATCAAGTTCTAGATCAACAAATCACGGATTCACTTCATCATTATAAGTAAACATTCGCAAATCATACGAAAATTTCAAACAAAAACATCACAAGTATAACAATTTATAGGAATTACCGTTGGTGATAATGGCACTAGTTTGGGGAGGAACTTTGAACTCTTCAGCAGCAAATTTCAGAACAGCAGTGAAAGGAGCTCCTTCTGGAACGCTAAACCTAGAAATCATCAACAAATTTCAACCATAAACACCATCGGATAAAATATCACTTTTAACAAAAATTTCAATTAAAAAACCCTAGAAATTGAAGATGATGCTTGATTACGAACACTTTGAAAGGCAGCTTTGGATCGGAGGTGAGAATAACCTTGAAAGAAACCTTCCCACCAGCGCCGGTAGCCATCGTCAAATCGGACCTCTGCAAACCGGAATTTTGTTTCGTCGTGCTGGTTTATGATGGTGTTGAAATCTTTACCATTTAGCGTACATTTCAAGCCGGGTATAGATGCTCGGTCCTCGGTGTAGGGCTGGTCACGTGCCGAACCGAAGCGAGCGAGGTTGGCTCGTGGTCGGCTCGTTTTCAAACCGAGCGACTCAGCTTGGCTCGGCTCGGCTCGGTCGGCTCGTGAACACATCTAAACCGAACTGAGCGTGCTCGGCTCTTTTAAAACTGAGCAGAATTCGAACGAGCTTTATTCCGAGCTTTTTCCGAGCAAGCGACGACCGAGCAACGAACGGCGAGCGATTTGAATAGCCCTACCTCGATATTCTAATCGGGTCTAACCTGAACCAGGATGGTATTATGTTTTGTGAATATAAGTTTTGACTTTTTATTTTGAACAACACTATTCGAAACCCGACCCGAGTTCGAAAATTTTCAATGCAATCCGAATCTATCCGAAAAACCCGAATAAACTTATTTTTTTCATCTGAATAACCCGAACAACCCGAATAAACATGAATTCGGATATCCGATTAGAATAAACAAGTTTTTGTATATCCGATCCGCATCTATCCGAATATCCGAATCTTTAATTTGGATCTATCCGAATATCTGAATCTTTTATTTGGATCGGTTTTTTCGGATTTTAGATACGATTCGGATTTGGGTTTTTTGAACACCCCTAGTCAATTGGAGCTTCTGATCTTCCGTGTTATCTATACTATTATATAATGGAGATTGGAGAGAGAAGGTGGAAATGTCTTAAATTTAAGAAATGTACAACCATTCATGCTTGGTATACAACTCCCAAATGCAGATGTCTTACATTTAAGAAATGTATAACTCATGAAACAAAGAGTACAACTCATTATGCATAGCATCTATCTGACTAAATCAACTCAAAAGCACCATTTCAAAACCCAATGTTATTTCAAAATTCAAACATCGTTTGTCATTTGAAAACCCTAAAGAGAGAGATATTGAAGAAGACGACATGAACCAGAGACAGAAAGCAAGAGCATGACGACCACCACCTTTCCACCTCTTAATCAGCTTGCAGCTTCGACCACCGCGACAACTGCTACGGTGGTCTACGAAGGTGACTAGGCGATGATGTGGTGCTGGAATGTTCCGGCGTTGAGAATCGGCTCTAGAGGAGTCTAAATATGGTGAACGCTTGCAAGGCTCCAATAGCAGCTGCGTGGCGGGCTGGCGGCTAGGGTTTAGCCACGTAGTCCGGCGACCCTACTCTTTCTCTGGTGGGATTAAGGTAAGAAATCTACAACCTAACCCCGATTTATGGGTGCGTGGCTGAAATCGATGGTTTATAGACTCGATCTGAGTTGGATTTTTTGATATAAATTTCGATTTGTTTTTGTTTGATTCGATATATTTTTGTTTGATTGTGAAATTTGGTTTGTTTATGTTTGATTGTGGTATAACTTTTATTTGAGCAAATATTTTAGCTCTATGTGGTAGCAAAATGATGTGAAGATCTGAGAGTTCATACAACTACACTGAAATTGCTTTAAACAGTGGTTTTTCTGATTTCTTATTCGAATATATGTACCAAGAGAACGGAGTTACAATTATCAATTTCAATAAGATCTTCAGGTAAAATACTTCAAATTATCTTTATAATAATTGCAGTTGATCATTATTCTATAAATTTTGTTTTCATTCATATGATGTTCCAAGAGGACTGAGTTAAAATTATAAGTCGATGACATGAGGTTACAATTAATTGTGTTATAGTTCTTGATTTCTTTTTTACTTATTATATACATGTTTGAGTACTATTGTGATGAAGAGTTATGTAGCATATTGATCCTCGATAAAGATCTCCTGAATCAATATGTTTACCAGTATACAATGTTTCTAATACAGAATTATGTAGGCCAATCATCATGTATTCACGTGCTTTTGTTGGTTTTGAGTATGTCTAAGAACACAATTTCTCACATTTGAATGTACATATCTTAATCTTTTTAGGCTTGTATTTGATTATGATTTGGTTTGTTGGTGTGTTGGTTGGCATTTTTTTTTTTGCATCACTTGCGTTCTTTGGCATTAGATGGTTACAAAAGGCATGCTCATCTTAGAAAGTGTGCAAACAATCACATTGCATCACAGTGAAGCCATAAAGTGTGTCATATATTTATTAGATGATGTGAACTTTTGTATTTGAATGTTTTGAAATATGTACATATTATTATTTGTTATTTAAATCTGAATGCCTTGGTTTTTGATCCAACCTTGCCTATCAAGTCAACATACATCATGATGTGTGTTCTTTTTTGTGTTGATATACATGGACACGTACATGATTTGTTTTCAGATCTAAGCTGGGTGACAAATTTGTGGAATTATTTGTAAAAGTCTTCTACTTTTACTTCTAGCCCACATTATAAACGAGAAGATATTCGTTGTTCATGGAGGACTTTTTAGCACTAATGGGATGAAGTTGTCTGACATTAGAGTGATGGATTGGTTTTGTGAGCCTTAGGAGAAGGCATGTCAATGGCTTTTCTAATGATGTTTACTTTTTTCTAATTTAATTTGTATGTTAAAGTATCAAAATTATTTTATTGGTGCTTAACTTGGTAGAACAAGGTACTAATATGATGCTCTTTTTTAGGTTTAAAGTCTATGATAGACACTATGAAGTGATCCACAACCTAATCCTGGTAGAGGTTCAAGCAATCTTATTTTATTGGTGCTTAAGTTGTTTGTTTGTTCAGTTATCTGTTTTGGGGTTTATGGCTTCATCTAAGTTAAATAATTTGTTGGCTTAAATACATTTGAATAATACTTTCGTTGGCTTTTGACTCCTTTGCTCCACTTGACGGGTTTCTTTATTTCTTGGGGGTATGAGGTTTTGCATCATTATTTTATAAATCTTGCAACAAAACAGTTAAATCTTGATGGTTAATGATTCAATTCATTTTCATGTTTTTACATATTCGATTTATGTAGCATACAATTGGAATTCTTGACATATATATGATAAAATGATCAAATTAAAGTAAAGTACACACATCATATGTTCCTGATTTATGTTTTGAAATTACAAGTTTAATCCAAATTAAAGATCTTGAAATTGGGATTAAACAGATGAGTATTAGCATTGACAAATCTTTAAGATGGTGGGAAAAAAGGATTCAACCAAGCATGAAGGCAATAATCGATGGAGAAGATCTTGTTGAATCTCTTTTCAAAGCATGTGATAAATTGGTTGTTGTGGATTTCTTTTCACGAGGTTGTGGAGGTTGCAAAGCTCTTCATCCCAAGGTATTCTCAAATTCAAATTCTTTAGATTGAATAATTTTTTATTTAGTGAGACAAGAGTTATATATATATATATAAACTTATTTTATTTTAGTTTTTTCTAGGAATTTGTAGTTATGTCAATTAGCAGAGATGAATCCGGATTTCGGACATGCAATTTTTGCAACTAAACTATGAGGAGCACAAATCTATGTGTCATAGACATAGTGTTCATGTTCTTCCTTTCTTTTGGTTTTCTTGAGGGGTTGAGGGTCTTCTTAGGTACATGTAAATGAATCGGTGCTGCAAACACTTTAACTATTGTGATGAAACGAGTTGCTGGATTAACTGCCTCTGAAGTTTATGAACATTGCATGTTTCTTTCATAATTGTTGTTAACAGCGCCCTCAGTTCCGACATTGTGTGGCTGAAGAAAAATCACACAAGGTATACATTTGCACCAGCAATTATCATTTTCTTAATTAGAACATAAGTAAAAAGTTTTAGTGTAAGCCATGTTTCTGGTTTACAGTAGATTTACATGCACACATGTTTCTTTCTGTTTTTAAACAAGCTTCTCATAAGGTTGTATTCGATATATTTACGTAGTTCCTTGGTAGCAAAAGCAACAACATGAATCTTGGATCAATTTTTATTTACGTAGTGAATGAGAGTTTACTTAATTTATAAATTTTCTCGCAGCAGAAAAAAATGGCAGTGAACTGGTTTGAAGAGTAGAAGAAGCAACAACATGAATCTTGGATCAATTTTTATCACTTTGTGGTATGTTGTCAAACACTATTATTAGGACAACCAAAAATCGGTTCATCTTGGTGTATTAAGAATGAGATACGTGATCTTTTTTCTTCAATTTCTATAATTATGTTTATAAATAATTTAATTGTTAATTCTATAAATATTAATTATTATCTCATTCACACCAAGTACAACAAAAGTGTAACACTAGTTAATAAAATATGTCAATTTGTGAAAGATGCATTTGGAGTTCAAATATCCGTTTCTTCTCCAATAAAATGGACCAAGTGATTTGTTTTTTGTGAAATTTAGTTATAGTTCTCGATTTAAAACATATTGACTAATTTATTTTTCTTCATATAAATCAGGAATATGTTTTTGGCAAAATGAAGAAAAAGGTGGAAAATTTGACACGCTTGTGAAGATGTGTGCTTAAACCATGCAATTGACACGTGGATTTTTAACTTCAAATTTCTATGTTTTCTAACTAATTTTTGTATATTTGTGATTGGAATTTTATTTTTCAAGATCCCTATGTTTATAATGGATTTTTTCCTTGTTTTTGTATATTATTAAATTGAGGTTTGTAAAACTAATGATGGATAGACTACATCGATGTTACGAAAAAGAAAACTATTGAGAGCACTATTTATATGAGAATAACATTGATTTATTAAAAACAAAACAAACATCGTGTTGTATAGTCGTTGTCGTGCTGCATTGTGTTTATAACTATTTATTGTGTATTTGTATATTATTTTGGTGGAGTTTTGTAAAACTCATGGCATAGATAATCCTCACCAAACTACATATATAAAAGAAAACTATTGAGATCACTATCTATATAACTAAACAACAATAAATTAGCAATAATACGAACATTGCATTGTATATAGTCGTTAGCATTATTTAAATTACAAGAACATTGATAAATTAACAACAAATGAATATCATATTGTATATTAACGCTGCCGCCACCGCATCGCGCGGGTTTCCAACTAGTATGTATATATATATATATATAGGGAGAAGATCAAATGTTAACCCTCCCTTATAGCGTTAACCCGTTAACCTTGACATTTTTTGCTCTAATCTTTGTTTTTTTTTGCCATGGTTTTTATTAAACATAAATAGGGGGGGTTTCTTTTTTGTGTTTTTTGCTAATTCATCACCGTTTAGAAATTAAATCAATTGTAAGTTTGAGTTACACTATCTGATGTAAGTAAGTGTAAGCAACTTACACTTTGATTTAATTTCTAAACGGTGATGAATTAGCAAAAACACAAAAAAGAAACCCCCTATTTATGTATAATAAAAACCATTACAAAAAAAAACTAAGATTGGGGCAAAAAATTTCAGGGTTAACGGGTTAACGCTATAAGGAAGGGTTAACAATGGAGTCATCCCCTATATATATAGATATATATATATATATATATATATATATATATATATATATATATATATATATATATATATATATATATATATATATATATATATATATAGGGGATGACTGGTTGTTGTGGTATTGCAGATTTTGATTACTCCGTTTCACTTAATCATTTCCGTTACACACATACACCAGTAAGTCCATTCTGTCCAATGATTGTGGGGTTATGATCCTTTAAATTACTTAGGTGTGTGCTAAGTCCATATCAAAATGGATTCTATTATGAAAGGCATTGTTTAATTTATTCAACATAATGTCACAAGGCTTGTTATGGCCGGAGCTGCAGATAAGCATTATTCAACGTAAGTTATGATGAAGCTTTACAACTTGTGTTGAAACACAAAACACAGTTACTAAAAGTCGAAACTCTTTCTTAAATGGTTACATATATGTACGCAAATTTATTTATATTATCACATATTTGTAATCAGGTTGAATATTCAGTTTTTTTTTTTAATTTTTTAATCAGATTATATATTGGTATGCTACATATGATTACACATAATAAGTTGCATGCTTACACAATGTAACCACGTTTGCATGTGCGATACATATACGTAATCAGGCTACATATGCAGTTAAACCTGGTGTTTTTCATCGTTTTCATAACATATAGATAATCAAGTTACGCATATGATAACTATATACGAATCTCTAACTCATAGAAGAGTAACACATGATACAATAAATGGTTACATATATTAGACAACGATTATGTAATCAGGTTACATCAAATCTCTAAATCATTGGTTGAGATTTGTTTTTCAGGTTAATTTTCGTACACTCCATTTCTTTTCGTGTTTAAAAAATTAAAATATTGAAAATTTTCTTTATCCAATCACTTATTATTCTTATTCACCCGTTTACTGTTTAACGCACTTTTTAGATTTTATTACACTTTTAGTCCTTTATGTTTAAACAAAATTTTAGAGATAGTTCTTTATGTTTCAAAATGACAGATCAGTCCTTTAAGTTTTTTAACGTTGCAAACTCGGTCCTTTCTCCGTTAACTTCGTTAAGTACTAACTGAATAAATGACCAAAAGTGAAATTTATTCAATTACCTGTATGATTTTTTTGACATTTATGCCCCTATTTTGTTAGTACTTAACGGAGTTAACAGAGAAAAGACCGAATTTGCAACATTTGAAAACTTAAAGGACTGATTTTGCTATTTTGAAACATAAAGGACTATGTATAAAATTTTGTGTAAACATAAAGGACCAAAAGTGCACTTTACTCCGGTTTTTATTAAACCTCGATAATATCTAAGTTTATGAGACGCTAGAAAGAAATTATTAGTGTATATTTGTACGAATGTCCTGGTCGAATTCGCAATTGTAAAAAATATATATATAAGATGGGCTTAATTGGATTTGATCATATGGGCCGCATTTTACTACAGCGAAGTAGCGAACAATACAGTATTACAGTATACTGATTTTCTTAGTGTCACGACTCACGAGTCACGACTCACAAGTTACAATTTTTGCCACCTTTCATTGCTAATATTGCTATAAAAATGATATTAGTTTTCGTTTTTTTTTTAATATAATATTATATTAGATTTACCTTATTATATGAACTAAGAAATAAAATATGGAAAGATCATTTCTATCGTGAGTCCGTTCACCGACTCCGAGTAAAACTATATTTTGGTAAAACATCTTGAATGGGTGTTTGTCTTCAAATCTCTAAAATCTTATTTGTGAGGCGCTTAGCAAAAGCTACATAAGAAGTCAAATCTCTTAGATCCTTGTTGGTTGTAGGTTTTAATATCTTAAATCATCAGTGTAATATAATATACATATATATATATATACACACACACACACACACACACACACACACACACAGCTATAAATTATTTTAATAAACCAAATTTTTAGGATTTTTAATATATGTGTGTGAGCTGGTTATTGTAAACTAACAAACAAACGTACCCAGTGTATTTCCACTTCTTAGTAGGGTATGAGGAGGAATGATGAAAACAAACCTTACTCCTATCCTAGTAAGAATAAGAGAGGTTGATCCAAAGGAGTCATTGTCTCAAATTTATCGTTTGAAGTTAATCACCCCAACGCTTTTAATGTTATTTGTGAGTTGGTTATTGTACAAAGGTCAAATTGCGTGCAAAATATGCGTGAAATTATCACAAAAGAATTAGAGGTTGGCAAACCAGCTTTTTTGGAACCGGTTCCGGTTTTGGTCAACAAAGTCAATAACTTGTTCCGGTTCGGGTTTTTTCGGGTAAAGGTGGAACATGTTACGGTACCGATATCTCTGAGAATCCGAAACCGCATGTACCCACCAGTTTGGGTATGACAAGTTCCGGTTCGTGTTATCAATTTCGGTTCCGAGTTTTTTGCCTACCTCTGATAAGAATGATAAACATTTGCTACATAATTATCACGAACTAATGAATTTATCACGCATAATTCATATGTTATGACTATCATGCAAGTTTTGATCTTTATAATACATTTAAAAAGAATCAAAGAGTGTTTTCATTAATATATATGTTCTAAGCCATAGTTAACAAATAACCAATCTATACTATATTATAATATGTACGTAAGAGATCGATTTTGAAGAAAAAAAGTTGATTCAACATTTGCTAGATAATTATCACGAACTAATGAATTTATCACACATAATTCATATGTTATGACTATCACGCACATAATTCATATGTTATGACGTAAGTTTTAATTTTTCTTGAGTGATAATACATTTAAAATGAACAAACGAGTGTTTTCATTAATATATATATAAAAGTAATATGTCTAAATTCCAAACTATAGTTAATAAATAATATATGTATACTATATTATAATACATACGTAAAAGAACGATGTAGAAAAAAAAAGGTGATTCAGCCCATAAATTCTTTAAAACCAGATAAATTTTGTGACTTTCCAGGTCCCGTGTAACAAATGAATACTTTTGGATTGATTTTAGTTTTCTCCAAAACCATAGTTAACAGTTAAATTCATAAATTTCAACCACTTTGTTGGATTTTCAAGTCCCTAGTTATACTTTCTGTCACACACATGATTATATTTCTTTAATAATAATAATAAAAAAGTATAAAGAAGTAAAGTCTTTGGTGAAATAGTTGCATAGAATGTAGTTGAGAGCAAAATGATGGTATAGGTTTTGACCAGCCAAAAAAGAATTTTGTAAAGAAACACATGCCCACTCTCTTTACCACTTATTCTTGCCAAATATGATTACTTAAATACACTCATAATAACCCATGTCTCATCTTTTGCTTGTTTTGCCAGTCACATGTCAAATCCTCACTTCCTACCAAACTAAATTCCTTTCTAATCTTAACCCTTCAATCATTAAATCGCTGACAAAACCAACCCCACTTCTAATTTTTTTTTTAACGGCAGTTAAACTAACCCAACGTGCTATCTTCAGTTTCCTGGCGAGTGATAGCCAAGATCGGATTACTCCAATCTCCGGTGTGGGATGGTGTGCCCCCCAGATGCACGGGCACCAGATTGAATCCGTAAACCCTCGCCCCCCATTAGGTTCGAACCCGGGATAAAGCCGAGATTCGTTCCATCACCTGGATATCCATTAAATGTGCCCAGAGAGGATCGAACCCCTGACCTTTTATTTGGAAGGCAGGATCCTTACCACTTGAGCTACATTTGGAGAGGATCGAACCCCACTTCTAATTAGCCTTTTAAATCTACCATCAGCAGTGTTGCTATGATTTTTAAACGTTTGGTTAAAAGTATTTTAAGTTGAGCTAGATCGTTTTTGTTTACGGTTTAAGTTTAGTTTTTAACTAGTCTGGAACGATCTTATATATTTGTATACGTGACATAAAAATGAGAATAAAAAATATTTGGAGCCTAATATATGTTTTGAATTCATTATTTCCATGCGATTGTTTCCTTCTTTGTCATATTTAGGGTAGGGGTGAAACAAACGAGTGGGCATAGGGCTGTAAACGAACCGAACGAACACGAACGAGCCCTTGTTCGTGTTTGTTCGTTTATCTTTTAAGTTGTTCACGAACGGTTCATGAACGCTTACCGAACGAAAATTCTTGTTCGTGTTCGTTCATTAAGGAATTTAGCTTGTTCACAAACGGTTTACGAACGCTAACGAACACATTATTTAAACAAGAAAAATCAACATTTTTAATCTCAAGCAATGGAGATAATCATTTATAAATATATAAATTAAGATACTATATTATTAAACTAAAAATAATTAAGTATTATGGTATTAAACTAAAAATTAAAAATAAACATCACATTTAATGAATAAATATAATAAATGAACTTAACCGAACATAAACGAACGTAAACGAACATGTTACCGAACGTTCACGAACACAAATGAACGAACACGACCTCTGTACATGTTCGTTCATTTAACTAAACGAACAGAATTTCTTGTTCGTGTTTGTTTGTTTATTAAACGAACGAACATAAACGAACTTCCCGCCGAACGGTTCACGAACTGTTCGCTAAACGTTCGGTTCGTTTACAGCCCTAAGTGGGCAAGTGGCTCATGAGTTTGAGATCTGCTTTCTAAAACTTCAAACAACCCAAGTTTATTGGTGCTTGAACATTACTATGAAGTTGAGCTTAAATTGAAACTCTTTGTTGAACTAGCTTGAGTCTTAACAATTTTCTACATCAAGGTTCGCTAAGTTGGCAAGCCTAAATGATCTTATTATTTATATAAAAAAAAGGCAAATTGGCTTTTAATAATTCAAACTTTGATCAATTGGTCGCTGCCGGTCCCAACTATGAAAATCCCCAATAATGGTCTGAACTTTCGACATATTTACCTGTGGCAGACCGCCGTCAAAAAAACCCTAACGGCGTTAACTTTTTTTCGAGTTTCGAACGTATTTTTTAGGGCTTTTGTTCAGATGGAGAATACGAGTCAAATGTAAAACTTACCTCGAAACGTTGCTCCAAATTTCCCAATTTTGGTGTTTAAACTTTCAATTCATCAAATAAATCATCAAATTGGGAAATTTGAAGCAACGTTTCGAGGTAAGTTTTATGTCATTCGACTCGTATTCTCCATCTGAACAAAAGCCCTCAAAAATCTGTTCGAAACTCGAAAAAAAGTTAACGCCGTTAGGGTTTTTTTGACAGCGGTCCGCCACAGGTAAATATGTTGAAAGTTCGGACCATTATTGGGGATTTTCATAGTTCGGGACCGGCATCGGCCAATTGATCAAAGTTTGAATTATTTAAATCCAATTTGCCTAAAAAAAATTATACATCACACAAGACACGATTTTTGAGCTAAACGAATGAATTGCATGGGTGGAGCTTTCTAGACCACCGTCGGTTTTGGTTTTTTAGAAAACTTTCGGTAAAACAAAACCCAAACTTTCGGTATTTTAGAAAGCGTATACCAATCTCGTTGGTTTATATTTGGGTTCGGTTATTTCGGTTTGAATTTTCGGTTTTTGGGTTGTGGGTCGTTTTTTTGGTTTTATGCACACCCTTGGTCCACTGCTATGTTGTTGAATTAATGATTTCATAAAAAGCTACTTCTGAATTGGCAAGAGATTGTAATTGTTTGTACAACTAAAAAAGCACCTTTGAATCGGTTAGTTAGTATCTTAACTGTTAAGCTTTAATTAAACATAGTCTAAATAATTGAGACATCTTATTGACTTAACATTTAATGAACCAAACAACCTCGTAGTCTATTACAGAATAGTGGTTCAATAGGGTGAGTTTTTTTCTCCTGGTGATGATCAGGAGGAGGGTATTGAGTATTGCTCTTTGAAAGGTTTGTATTCAAACCAACATGGACACACAGACATTTATGGGATTGTAGTTTCGGGACAACAATAGTTTTTCCGCATATATGAACATTTATAAATGATATTTTTAAAATGGTATTAGTGGCTTTTAGACTAGTGACAACATTGGTTATCAAAAAGATGGTGAAAACAAGAAAACAAATTGATTATCCGTTTGTCTACCGTTTACTCAAGTTGTCACTACTTTTACCGGCTGCAACGACTATTGTTGAAAGAACTTTTTCTTCAATGAAATATGTGAAGACGGAATTACGTAATAGGATAGGAGACGAGTACATGAATGATTTTTGCATTTTATGTTGAAAAAGAATTATATCAAATTTATATATGTTTTTCTAATTTCTATTTATAATTTTTATTGTATCGTTTTTTATTATGTGGTGATCATTTTTCAATCGAACGATAAACCAACCTGCAATATTTGTTTTGAGTACTATAAAACTAAAACATACATATACAGTGATATCATTGGAATAAAATCTTGATCCGCCACTTCAAACCTAGTCTACGAAAACGTTGGATTGAAGGAGTCGTGTACGTAACGTGGTAATAGAATAGGTGTCGTTTAAGGTGAAGATTAAAGAATCATCTCATTGGTCTCCACTAGATAGATGAATCGGATGAGAAGAGGATGTTGGGGACAAAACGAATTTTGTCATATTGACTTTTGCGGTGCAATGGCTAATGCTCGAAAAAGATATTGAGGCATTATTAATAGTGGCAATTACACATATTTTATTATAAACTTTGTAAATTACACACACATACATATATATATGGAATGTGAACAAATAATATTTCACTCTTAAAGTATTAACTCAGATAACTTTGTCAAGATAAAGCCTAATGTTGGATTTTTTTTAACATCATTATAAGACTAAAAACTCACAACGATGTTACGTATCAAAGGGTGATTAATTTTCGCAAACTCATAAAAAAAGAGGGTGTTGTATATATTCAAGATTTGACTTCATCTTGACGGGTTATTTCGGGTTAATGCTTTAAGAGTGGGTTATTATTTGAATATTACCCTATATATATAGGGAGATGATCAAAAATTAACTCATGTTTATTGCGTTAATCGAATTATTACATCTTATTATTTTGGGACCTACATTAAAGTAAACCTAAAGTTGTAGGTTTTTTCTTTTTTTTTTTAATTAATGTAATTAATGTAGGGTCCACTTACATTAATAAAAAAAGAAGAAAAAACCTACACTTTAAAATTACTATAATATGGGCCACAAAGTAATAAGATGTAGTTATTCGGTTACATCTTATTATTTTGGGGCCTACATTAAAGTAAATCTAAAGTTGTAGGTTTTTTTTCTTTTTTCTTTTAATTAATGTAGGGTCCACTTACATTAATAAAAAAAAGAGGAAAAAACCTACACTTTAAAATTTACTTTAATATGGACCCCAAAGTAATAAGATGTAGTTATTCGGTTAATGCAATAAACATGGGTTAACAAACGAATCACACCCTATATATATACAGGATTATGTTCAAGTAAAAAGGGTGAGAAGGATTATGGAGATGACAAGTGACATTTCTCTAATTTTATAAAAATGGTATTTTGGTCAATATTTTTAACATTTCAAGTCATTGTGTTTAATGCTTCAGGTCATTGTGTTTAATGTTTTTATTATTGTGTTTTCTTTTTTTATATCTTGTGTTATTTTGTTAATGTTTTTTATGCATTGAATAAATTGTTCTTATTTATTTTTTATGTTTTATTTATTAAAAGTACATAATTGTGTTATTTCACCATTATGTTTTTAAAACTCATAATTTTAAAAAACATAAATTGTTTTAATTTTTTGAAAAATACATTTTCTTCATTGTATTTTATGTTTAGATCAACGTTAATATATTCATCATTGTGTTTTATCTTCAGAACATTGTGTAATATATTCATCATTGTGTTTTACGTTCAGGTCATTGTGTAATATATTTATCATTGTATTTTATCTTCAGAACATTGTGTAATATATGCAACATTGTGTCTTACGTTCAGGTCATTGTGTAATAATCATTATTATGTTTTACGTTAAGGTCATTGTGTAATAGTCATTATTATGTTTTACGTTAAGGTCATTTTGTAATATGCGCATCATTGTGTTTTACGTTCAGGTCATTGTGTAATATACCCATAGTTATGTTTTAAGTTCAGGTTATTGTGTAATATACTCATAGTTGTGTATTATGTTCAAGTGGCTGCGTAATATACTCATTTTGTGTTTTACGTTCAGGTCATTGTGTTTTACGTTCAGGTCATTGTGTTTTACGTTCAGGTCATTGTTTCGCCAATATTATCTTTAAAGCTCATCATTTTATAAAAAAAAAATAGTTAGACACAACATCGAACAAAAATAAGTAATCACAAACAAAAAGACACAATGACGCATTACAAATATAAAAGGTGGAGGAAAACGTATTTTTTTTATTTTTTATATAACAATAATATACTCGTTTTAAAGATAAAAAAATGCTCGTTTTTTGATGTAGTTTTTTTTTTAAAATAATATCGTATATAAAAGTTATGGCCGATTAAAACAATTGAGGGAACATGATAAAAAGTCAACAAAAGTGTATGACTAAAATACCCTTTCACTAACTTTTTTAATACAATTTTGATCTCAACCATTAAATTATGTATCTAATGGCCCACAATCCTTCTCACACTTTTCACCAATCTATCTCTTTTTATTATAACCCTACCCTATATGTATATATACACATATATATCCAAATCAAAAATAAATTACAAATATTTCATTATCCAATCATTAAATTAAATGTATCCTCTTATCCAAAGTTTTAAATTACATATATCTCTTTATTTGAAGAAGAAAAATTAAAAAATATAGAGATATATGTAATTATACTTTTGACATAGGTGTATATGTAACTAGCTTAATACCTCGTGTAATACGCACGTTTAATACCAATATAATAAATAGTCATCGATGAAAATTTGGAAAATATAAGAATATTTTTTAATATAAAATATGGCTATCATTCTATATAACTTAATACTTTAAATAATAAAATAACAATATCATTTCTTTAAGCACTATTTTTTTCAAAGTTTGGTTTTAAAACATTTCATTTTAAAAACTATTTTTGAATATATTTTTTTAATGTCTCACAACTTTTTTTAGTTTGAAAATGTATAAAAGTACTTTTAATATTATCATTATATTTTAATATGATTTAATAGAAAAGAGATGTGATAAATCAAATTTAAAATGCTTTAGGTACATGATATATGTCTTTAGAAACTTTTATTTATTAAAATAAGTAAATTAGAGTTGTATACAGAAAATATATGAAATTATAGTTGTATATATACGCGATTCTTAAGTAACTACTTAAAAAGTAATACTTTTTTGCTCAGATAATGTTTTTATACTAAAAGGAGTTTGGATGGAGTGGTAACTGTAATCCCTAGGGTATTCGTTTAAATTGTAAATATCGTAATGGTGTTAAATTTCCTATAAAACAAAGTTTTGCCTAACCTTTCAAATATTTAGAGGTGTGTGTATATGCATATGTATATGTATACATATTAGTCCCTAATAAAATAAATATTATTAAAAATATAAAATTTTAAGCCTTGTAAAACTTTAACTACCTTAGTTTATGAACTTATAATCTGTATATACCCTAATGTAAATCCATTAATAAATTGGTATATTATGAGTTATAGGATTAAGTTCAAGTAAAAAGGGTGAGATTGGTGAGAAGGGTGAGAAGGATTGTGGATTTGACAAGTGGCATTACTCTAATTTTAAAAGGGTATTTTGGTCATTGTGTTTGATGCTCAAGTTATTGTGTTTAATGCTTCATGTCATTGTGTTTAATATTTTTATTATTTTATTTTATTTTTTATATCATATTGTGTTATTTTGTTATTGTTTTTTATGCATTAAATAAATTGTTCTTATTTATTTTTATGTTTTATGTATTAAAAGTACACAATTATGTTATTTTACCATTATGTTTATAAAACTTATAATTTTAAAAAACATAAATTGTTTTTATTTTTTGAAAAATACATTTTCGTCATTGTATATATGTTTATGTCATTGTGTAATATATTCATCAATATGTTTTATCGTCAGAACATTGTGTAATATAATCATCATTGTGTGTTATGTTCAGGTCATTGTGTAATATATTCATTATTGTTTTTTATCTTTAGATGATTTTGTAATATAGCATCATTGTGTCTTACGTTTAGGTCATTGTGTAATAGTCATTATTTTGTTTTACGTTAAGGTCATTGTGTAATCTACGCGTCATTGTGTTTTACGTTCAGATCATTGTGTAATATACACATTGTGTGTGATGTTCAGGTAATCAAGTCATTGTGTAATATATTCATTATTGTTTTTTATCTTCAGATGATTGTGTAATATTGCATCATTGTGTCTTACGTTCAGTTCATTGTGTAATAGTCATTATTTTGTTTTATGTTAAGGTCATTGTGTAATCTACGCGTCATTGTGTTTTACGTTTAGGTCATTGTGTAATATTGTGACACCTTGCAAATTCTAGGTCAGCAATTCTTTATTTTAAATAATAATATGTATTATTATTTCATACGTGGCACTAGAATAATTGTATTTAGTGTGACACGTGGCACAACAGTTAGAATACATCGATAATTCGAGGAATTATCGCACAACACTCGCACGTGTCTTGAATGACGAACGTTGGTGAACGGATCAAACCATAGCACAATAACACTGCACTTAGGTTCGGGTGAACCTAATTTAGTTAGAACAATGCTTATGTGTCGAGAAACGATGATCGTATTCGAGAAATACTAGAAATTCGCTTCAAACCAAGGAAATTGGGCTTATTGGGCTCAACCGAGATCCATCGCGGTATGCGATGGGCATCCAATTGGGCCTTCGCGGTACGCGAAGCCTGGGCGGGAGAATTTGAATTCTCCGAAAACCATCGCGGTACGCGACGACCGATCATCTTCCACCATCGCGGTACGCGGCGTGTTTCGGGAACCGAATGATTATTTTAATCATCGCGGTACGCGATGATGCTTTTTGGGCAGTGTCGCGGTATGCGACGAGTCTAGTTGCGCAGAATCTTTATTTAACCAAGACTTAATCATTTCTGTCGACTCCTACCTATCCTCTCGAACTCCAGACGACCAACGTTCGTCCCCATCACCTGCAAAACACCTTCTAGCCATTGGGAAGCCATTAGCAACACCTAAGGAGCTCTATTGAAGCCTTTGGGAGTTGGAAGTGAACAAAGGAGCCTCGATCACCATCTTGCACGAGATAGAACTGCTGTGGAGATCATTTCAGGCACTCTTGAAGCCACTCCCTGTCGTTCTCAAGACATTCAAGCACCTAGGAAGCTCAAGAAGGTAGTTTATGCATCCATTCTACACTTTTAACACACCTACACCCACATGCATCACCATCACACACCTAATCACGAAATTTTGTGAGTTTAGATCTGTTAGTTGGTGTTATTATCACTGATTTGATGATATTGTGACAATCCATGATGATTTCGATTGAATATGATGTTGATTTGTTGATTTGGTTATGAAATAGGCACTTTTATCCACATGCATGTATGATCTAACATGATTCACATGATAAATGATGATGATATGTTATTACAAGTGATATTTGAGATGTTCTACATAGTTAGTATGGTTGATTTTGTCAAGGAATGACTATTTGATGATTATTTCTAAATATGGTAACTTTAATGTTACAAAATGTGCATTTTGATGAAATAACCATATTCGTATGCTTAGGTCCATATGTTATGCTTGAAAATGATGATTAGAAGTTAAATGGTGAATATTTGGGGCATAGGAATGTTTAGAATTGTCAAAATCATGATCTTTATGAATGTTACTATAAATAGTAACTTTTTATCACAAGATTGCAAATTGATGATGGGTTTGATAATGTATTGAGTCTAGCATGCTTATTTGATGATAATATGATGATATGGAAGGATTGATGTTGTTGTAAGAATGGATTTTGGGTATTACTCATAAGTTACTAAATATAGTAACTTTATTTTGCTAAGTTGATGTTTTGTCACATGCTAATCATAATGATTATGATTAAAGGACTATTTAGGACTATGATAATGATAGTTTGATAATATTGGTTGTTAAACTTGGTGAAATATGCTTGTTTGTGCAACTTTCTAAAAATAGAAACTTTTACGCTCAAACTATGCTAAACCGGCTATGTGTAACTATGTGGTAACATGCTCATTTAGGATAATTATGCATGTTAGAATAATCGGAATATGACTTGATGCATGATTTGCCAAATGTGGAAACTTTCCTAAAATAGAGACTTACTATAACTAGTAAGTTTCCTCACGAAAGTGACTTTGGTATCCGTACACATCACATGACACTAAATCGCACGTTACACACACACTTGATCCAAAACCGTCACCAACGGGTCGTTAGGTCAACACGGTCAACTCGACCCACATAACAACTTGGAAGTTGTTGAACACTAACACGGTCCTGTGAGACCCACATATGCGAACACGAACTCATAGTACCTGTTATACCTAAAAAAAAATTACCTCATAATTGGGAATATTTCGGAATACAGAATATTTCAGGATATTTAGGAATATTTGCGAATATAAATTTATATGATCTGATGACTTAATTACTGTTTAATAATAATGCAAATGATGTTATTATTTAATTCTACATATATTGCTAATATTTGAATTGAGTCAACAGAATCGTGTAACTAGCAAGCCTATTTTTCTGGAATGATAAGAAGAAACGTGGGAAACATGCCAACGTTTATGAAGACTGCTCGAGATCTGATTGGAGAAAGGACCGATTTATGAGGAACGGCTATTTGACCAATATTGTATACAATTGACTATATATTTGAGGCTTATGATCGATTTTAGGGACATCTTGCACACAATTGACTACAGCATCATCATTCGCAATCACAATCACAAAATTACTCACTTAGCAATCGATCATTTGTGCTCTTTCTTTGTAACTTTTACTTTGTTAGTTTAATAAAACAAGGCAGAGTGACGATTGTCACCTCCCGAGGTTTTTATGCCGGCAATCCTAAGGGATTAAGGGCTTTTCCTCGTATAAATCTCGTGTGTAAGCTGTTTATTTCATTTTATATTCTGAAATATCCCTAGGGATCCTCAGGGATATTTAGGGATATATTGAACATATATTTTTGATATTCACTTGTTAAACACAATACCCCACTAAACTAATTCGGTTTTGCTAAAAGTTACACTTGTTAATTTTTACCCGAAACAATTTGGCGCCCACCGTGGGGCAAACTTGTGTTTTTCATAATTAAAACCTTGTTTAAAGGCGTTTTTTCGAAAAATACAGTGAAAAATGGCTTCACAACCGAGATCAACTTCTTCATTACCTATTATTTCTGCTACTACTACTAACATATCCTCGCAGATTCCTGTTTTTTCCAAGAAGTCAGATAATCCTAGCAATCCTGGGAAGAAAACCACATTTGTGGCTGAAAGTGCTCCATCAACAAAGATGACCACTTCTGTTCCTATACTTGTTTCTAACAATGAAATTTTGAGTATGTTTCAACAGGTTCAGCAGCAAATGTTGGATCAACAGAAAATGAATCAGAGGCTTCTTAGAGAAATGGAAACTTTGAGGGCTGAAAAGAATAAGCAGAAAGAGACTTCCACTCCATTGGCTCCAAGGATCCTGGATTTCGGGACATCAGGGATGTCTGGGAATCATTCAGGAGACTTTATTCCTATGCAAACTAGTCTCGGGGATCCTCAGGGATCCCAAGGGTTAAGGATATCTCGGGATAGTACCAATATCCCGGGAACTTCTTATCTAACTCCCATTACTAGCAATACTTTCAACTATTCTCCTATCGATGCAACTAATTTTGGTTCTGTGCAGGAATCCGGATTAACTCCACAAGTGGCTAAGGAAATCCAGAAACTCAGGGATATGATCTCTAGTGTTCCCGGAGTGGTCAAGCCTATCCCTGAGGTTCCTGCCACAACCCACAGGATCTCTAGATTTGCTCCACCAATCTGTGATGCCGAGATCCCAAAAAGGTTCCAAACTCCAACAATGAAGTTGTATGATGGAACCACCGACCCTGAAGAACATGTGGCGCAATATAGGGAAAGAATGGAAACTAACCCTATACCCCCGCATCTAAAGGAAGCATGCTTATGCAAAGGATTTGGGTCAACATTAACAGGGGCAGCCCTGAAATGGCTGCTTAACGTTCCTCCCTATTCTATTATTTCCTTTGCTCACTTAATTAATCTGTTTAACAATCAGTTTTCTTGTAGCAGGACGTTTGAAAGGCTGACTAGTGATCTCTATAGGGTAACCCAGGGATCCGACGAATCCCTCAGAAGTTATGTCAACAAATTTGGCAAAGAATCCCTGGATATCCCTAATCTTGATATCACTACGGCTGTTCAAGCATTTAAGATGGGCTTACAAAGAGACTCACCTTTTTATGATGATTTAGTTATGAATCCCTGCAGGAATATGGATGAAGTTCGAAACCGTGCACTGAGATTTATAAGATTGGAGGATGATAAGGAAATCCAAAAGAGGATCACTACGACACCTCCCAATGATCAAGGAAAGAGAAAGCTGGATTCGCCTAACAGCAAGTCATTCAAATCCAAGCCATACTATAAGACGGATAACCACAAGATCAACTCTGTGGAAGAGGATGAGGATGACGAAGAATATCCCAGGATATCAGAATATTGTTTTTCTGTTGATATTCCTGAATTAATGTGTGCCATGCAGGACTTAGGTGAAAAAGCCAGGTGGCCACAAAAGGAAAAGAAGTTTGCTACAAGAGACAAATCCAAATGGTGTGCCTTCCATGAGGACTTCGGCCACATAACGAAGGACTGCATTGCATTAAGAAAGGAGATAAGCTACTTATTGAGCAAAGGTCATCTCAAAGAACTACTGGGAAAGAAGAAAGAAAGAAAACAGGATTCCAACGGATTCCCAAAAAGAGCAACATCTCCACCAAGAGATGCAAAGGTAATTAACTTCATTTCCGGTGGCTCTGATATTTGTGGTACCTCTTATTCTGCAGCTAGAAGACATGCTAAAGAAGCCAAGATGGAAAACGGAGAGAGACCCACAAAGACATCAACACTCACCGCTGAAACAGTGGTGTCCTTCGAAGAACAAGATCGCGAGGATATCCTGGATCCTCATCATGATGGGTTAGTCATTACTTTGTATGTTGCTAACCACTATGTACGCAGAATATTGATAGATGGAGGAAGCTCAGTCAACATCATCCAATTAGAGACTCTTAAGAAGATGAATATTCCTGAATCAGAGATAACAACTAAATCTCTGATCCTAGTCGGGTTCAGTGGCGAAACTAAACCCACTGTTGGAGAAATCAAACTACCGGTATACATCGAGGGGGTAAACTCTATGCAACGCTTTTGTATTATAGATTCCCTTTCCTGTTACAATATTATACTAGGTAGACCTTGGATACATGACATGAAAGCAGTCCCTTCGACTTACCATCAATGTGTCAAGTTGCCGACGCCTTGGGGAGTAGTGAAGATCAATAGTGACCAGCAGGAAGCCAAGGAGTGCTACTCGTCTTCAATGAAGGGAACAACTAAACCTTCACCTGCGTAGCAATCAAAGTGCGACCTTGGGGATACTCAGGAATATCGGGAAAAGGAAGTAAAGGAAGTACCTTTAAATCCCGATGATCCTGAGATCAAAGTCCTTATAGGAACCAGTATCCCTGAGGATATAGAAAAGGAACTGATTTCTTTTCTGAAAACAAGAGTTTCCACATTCGCATGGAAACATGAGGATATGACAGGAATATCCTCAGAAGTGATCACACACAAATTAGGAATAGATAGGAATATTAAGCCTATCCACCAGAAGAGAAGGAAATTCGCACCCGAAAGAAATCTAATCATTCAAGAGGAAGTAGAGAAACTCCTCAAAGCAAAAATGATTAGAGAGGTCAAATTTCCAAAATGGCTAGCCAATGTAGTCGTGGTTCAAAAGAAGAATGGAAAATGGAGAGTCTGTGTAGACTACACAGACCTCAATAAGGCTTGTCCTAAAGACCCATTTCCATTACCACATATAGATTCCATGGTGGATGTGACAGCAGGACATGAAATGTTGACTTTCATGGACGCATCAGCAGGCTTTCAACAAATTCAAATGGAACCCTCGGACCAAGAAGACACAGCCTTCATGACGCCAACAGGAATATATTGCTATACAGCAATGCCTTTTGGCTTGAAGAATGCTGGAGCCACATACCAGAGACTCGTTAACATGATGTTCAAAGAGAAACTAGGGGACACTATGGAAGTATATATTGATGACATGGTGGTCAAATCGAAGATAACTAAAAATCACCTTAGGGATCTTCAGGAATCCTTCGATATCCTGGACCACTATAATATGAAACTTAACCCATCTAAGTGTCATTTTGGGGTAAGATCAGGAAAGTTCTTGGGATATATGGTCACTAAAAGAGGAATAGAGGCTAGCCCGGAACAAATTCAAGCAATCTTGAACCTCAAATCCCCAAAAAGCATAAAAGAGGTGCAAAGGTTAACGGGAAGAATAGCAGCACTCAATAGATTCATCTCAAGATCTTCTGAGAAATTCAAAGGATTCTACGATATCCTTAAAAAGAATAAGAAGTTCCAGTGGGATGAAGAACATGAGAAGGCACTTCAAGATCTGAAGGAATATCTGTCCTCACCACCATTACTCATGAGACCAGAAGATGGTGAACCTCTATCACTATATTTAGCAGTATCCCGAACGACTGTAAGTGCAGTGTTAGTTAAGGATCATCAGGGATCGCAACACCCTGTATACTATGTAAGTAAAAGCTTAGTAGATGCTGAGACCAGATATTCTCATTTAGAAAAGCTAATTTTAGCTTTGGTTGTGGCATCAACTAAGCTAAGGCATTACTTTGAGACACATAGAATACACATTAAAACGAATTATCCTATCAAATCTGTACTGAGAAAACCTGAGCTGTCAGGAAGGATGGCAAAATGGTCAGTCAAACTCAGCACATATGATTTGATCTATGAACCAAGAACAACAATTAAGTCACAAGCTTTAGCAGACTTTGTGGCTGATTTTAGTAGTGATCTGCAACCAGAAGTGGATCTAGAAGTAAGACTCTTAGACGAAGATACTGGTGAGTGGACCTTGTTCACAGATGGATCTTCGAATGTAAGAGGAACAGGATTAGGCATTATACTAAAATCGCCACAGGGGGACATAATACCCCAATCGATCAGTTGCGAATTTCAAGCAACTAACAATGAAGCAGAATACGAAGCCCTAATAGCAGGACTCCAATTAGCTAGGAATATGAACATCAGAAATTTACATGTTTTTGTCGATTCCCTACTAATAGCCAATCAATTTAACGGTTCTTACATGACTAAAGGAGATAAATTGGCAAAATATTTAGAAATAGTTAAGGATATATCAGGATATTTTTATAATTTCGATATCACTCAAGTACCAAGGGATGAGAATGCCGAGGCAGACGCATTGGCAAACTTAGCATCATCCCTAAGAATCCCTGAGGATATTAATATTCCTATCCTACACATATTAAGACCAGCAATAGATATACAAGATATAGATCAGGATAGTGAACCCGAGAATACCGAAGTTCTTCACTCAGAAGCACATGAAATATCCTGGACTATCCCTATCAAGAACTATCTTCAAACAGGAAAAATACCTGATGAAGAAACAAATCCTAGAGCTTTTAAAGCAAAAATATCTAGATACACAATCATACGAGATATCTTATATAGGAAATCAATATCAGGCCCATACTTAAGGTGTTTGGAGAAACCCGAAAGTTTGGAAGTAATGAAAGATATCCATAAAGGAGATTGTGGAAACCATACTGGGGGTAGAGCATTATTCTCAAAGATCCTGAGAACAGGATACTTTTGGCCAACCATGAGAAGAGACGCAATGTCTTATTCCCAGAAATGTGATGCTTGTCAAAGACATAGCAATATACTTCATCAACCAGCTGAACCTCTACATCCAATAGTCTCATCATGGCCATTCATGAAATGGGGAATGGATATAGTAGGAAAGTTGCCTAAAGCTCCTGGAGGAAAGGTGTTCATGCTTGCTATGACAGATTACTTCTCAAAATGGATTGAAGCAGAAGCCTTCGTACAAGTTAGAGAAAAAGAAGTAGTTTCATTCATAAAGAGGAATATCTTGACTAGATTTGGAATACCCGCAGAAATCACTTGTGACAATGGGTCCCAATTCATAGGCAAAAGGACCACAAACTTTGTGAGAGCTGGGGCATAAAGATGATCACCTCTACACCTGTTCACCCTCAAGCTAATGGTCAAGCGGAATCAAGCAATAAGATCATAATTAATAACCTTAAGAAAAAGTTGGGATCCAAGAAAGGAAAGTGGGCTGAAGAACTTCCATTTGTCCTATGGGCTGATAGAACAACCACAAAGAATGCAACTGGTCAAACGCCATTTTCTTTAGTATATGGTTCTGAAGTCGTTCTCCCAACTGAAATGGTTATCCCTACCGCAAGATCTAGCTTACAAAATCTAGAATCCAATAAGGAAACACTCTCTGAGGATCTAGATACTATTGATGAACTTAGGGATATTGCAAGAATAAGGATGGCGACATATCAACAAAAGATAGCCAAATCATATAACAAAAATATTAGGATACGAAGATTTCAAGTTGGTGACTTAGTACTAAGGAAAGCATTTCAGAATACTACCAATCCAGCTG
Organism: Mikania micrantha; assembly: GCA_009363875.1. NCBI lineage: Eukaryota > Viridiplantae > Streptophyta > Magnoliopsida > Asterales > Asteraceae > Mikania > Mikania micrantha. The sequence goes on along the minus strand of CM018680.1, from coordinate 60,015,934 downwards.
ATGGAAAACTCGCTCCGAAATGGGAAGGACCCTATAAGATAGATTCCGAAGCAGGAAAAGGGGCATACAAGTTGACCAACATGGAAGGAGAACCTCTTCCAAGATCTTGGAATGCTATTCACCTTAAGTCATACTTTGTTTAAAACATATTAAGTTGTACCCTGTATTCTTACTTCTGAATATTTATGATTATTCTTGTATATGCTTACACATTCTTGTATATTCCCAATTACAGTACTACTAATCAAGCATAAGAAGGGCATCAGGATTCCTGGTTCCCAGCTATGCAAAAATCTTATTGTCTTGTAGGTATAGCAGGAGAAGAGATGAGACTTTATGTCTTAACCCAAGGTCTGACCTGAAATCAGAACTTGATGAAGACCCCGCACTGACTTTATGTCCAGCTGCAAAGTTTTGACCTGAAATCAAAACTCAACAGAATATCATGAAGACTTAGGGCTCATGCCCTCGCCAGTTGCGCACGTTTATCCTATTATAGTCTGAGATGATGGGACCAGTACACGCATGAGTGGCTGACAATTTCATTATCAAGGGCTATAACTAAGGATCCTCCGAAATATCCCGGTATAGTTGGAGATTTTGGGACCAGTACACGCATGAGTGGCTGTCAATTTCATTTTCAAAGACTATTACCAGGGATCCTCCGAATTCCGGCCTAGTCGCCAGTATCCCGGCCTTAGTCGCCAGTATTCCGGCCTTAGTCGCCAGTGGCCTTGTCGCCAGTATATCGGCCTTAGTCGCCAGTGGCCTTAGTCGCCAGTATCTCGGCCTTGTCGCCAGTATTCCGGCCTTGTCGCCAGTATTCCGGCCTTAGTCGCCAGTATTTCGGCCTTAGTCGCCAGCATTTCGGCCTTAGTCGCCAGTTTTAATCGGCCTTGTCGCCAGTATCTTGGGCTTGTCCCAAGTTTTCTTGTTTTTCTATTTGTGCAGGATTGAATTTCAAGGATACTTGGGAATACCACGAGATACTTGGGGATATTCAGGTATGAAATCTTTTTGATATCATGACAGGAACAAAGAAGATTTCAAATTAAATCTACTATCTCCAGAAATTGGTACCTGTTTCTTAACTCTTTTAATTCACCATGATGCTTTTCGTTTCTGATTATTTCTATTTGGAAATATATTTTCATGGCTGGAAGTATGCACTATATTTTTATATACGGGGCATGTTAATTTAACAATTTTTAAACATATATTTAAACTATTTTCGAACATACATATATTAAGACGCTAGTCAAATTAGGCTAAATATAGCTTAAAATATCCTTACTTATTCCTAAATATATTCAATACATATTAATCCTATTGAAATATATTATAAAACTCTTCGATAAAGTTAATCAAAATATTTGAATATTTTAGAAAACATATAAATGATTATGATTAATACATAGTCGAAATCTAAACTTGAACATTTCTTAAATAAAGTAGTAGATATTTGCGAATATTCGAACATGTTCTAAAAGTTATAACTATTTTTATGAATAAAAATTCTGAAATAAATATTCAAAGCTAGATATAATATCTAAATTAAGTTTAAAGCTTTACCTAATTAATTTTTATTTGGGAAAAATTTCTGATGAGTTACATGACTCAACTCAGACAAACTTTGTCAAAATATTTCAATATATCTAGGAATAGCCAAAAATAAATTAGGAAACACTGAAATGTAGTTCAACCTAACCATTATATTCATAACCCAAAAGATAGTTAAAAGATTTAACATATCAAACTTCGCCATGAAAATCATGGTCCCTCCATTTGATATGTTAACAAAAGTAATAAAGAAGATCAAAGCTTCGCCATGAAAATCATGGTCCCTCCACTTTGACTTCTCAAATTGTCTGCCCCAATCCTAGGGGACTTTCCTAAGAAAACTATTGTTTAGAACTATTACACCATTGTTAAACAAGAACCACAACAATTAAAAAATGGGCTCAGACCTTCGCATCATTGTCATCATCGCCCATTTGCACCTCCTGCTCCACCACTCCGGCATCCGTGCCTGTCACCTCAACCTCACCTGCCTTGCTCGTTTCGCCCACCTCGCCCGCCTTGTCCACCGAAGCCTCAGCCTTGTCACCAGCCAGAGCCGCCAAAATCTTGCCCCACTCCTTCATGTTCTTGGCCAAAGAATCTACACCATCTGCTTTGGCCTGGTTCACCAGTTGTATCTTGGCCCTCAATACAGCTATGGCGGCAGATTTTTTGGCACCATCGATGTGCTCTTTGAATTGAAGTTTGTGGGTGGCTTCCATATCCTTCATCTGTTTTTTAATTTTGGCTAGCTCCTTCTCGAAGTGACCGGCTTTGGCTGTAAGGATCTTCTTCTGATCCTCTAGGACCTCAATCTGCTTTTCGTTTTGTTCTTTCTCTATGGCGTATTTAGCAGAGGCCTACAAAAATGGAGATCATTAAGAATAGGCAGGGATATGTGATTAATTAAAAACAACAGTTGATATACCCTTTTTAGAAGATCAGAAATAGAAAGATCGGACGGCTCCTCAAGGTCCACGGTGTCAACCCCTTTGCGTTTTTTAGTGCTCTTTGAAGAACGAGTGGTCATCGCACGAGGTTTGGGGGCAGAAGGACTGGTTTTTTCCTTCTTAACAGCAAAAAAGGTGTCGAGATCCTCGAGGTTGAAGGTAGATTCTGCCAAGAAAATCAGAAAAGTTAGGAATAATTAAGAATATAAGAGGATATCAGAATATTTATAATTATACCTGAAGCCATGAGAGTGACAGTTCCGAGATTGGCACCAAATTTCCTGTACTGTTCGTCGATTTTCAACAAAGAACGAATTCTTTCCTTGCTATCTTCTTCTTCTGACACAAGCGATTCAAATTTGGGCGCTATAATCAAATAAAACATAATCAGCAAAATTAAAACAATAATAAATCTCAATCAGTCCCAAGAAAACCCTAGAAATCCTACCCTTCTCAACCCACTTGATAGGAAGAATTTCCCCGTGAGGAATAGAATTTCTTTTTACAAAAAAGAATTTGTTCCTCCATTCATCTTCATTGAAGGTAATTCCTGGAACAAGGATAGGAGCCCCACTTCTCCTTTGAAGAACAAAGCGAGATGAACCATGGGTTCTGAGTTGATACATTAAAGAGATTTCAGGAATACCAATGTCTAAACCAAAATGATGGTTTAGTTGGTCAAGAGTGTGGAGGAGACGCCATCCCATTGGCATCAATTGTGAAAAACAGAGCTTGGTGGTCAAGAAAAAATTCAAGATCAAGTCGGGAAAAGGAAATTTTAGACCTAAAGTGAAGGGATATTCTGGAAAACATACCCAGGTCGGTGAAACGTGGTCAGCTTTAAGGTTTTCAGAAAAAGGATGAAACAAAGTTTCGTCAGGAAAGATTTTTGAGAAACGTAATAGTTCGATGCGATCATCGTTAAAGACATTCCTATTTTGACGATTTAAGCTTAAAATATTTTGATCAGCAAAATCATCGAGATATGAATCAGAGGAAGAAGACGAATTAGACATTTTCTAAAAAGAAATTAAATTTTGAAGAAGAAGATGAGAGAAACTTACAAGAAGATCCAATTGAAGACGATGGCATCAAATGGATATGAAGTGATCATTATATTCTGCAGAGGAGACTGGAATATGTGGGAAACCGCCACAATAATAACTGTTCTGAAACGGTCACATCACATTTAAAATTCAAATTTTGAATAAAGAGCCAAAATAAACGGTTAAATTCAAATTCTTACCACTCATTGAAGCGGTAATAAGAATTTGGGGGCAATTGTTATACCTCAAAAAAAATTACCTCATAATTGGGAATATTTCGGAATACAGAATATTTCAGGATATTTAGGAATATTTGCGAATATAAATTTATATGATCTGATGACTTAATTACTGTTTAATAATAATGCAAATGATGTTATTATTTAATTCTACATATATTGCTAATATTTGAATTGAGTCAACAGAATCGTGTAACTAGCAAGCCTATTTTTCTGGAATGATAAGAAGAAACGTGGGAAACATGCCAACGTTTATGAAGACTGCTCGAGATCTGATTAGAGAAAGGACTGATTTATGAGGAACGGCTATTTGACCAATATTGTATACAATTGACTATATATTTGAGGCTTATGATCGATTTTAGGGACATCTTGCACACAATTGACTACAGCATCATCATTCGTAATCACAATCACAAAATTACTCACTTAGCAATCGATCATTTGTTCTCTTTCTTTGTAACTTTTACTTTGTTAGTTTAATAAAACAAGGCAGAGTGACGATTGTCACCTCCCGAGGTTTTTATGCCGGCAATCCTAAGGGATTAAGGGCTTTTCCTCGTATAAATCTCGTGTGTAAGCTGTTTATTTCATTTTATATTCTGAAATATCCCTAGGGATCCTCAGGGATATTTAGGGATATATTGAACATATATTTTTGATATTCACTTGTTAAACACAATACCCCACTAAACTAATTCGGTTTTGCTAAAAGTTACACTTGTTAATTTTTACCCGAAACAGTACCTATGTGATATAGGTGACTACTAGCTGGCGAGCTACACTATTTCTATTGAGCAAACGCTTTACTCAAACTCAGGTGAGTTTACGGCCCCACTTTTACTCTTTAACTGTTTTGTTAAACTATTGGGGTGAGAATACAATGCAACTGTTTTAGATATATGACTGGTATGTTGTAAACTATTTTTCGAGTGTAACTATTATCGCATTAAGTCCTCACTTATCCTTACCATTAGTTGTAGCAAACGAGTCGTTATTACGTAGTACTACTGGGTTTGACTAACCCCACTCGACACCAATGTTGACTGGAGGTCATAACGAGTGTAATTTCGATGTTGATGTCGGGTTCAGCGATGACCCGCGGAGGCAAACGGGAACAGTCTAGTTTCGGTAAGATGAACTGACACACTCCACGGATCGTAGATCCAACTATTAAACTTAACATACCTAGTATATGTCTGTTTATTATTTATGTCTGTCTAAACCTGTGAACTCACCAACTTTTTAGTTGACACTTTTCGCATGTATTCTCAGGTAACTAATGGAGCACACGCTAGGACGCACTCAAGGGAGCATTAAGGAGTCTGAATGGCATATAGACTCATGTCCTAGGCCTTGTGTGCATTTGTTGTTTTAAAACAATTTAAACCATGTAGTGTCTGTTGCAATTTACATTTCCGCTGTAACACTGTTTTATTTCCGCTGCCATATTTGCTAAACATTTTCCGCTGCAACTTATTGAAACTATGTTATTTTACAAATCTGTGTAATTGTGTAACTCATATAGAGTCGTTCTATATGACCATGAGATGTGATCCTGGCCACGTCACACCCACGTGGATTGACATCACGAGTGGGAATTTGGGGGTGTGACAAATATACACATTGTTGTATTAAATAAATTTGTTTTGTTTTATCATTATGATTTACATATAAAAAGTACGTGATTTTTTTGTTTCACCAATATTATTTTTAAAGCTCAAGAATTTATAAAAAAAAATAGTTAGACACTATGACAACAAAAATAAACACTCACAAACAAAAATACACAATAAAAGACAATTAGACACAATGACGCATTACAAATATAAAAGGTAGAGGAAAACATTTTTTTTTAATTTTTTTATATAACAATACTATACTCGTTTTAAAGATAAAAAAATGCTCGTTTTTTGGTGTAATTTTTTTTTAAAAAGTAATATTGTATGTAAAAGTTATGACCGTTTAAAAAAAATGGGAGGAAATGATAAAAAGTCAACAAAAGTGTCTATGACTAAAAAAACCCTTGCACTAACTTTTTCAATAGAACTTTGATCTCAACCATTAAAATATATATCTAATGACCCATAATCCTTCTCACACTTATCACCAATCTAAGCCTTTTTACTATAACCTCACACATGAGTTATAATCAAAATACACATAATATATATATATATAGGGGATGGAATTTTTTATAACCCTTATCTTTTGTTACAACCCATTAACTATCATCTAATTGTTACTTTAAAAAGGTAAGTGTATAGGATCGTGACACGTGTCAATTTCCTTTTTTTTAATAAGAAGGGCATTTAGGACATTTGTCATTTATGTAAAGTTTACCCCTTTTTTTAAACATTAATAACTTTTTTATAGTATATTAATTTTTTAAAAAAATTGCACCATTATACTCATTTCATTTTTCTCTTTAATTTCGTTATAGTCTCGACTAGTTTTATTTTTATTTTTTTGATGTCATGTATTTACATCATTGTAACGAGCTTAACGATAGCAAATTAATTAGAAATTTTTTCTAACAATGGTAAATTACAGTAATGTAACACAAAATGAAGTAATGTAACACAAAATGAAGTAATTTACAATGACATAATTAACGGTGACGTAACACGTTATTTACAGTGATGTAATTTTCTCTTTAATTCCCGTTATAATGTTGACTAGTTTTTTTAATTTTTTTTTCTCATTGTACATTATTAACATCGATATAACGAGCATAAATATAACACATTATTTTGAATTTTTTTATAACAATGATAAATTACAGTGATGTAATATAACACATTATTTTATTTTTTCTCTAATAATGATAATTAAAATGATAAATTACAGTGATGTAATATAACACATTATTTTGATTTTTTTCTCTAACAATGATAATTATAGTGATGTAATTTATCATTGTTCGAAAAAAATTCAAACTAATTTGTTGTATTTAGGCTCGTTACAAATTAGGGATGAACAAAAAACCAAAAAAAAACCGAACCGAAACCGAATTAACCGAAAAAACCGAACCGGAACCGAATTAACCGAAAAAACCGAACCGGAACCAAATTAACCGAAAAAAACCGAAACCGAATTTTACGTCAATGTAAATTACATCACGATAAATTACGTCAATGTAAATTGCATCACTGCAATTTATCATTTTTAGAAAAAAATTCAAATAAATTTGTTATATTTAAGCTCGTTACAATGATGTAAATATAGGGTATCTAAAAAAAGTAAAAAAAAATTAGTCGAGACTATAACGAAAATAAAGAGAAAAATGAGACGAATATAATGGTGCAATTTTTTTAAAAAAAAATAATATATTATAAAAAAGTTATTAATGTTTAAAAATTAAAGAGGGGGAAAAAACTTATAAAAGTAAAATGACTATGATGTCATTTTTAATATTTTAATGAAAAGATTATGTGTAAGTTTATGATTGGTTGAAATGGATTATGTAGTTGTAGCAAAAGATAAGAGTTATAAAAAATTTCATCCCCTATATATATATATATATATATATATATATATATATATATATATATATATATATATATATATATAGAGAGAGAGAGAGAGAGAGAGAGGAATGATCAATTATTAACCCTTTCTTATTACGATAACCGAATAACTACATCTTATTACTTTGGGCGTACATTAAGGTAAATTTAAAGGTGTATGTTTTTTCTTTTTTTAATGTAATTAATGTGGGCCCCACTTAAATTAATTAAAAAAGAAAAAGACATACACTTTTAGATTTTCTTTAATATGGGCCCAAAGTAATAAGATATAGTTATCTTGTTATCGCAACAAGGAAGTGTTAACAATTGAACCTTTCCCTATATATGTATGTATGTATGTAAGTGTGTGTGTGTGTGTATAAGTTCATAAAATTTTATCAAACCTTTGATGTAATAGATAATAAAAGTAATTTTAAGTTTTATTAAAATTTAAAATAATAAGTAGAATTAGACATAATAACCTAAGGATGAGTCTTATGAAATTTTATAAAGTTTTACAAACTATAACATAAAATAATAGATTCAATAAACCAGAGGGATTAAAATGGTAATTATATAAAATTGGTTATGAGAGGAGGCAAATCTAAAATGAAATTGAAAAGGGAAAGAAAGGAGGACTGAAAGTGTAAATTCCCACATCTTTCTTTTCTCTCCCACCTGATTCCCGTTTGATCCAACCCAAGCCGAACACGCGATCATTGATGAATCCAGCTCATCAATACGCGGTTACAGTAATTGAAACCAAAATTGGAAACCTCTAGACTGCGTAAATCAACAACAATCAACGATTGGAAATAATAATCATGGTTTAATACGAAGTCGATTCCTAAAATATGTATGCTCAAATAAAAATTTGAATTCAATTAAGAACGGTATAAAATCGAATTCCAATAGAACATTTTCTTCCTTTAAACATTTCGGACCTATCTGTGCCAAGCAAAAACTTTCACAAAGCATCCTGAATACTGTCACACCCCCACCTCTCGTCACCTCGTGTCTGATCTGACGTCACTGAACCAGGTGCGGAAGCATAGTGGTGATGTCTCCGAGGTGAGGTGTGATTTACTTGAACCGATATCACAGCACACAAATTAACTTAAAGTAAATACATTACCAAGGGTTTCGTCATCTCAACCAGAATTATAGTTTACAACTAAATTTATTGCACAACTATCTTATTTAATTACAAATGTATGAAGTGCATCCTCACCGAGTGTCACGGTCTCCTGCAAAAAGGATTTAATTTGAAAACGTCAGCACAAAGCTGGTGAGTTCGACAGTTCAATTTAAAACAATATGATATGATAAGCACGTTCTCAAAAGTTCAGTTCCGGATAACCATGGGACCCGTATCTAGTTCCTTTCGGACGTCTAGTCTGTTCTCAAGATATTACCCGTCGGTACATATCTTAGTGCCTCATTATCTTAATGTCTACCATACCATTAAGAAGTTCAGGAAACAGATAACAAACATTCACACAAGGGGAGATGCAACCCTCCCAGTGAATGAGGTGTCAACCAATAGTACTATCAATGTTTTCTGTTCGGCCACACATGGGTTCACTTGATACAGTTCAAGAATGAGGACTTTCAGTTCCATGATAGAGTTCAGTCTACAGGCAAAATCCCATGAAATCCCACAAAAGTCACATGAAATCACACAGATATCATTGATTCATATCATATGTTCAGACAACAGTTTGCAGTGTTCCCCGATGTTTATAAAAGATTAAAAATAAAAGGGGTTGTACGAAACTCACCTGATGATATAAAGGTAGCAAAATCTCTCAAAGCTAACAACAAAGAGATGATTATGCATTTAATTACATTTAATCAATTATTTATGTTCTAGTTTACTGATTAGATCTTCCTGAACGTTCAATGTCAAAGACATTGCTTAGTAAGTCATCAAACCGATATTAATGTTTAATTGGTTACTTTAGTATTATATCATACAATGTATGATAATGTAGGAACCTACATTGCATTAGATTCCTAATACAAGGTTGATGACCTTTTGATTAATCAAAATAATCTCGGATTAATCAAATAGTTAATGTTGTTGATTATAATGCTAAAACAGTTCTGGGATGATTTAATGGCTTAGGAATGATTAATCCTTGTTATTGATTACCCAAATATCATGAAATATCACAATGTAGTATCATAATAGGAATATTAACCATGTTTAACATACCAATCTGATTGTTATCATAAACATCAGATAATTATTCCAGTTAGTATGTTAATGATTATGATTAGTTTGAAACACTTGGATTTAACCTTTGTATTTCAAAGATTAATCAAACTAATCACCTACATTGTTACAATCAAATGGTTTAAACCATTATAATCATAGTTATGATTTCATGAAAATCGGGCATTACAACGGATCAAAACAAGAATTTAACCGTTAGAACTTCGTGTTCTTCGTTTATAATCAATCCTAGCCATCATCTAGGCAATAATCAACAATCCTAACTATCTCATTACGTTCAAAATCAAGATCTAATCAATCCATATCAAACCAGAAATTTTACGCGGATCATTACCTGATTTGACGGATTCCTGCGGTTAGAACGACGATCGGGACTTGAAAACACGATCCGTGGTGCGATCTGTACGTTTAATGACCTTCAAATTGGATTTAGGATGAAGAAAAATGGTTTCTGGACGTCTGAAAGGAAGAAATGGTCGAGTAGAACATGTTTTTGGACTTCCCACGCAATCAGATCACTTTAAACAAGTTTTTGGCCGACATATGCTCCGGGGCGCATCGCCCCAGCTGGAGGTCTGGGCTGGGGCGTACCGCCCCACGTCATCAGCGTCATCATTTTTATTTTAAACTTCTTTTCGCGATTCCGGGAGCATACGAACTCCGTTTTGCGCACGGTTTTCGCCCACGTTCATCATTTTTCACATACTATCAATCCCCAATAACAAAAGTTCCTAAATCCTCGTGGATTTCAAGCACGATCAAATGTGCTCACGTCATTAATGCCGAATTTTTCGTACGCAACTGTCACAGTCTCCTCCTGTTAGAGGAATTTCGTCCCGAAATTTAGTGAACACTTACATTATGACAATCGTTTATGAAAATAGATGTGGGTACTTTGCTTTCATTTGATCTTCACGTTCCCACGTATATTCGGGTCCTCGCTGCGAGTTCCATCGCACTTTAACAATTGGTATGCGGCTACGTTTTAGCACTTTCATTTCTCGATCCATTACCTCTACTGGTTCTTCACTGAACTGAAGTTTTTTGTCAATATGAATCTCTTCGAGAGGTACGATCAATGATTCATCAGTTAAACATTTCTTCAGATTAGATACATGAAAGACATCGTGAATGTTACTGAGTTCAAGAGGTAATTCAAGTCTGTAGGCTACTGATCCAATTCGTTCAAGAATTTTAAATGGCCCTACAAATCTTGGCGAAAGTTTACCTCGCTTCCCGAATCTGAAAATGCCTTTCCAAGGTGACACTTTCAACATTACCCGATCACCTACTTGAAATTCGAGTGGTCTACGACGATTATCAGCATAACTCTTTTGACGATCGCGAGCAGCTTTGATTCGTTCCTGAATAAGGGCGATCTTATCAGTTGTTTCCTGAATGAATTCTGGGCCTATGATTTGATTCTCACCAACTTCTGACCAACAGATAGGTGATCTACACTTGCGTCCATAAAGTGCTTCGAATGGATCGCATTGAATACTGGTATGGTAGCTGTTATTGTATGAGAATTCAACAAGTGGAAGATGAATATCCCAGCTACCTCCAAAATCAATCACACAGCTTCTGAGCATATCTTCAAGAGTTTGATTTGTTCGTTCAGTCTGTCCGTCAGTTTGTGGATGATAAGCTGTGCTCATATTGATTTGCGTGCCCAGAGCATTCTGAAGAGTTTGCCAAAATCGTGACATAAATCGACTATCTCTGTCAGAAATGATAGAGATCGGTACTCCATGTCGAGATACAATCTCATTAACATAGAGTTTAGCGATTCGATCCACAGAATAATCTTCTCGGATGGGTAAGAAATGCGCAGATTTCGTAAGGCGATCAACGATAACCCATATAGAGTCATGATTACGTGATGTTCTGGGTAATTTAGTAATGAAATCCATAGAGATCTGATCCCATTTCCACATGGGAATCTCATGTTGTTGCAACAACCCAAAAGGTCGTTGATGTTCAGCCTTAACTTTGAGACATGTTAAACATCGATCCACGTATTCAGCTATGTGTTTCTTCATTTCAGGCCACCAGTAAAAATCTTTAAGATCTTTATACATTTTATCAGCACCTGGATGAATAGAATACTTGGATTTGTGCGCCTCATGCAAGATAATCATTCGAGAGTTATCGAATAGAGGAACCCACATTCGGTCTTTGAAATACAATAGTCCATCGTCTTTGGTATTGAGTTTCTTATCTAATCCTCTCAGTCCCTCAGCAGAATAGTTCGTTGCTTGTAAAGCTTGTAGCTGAGCTTCTTTAATTTGAGGAATTAGACTAGTTTGAATAGTCATACCTAACGCTTTTACACGTAACGGTTTGACTCGTTCCTTGCGACTTAAGGCATCGGCTACAACATTCGCTTTACCTGGGTGATAACGAATTTCACAGTCATAGTCGTTTAAAAGTTCAACCCATCGCCTCTTTTGCATGTTCAACATTTTCTGATCTAGAATGTGTTGGAGGCTTTTGTGATCAGTGTATATAATACACTTAGTTCCGTATAGATAACGTCTCCAAATCTTAAGTGCAAACACCACTGCACCAAGTTCCAGATCATGAGTGGTATAGTTCTTCTCATGTACTTTCAATTGTCGAGAAGCGTAAGCAATTACCTTGTCGTTCTGCATTAAAACCCACCCAAGACCTTGACGTGAAGCATCACAATACACTGTGAAGTTATCAGTACCTTCCGGTAGTGCCAAGATAGGTGCGTTGCAGAGTTTGTGTTTCAACAGTTGGAACGCCTCCTCCTGTTGAGAATCCCATATAAACGGTTGATTTTTCTGTGTCAATGTAGTCAGTGGCAAGGCTATCTTTGAAAAGTTCTTGATAAACCGGCGATAATAACCTGCCAACCCCAAAAATTGGCGTATTTCAGTTGGGGTTCGTGGTGTCTCCCATTGTTTCACCGCCTGAATCTTACTAGGATCCACTTGAATACCGTTTTGATTTACTACATGACCAAGAAATTGAACTTCTCGTAACCAGAACTCACACTTGGAGAACTTGGCATATAATTTTTCATGTGCCAAAAGTTCTAGGATTAATTTCAAGTGTTGAGCATGTTCTTGTTGATTGCGAGAATAAATAAGAATATCATCAATAAACACAATCACAAATTTATCCAGATAAGGTCTACATACTCGATTCATCAGATCCATGAAAACTGCAGGTGCATTAGTTAAACCAAACGGCATCACTAGAAATTCGTAATGTCCGTATCGAGTTCTGAAAGCAGTTTTAGGAATATCATCTTTGTGCACTCGTAATTGATGATATCCAGATCTTAAATCGATTTTTGAAAAATAAGTAGCAACTTGTAGTTGATCAAACAGATCATCGATACGAGGTAGTGGATAACGGTTCTTGATTGTCAGTTTATTGAGTTCCCTGTAGTCAATACACATCCTGAATGAACCATCCTTCTTTTTCACAAAAAGAATAGGTGCTCCCCAGGGTGAGAAACTAGGTCTGATAAAACCTTTGTCTAACAGTTCTTGCAATTGACTTGAAAGTTCTTGCATTTCGGATGGTGCAAGCCGATACGGGGCTTTAGCAACAGGTGCTGCACCTGGAATCAAGTCAATCTGAAATTCAACTTGTCTCACTGGGGGTAATCCTGATATGTCCTCAGGAAAAACTTCAGGAAAATCCTTGACTACTGGAATTTCTGTAATTTGTTTGGGTGAAGAATTGTGCTCAGTCACATGTGTCAGGAAAGCATAACAGCCTTTCCTTAAGAATTTCTGAGCTCGCATACAAGATATGATACCAAGTCTTCTACCAGCTCGTTCTCCTTGAACTACCAGTGTATTACCGTTAGGTAATGGAATACGGATCACCTTGTTTTGACAGACAACTTCCGCTTGGTTATTAGAAAGCCAATCCATGCCAACAACGACATCAAAGCTCCCAAGCTCAATACGAAGTAAATCAATATTGAAAAGATGATCATTCAAATTTCAAGGAACATCCTTGAATAACACTGTTAGTTTTGATCAACTTGCCGTTAGCAAGTTCAATAACATAAGGAGTTTCTAGATCTACCGTAGGTAACGAAAGTAATGATGCAAATTTAGGAGAGATAAAGCTCTTATATGCTCCTGTATCAAACAGAACTGATGCGTAAAGATTATTGAGAAGAAACGTACCAGTGACAATATTTGCATCATGTCTCGCCTCGGTCGCACCAATCTGAAAAGCTTCAGTTCCCGGATTGGTGTTATTGTTTGGACAGTTTCGTATGAGATGATCAGGGCTTCCACATTTGTAACATGACCGGTTGTTTGAGTGGTTTGTCGTGGTGCTTGGTTTGGTGTTTGAGCAGGAAAGTTGCAATATTTAGCATAATGTCCAACTCGGTTACACTTCAGACAAACAGGACATGGTCCCGTGTGATGGAGTGGACACTTATTGCATTTGGGCGCCTGCCCAGTATAAACTTTCCTCTCAGGAATAGCAGCACCATAGTTTTTCACAGTTGGCTTGCTCTGGGTGATCTCAGCCGGAGCTTTCGCCTTGGTTTTGCCAAACCACTTTCGTTTGGTACCTTTCGACACATTCGAGGTACCGACATCACTACGACTGGGAGCCGTCTGAGGTTTCAAAGACAGAGTACCACTCCTTACCGCCTCATTGGTAAGCTTAGTGGTTAACAGAATCGTATGTTTCAAAGTTGTAGGTTCAGCAGCAGTCACCATTCCTCGTATCTGAGGAATCAAACCCTTAATGTACTTCTCGATTAAAGCTGCTTCCGTAGGAAACATATTGGGAAGTAAACAAGTAAGTTCATGAAATCGATCGGTATACACTAAACAATCGGCACCGATCATAGAATGGTTCCAGAATTCTTCCTGGAGTTTTTGAATTTCAGTAATTGGGCAGTACTCTGATCTAATCAGAGTTTTGAAATCATTCCAGCCCATCGAGTCAACCGTGGCTGAACCCAAAGTCTTGGCCTGGGTATTCCACCAGGTCAAAGCTGAGTCTTTCAAAGAACAGGCAGCATAAGACACTTTATGCTCCTCCAAACACTGACTGATTTTGAGTTTGGTTTCCATCTCCTCGATCCACCTTAAAAGACCAGCCGCTCCTTCTTTGCCAGTAAAAGTAGGAGGGTTACAGGAAGCAAAATACTTATAAGTACATCCCTGTCGAGGTGGATCAGGAATAATGGTAGTTGTGCCGGTGGTGGTATGTGTTTCAACGTGACCACCTGTAGCATTATGTTCAACATGATCGTGATCTCTACCAGAACCTGCGGTAATATGTGGTTGGTGTTGTGTCAGCACACCACAAGCAGATAATTGTTCACGCACAATTCGAGCTATCATAGCTTCATTTGTTTCAGATCCGCTTGTACCAGCAGGTGGAACAATGCCTGCTCCAGGGTTCACTGGTGGAGTAGTATTCGTTTCCAAGTTCCCAGGTGGGACCACGTTCGCTTCCGGATTAACATGCGGATCCGGATTTGATTCAACATTCAGAGGTGGAATTTGATTCGGTTCAGGGTTGGTAATATTCTTAGCAGCTTTCTTAGCTGGTCGACCTCTTTTAGGAGCCATTAATCTGCTCACAAGCAGATAAACTCAGGTCAGTTTAAGAATATTAAAAATATAACCCGTTTTATCACATAATTTCAATCATATTCAGTTACACTGAAAATTTATATTGAAATGTGATTATAAAGAATATAGTATAACTACATGAATTCAGTCCAGACATGTTCGTATTACACACAGATCACACAATTGTTCGTAGTTATACTTAGTCCTGTTATTTCAAAAACATGTTAGAGTCTTACCCAGCTCTTTGCATTGCAACGCATGTTTTTAGAGATATGTTCATACAGGACTAGGACATGTTCTCACACAAGTTCTCTAATATGTTCTTAGTTCATACATTAAGTTCTTATACAAATAATAGATATGTTCTCGTACAGTATGGCTCTCGTACTGTACTTTAGTAACAGATATGTTCACAATTAGACACATGCACGTTTAGACATGTTCTCGTACAGTATGGCTCTCGTACTGTACTTTAGTTACAGATATGTTCACAGTTAGACACATTCACGTTTAGACATGTTCTCGTACAGTATGGCTCTCGTACTGTACTTTAGTTACAGATATGTTCACAATTAGACACATTCACGTTTAGACATGTTCTCGTACAGTATGGCTCTCGTACTGTACTTGAGTAATAGATATATTTGCATACAGTATTGCTCCCGTACTGTATTTCAGCAAAGTATATATTTTCAGTTCGATATATTCGCATACAGTATTGATCCCGTACTGTATTTCAGCGAAATATATATTTTTAGTTCGATATATTCGCATACAGTATTGCTCCCGTACTGTATTTCAGCGAAATATATATTTTTAGTTCGATATATTCGCATACAGTATTGCTCCCATACTGTATTTCAGCGAAATATATATTTTTAGTTCGATATATTCGCATACAGTATTGCTCCCGTACTGTATTTCAGCGAAATATATATTTTTAGTTCGACATGTTCTCATATTGATACGTTCGCATACGGTTATGTTCTCACACAGAAAAATTAATTATAGTTCACACACAAGTTTGTTAGAAAATCATAGTTCACACTTAGATATGTTCTCATAGTTCTAGTTATAGTTCGCACATAAGGTATTCAGAGATGATATTGTATCTAGAGCATTTACCTGCTTCATAAAATTTAGGTGAGACATAAGTATCTCTAATACGGTAGTACGGATATTCTCTAGAATAGTACGGGACTGTTATATCTCATGGCGTATACTCTGTAGATCCTAGCTAACCTGCTAAAGTTGTGTTCATAGCTCCGCCTGGTAGGAGGATTCTCTCAACTCATGAGTAATGTTAAGTACATCTCTCAGTGTCAGCTGTCATCGTGAGGGAAAGATCCGTTGTCTTTTGAGTTTGACCTCACATGTGTCGAAGTCCATAGGGAAAGATCCGTTGTCTTGTGAGTTTGACCTCACATGTGTCGAAGTCCATCACCTACCAGAATCCTCTGAGGTTATGAACTCTGCCTCTTCCCTACAGAAGCATTCTTACTCGGTGTTTGAGAATGTCTGGGTGAAGCAATTAGTGCATGTGGTAACAACGTAGCTGGTACCTGTAGTACAGACTGGGAAGTAACCGACGATGCTTCCGATGAATCGGAATCCGATCTCAAACTAGAGCTAGACGTATCATCAATTATCACGTATGAACATCTCTGAGCAGTATCATGTAATACATATTGAATAATAATATTCAACATAAACATGATATGATGTCTCTTCCTATCTCATAGCAACTATTCGTCCTTATAGTTGTTATTGTTCTGCTTGCATTGAACTTCACTAGAACGCACACGTGTTGCAAATTCCAGTTGTGCTGGCCAGTCAAAACTGTAATTTGCACTACCTGATTATTCTGGCTTAATTCAAAACAAGTTTTGTTCATTTGTTATGTTCGGTGCTCTCTGTGTTACTATTCGAGCCTATGGTTATAGTCTAGGTTTCTAAGTCAACCTAATTCTCTATAACTTGTGGCTTTGATACCACCCTGTCACACCCCCACCTCTCGTCACCTCGTGTCTGATCTGACGTCACTGAACCAGTTGCGGAAGCATAGTGGTGATGTCTCCGAGGTGAGGTGTGACTTACTTGAACCGATATCACAGCACACAGATTAACTTAAAGTAAATACATTACCAAGGGTTTCGTCATCTCAACCAGAATTACAGTTTACAACTAAATTTATTGCACAACTATCTTATTTAATTACAAATGTATGAAGTGCATCCTCACCAAGTGTCACGGTCTCCTGCAAAAAGGATTTAATTTGAAAACGTCAGCACAAAGCTGGTGAGTTCGACAGTTCAATTTAAAACAATATGATATGATAAGCACGTTCTCAAAAGTTCAGTTTCGGATAACCATGGGATCCGTATCTAGTTCCTTTCGGACGTCTAGTCTGTTCTCAAGATATTACCCGTCGGTACATATCTTAGTGCCTCATTATCTTAATGTCTACCATACCATTAAGAAGTTCAGGAAACAGATAACAAACATTCACACAAGGGGAGATGCAACCCTCCCAGCGAATGGGGTGTCAACCAATAGTACTATCAATGTTTTCTGTTTGGCCACACATGGGTTCACTAGATACAGTTCAAGAATGAGGACTTTCAGTTCCATGATAGAGTTCAGTCTACAGGCAAAATCCCATGAAATCCCACAAAAGTCACATGAAATCACACAGATATCATTGATTCATATCATATGTTCAGACAACAGTTTGCAGTGTTCCCCGATGTTTATAAAAGATTAAAAATAAAAGGGGTTGTACGAAACTCACCTGATGATATAAAGGTAGCAAAATCTCTCAAAGCTAACAACAAAGAGATGATTCTGCATTTAATTACATTTAATGAATTATTTATGTTCTAGTTTACTGATTAGATCTTCCTGAACGTTCAATGTCAAAGACATTGCTTAGTAAGTCATCAAACCGATATTAATGTTTAATTGGTTACTTTAGTATTATATCATACAATGTATGATAATGTAGGAACCTACATTGCATTAGATTCCTAATACAAGGTTGATGACCCTCTTGATTAATCAAAATAATCTCGGATTAATCAAATAGTTAATGTTGTTGATTATAATGCTAAAACAGTTCTGGGATGATTTAATGGCTTAGGAATGATTAATCCTTGTTATTGATTACCCAAATATCATGAAATATCACAATGTAGTATCATAATAGGAATATTAACCATGTTTAACATACCAATCTGATTGTTATCATAAACATCAGATAATTATTCCAGTTAGTATGTTAATGATTATGATTAGTTTGAAACACTTGGATTTAACCTTTGTATTTCAAAGATTAATCAAACTAATCACCTACATTGTTACAATCAAATGGTTTAAACCATTATAATCATAGTTATGATTTCATGAAAATCGGGCATTACAACGGATCAAAACAAGAATTTAACCGTTAGAACTTCGTGTTCTTCGTTTATAATCAATCCTAGCCATCATCTAGGCAATAATCAACAATCCTAACT
This sequence comes from Mikania micrantha, assembly GCA_009363875.1. NCBI lineage: Eukaryota > Viridiplantae > Streptophyta > Magnoliopsida > Asterales > Asteraceae > Mikania > Mikania micrantha. The sequence goes on along the minus strand of CM018680.1, from coordinate 59,997,282 downwards.
ATCTCATTACGTTCAAAATCAAGATCTAATCAATCCATATCAAACCAGAAATTTACGCGGATCATTACCTGATTTGACGGATTCCTGCGGTTAGAACGACGATCGGGACTTGAAAACACGATCCGTGGTGCGATCCGTACGTTTAATGACCTTCAAATTGGATTTAGGATGAAGAAAAATGGTTTCTGGACGTCTGAAAGGAAGAAATGGTCGAGTAGAACATGTTTTTGGACTTCCCACGCAATCAGATCACTTTAAACAAGTTTTTGGCCGACATATGCTCCGGGGCGCATCGCCCCAGCTGGAGGTCTGGGCTGGGGCGTACCGCCCCACGTCATCAGCGTCATCATTTTTGTTTTAAACTTCTTTTCGCGATTCCGGGAGCATACGAACTCCGTTTTGCGCACGGTTTTCGCCCACGTTCATCGTTTTTCACATACTATCAATCCCCAATAACAAAAGTTACTAAATCCTCGTGGATTTCAAGCACGATCAAATGTGCTCACGTCATTAATGCCGAATTTTTCGTACGCAACTGTCACAAATACGACCTACAACCCCTACTCAATCTCCTTCGATTCGTAATCAATTCAAGTAAGTGTTAGATGATATGTAGTCGTTTTACATGGGGAACGAAAGCCCTATGCTTTCGTAAACCCATAATCAACAACCCGATCGAATTTGAATAAGAAGAATTCTAGGGTTCATCTGAATTGGGATTCAATTTTGTTATGTGTATAAAATTAAATGGAACCAAAATCCTTCAATGAGACATGCCCCTAGCCCCGCGGTAAGAAACGCCGCCTATGGGTAAATGGCGTAGGTTCGAATCCAGGGGTGATCCCCTAAACCGTTTTTTTTTTTACTTTTAATCAATTCCAGCCTCATTTTTTATCATATAAATTTCCAGAAATTCATAAAATCCAATTTAACCAATTATTTAAATTCATTTCTTTCCGGATTATTATTTAAGATATTTTTCCTAAATAAGATTATGTTATTAAAGAAAACAAAAAGTTTCAAAGGATAATTTTTATATATTAATTTTTCACAGCAAAATGTAAGTTCTAGATAATTTGGATCTTTAATAAATATTATAAGTATATATTCTAAAAATTTTAAAAGTGTTAAACTAACTTATTTTAATATAAAAAAAAATAAATAAATAATTTAGTTAAACAAACTAATTAATTATTTTTTTCAAAAATGAAATGATATAAACAAAGCATAAAGTAATTCAAAACTAATGTTTTTTGTTTTTTTTTTGATATTTTTAAAGTAGCTCACTTACTTAATTAAGATAAAATTTACAAAAGTTAATTTAAAACTCAAAAAGAACTTTAGAAAATAATAATAATTTCATTCAAAATATATTCTTCAAAACAATTTAATATGCTTTTTTTTTTTTGTATAAATCTTACCTTTACACATAAACATTAAAACATCATTTTAAACAATTAAACTCATGGATGGAATGTTATATGAATGATTCAAATTCAAACAATAATATTTATTAATCTAATAATATTCAAATGAAACCATTCAAACTTAGACATATGCGTTTTGGACTTCTATTAGTATGCCATAGATTCTAAGTTATCAAGACTTGAACTATAAGAGAAAAACTAAGATTACTATGCCTTTGAACTCTAGGTGAAGAACTATCTTGACTTTATTATCCAACAATTACCAATTGGAATAGTTAAGCAATCCAAGTGAGTTTCACTCGTACTCCCTATTTTACTTTTGCATTTAGGGATGTTACATATATAATACTAAACCTTGTTATTTTAGAGTCAACAATCAAAAATTAAATGCAAACTATTAGTCTAAGTTGTTTGACTTATGTGCTTAGTATGCCTACTTGTTTATATTCAATGTATCATCTTGTTATGCTACGTGTAATCAATATAACTAGTAGCTCTTGCAATATAATTTAAGTTATTATATATTACAAAGGTGAAAGAGCTGATAATCTGTGTAACTAGTAGTCTATTACACGATAGTGGTTCAATTGGGTGAGTTTTTTGTTCCTGATGATGATCAAGATGAGGGTATTGAGTATTGCTATCTGAAATGTTTGTATTCAAACCATCACGGAACATGGACATTTATGGGACCGTAGTTTTGAGACAACAATAGTTTTTTAGCGTATATGAACATTTATAAACGGTATTTTTCAAGTAACATTATAGGGTTTTAGACTAATGACAACATTATTTATCAAAAGGATGGTGAAAACAAGAAAACAAATTGATTATCAGTTAGTCTACCGTTTACTCAAGTTGTCACTAGTTTTACCGGTTACAACGGTTAATGTTGAATGAACTTTTTCTTCAAGGAAGCATGTGAAAACGAAATTACATAATAGGATAAGAGAGGGATACATAAATGATTTTTGCATTTGTTATGTTGATAAAGAATTGTACCGAATTTATATAATGTTTTTTTTAACTTCTATTGTCAATTTTTATTATATCGTTTTTTATTATGTGATAAACATTATCCAACCAAACGATAAAACCGTCCTGGAAAGTTTTTGTTCAGTACTATAAAACTAGAACACATATATATACAGTGACATCATTGGAAAATATTAGATCCCCCACTGCAAAACCAAGTCTACGAAAACTGTGAATTGAAGGAGACGTGTACGTAACGTGGTAATAGAATAGGTGTCGTTTAAGGAGAAGATTAAAAAATCATCTCATTGGTCTCCATCTATTCACTAGATAGATGAATCGGATGAGAAGAGGATGTTGAGGACAAAAAGAATTTCGTCATATTGATTTTTGCGGTGGCTAATGCTCGTAGGAGGGGTATTGAGGCAGTACTTATAGTCGCAATTACACACACATAGGGTATGTATAAAATGGAAACCCAGTTGAGTTAAAAAAAAAACTTAAAAAACCCTATGTAATTTTTTTTTTTTTATAACATTATTAGGGTCATTTTTATAAAAAAAATATAAAAAAAAGCCGACAAGAATTTTTTTAAAAAATAACAAAACAACAATGTATAACTGACGTAACTCCTTCTTCCAGGCCTGTACAGCAATGTTACGTTTGTGTTACATCGGTTTTTTATTCATTTTTAAAAAAAATCTAGTCGGGAATTTTTTTATTTTTTTTTATAAAAATGACCCTAATGATATAACTAAACTATAAAAAAATGAAAAAAAAGTTTTTTTTGATGGTTTTTTTCATTGTTTTAAAAGTTTTCTTAACTAAATGAGGTTTTCAAAATAACACTCTCCTATATATATATATGTATGTATGTATCACATATATTTCATTATCCTACCATTTAAATTAAATGCATCATTTTATCTAAAGTTTCAAATTAAATTACATATATCTTCTTATTTAAAGGAGAAAAAAATTATAAAAGAAATAGATAAATGTAATTTTACTTTCGACTTATTTATATAAATGTAACTAGGTTAATACCTCGGTTAGAGGTCCGGAGGTAAGATTGGGAATGAATTTTTCTATGGCAAATGCCAAAAATTTAGGTGGTTATTAAAATTGAAAGAAAAGTTGAAATGGTTAAAAAAACTGTATTAAAAGGTGAAATGAGGATCGATTATATTACCAAAAAAAACAGAAAGAAGTCCTCAAATTTAAAGTTGATAGATGCACTAAAGCTATAAACGAGGAAGACATTTCAGACCAAGTTTGAGTTGTTAATCGATCTTTTCATGAAGGAGGTGATGAAGGCGAAAGATTTGGCTCAAATTAAGCTTTTTTTATTTGTTAGTAAAGATGAAACAAAGACAAATGCTATAATGGTAACTTGAATAATGAATTTGATGTTTCGTTAGATAAAGCTAAAACGACACGTTAGTTATGTAGTAACGATAAATCACCTGATCTAGATGGTTTTACCTTAGGATTTGTGAAACCCTTTTGGAAGATTATTAAAATGGACGTGTTTAAGCAACTCATGATTTTTTTTTGGTAATAGTCGGTTACCAATAGGTTGTAACTCGTACTTAGTTACCTTGATTTCTAAGATTCAAACTCCATTGGTGGTAAAAGACTTTCGTTCGGTTAGTATCATTGGTTTTACCTAAAAAATTGTGGCAATAATTTTGGCAAATTTGTTGGTACCATGGACTCTAAGTAACACTCTATTGAATATAAAAAATAAACGTCAAATAAAACTATATTGAATCCAAATACAATATATATCTAGGGGTTGGATCCAGTAAGAAGAGATTTTTGCCTAAGAAGAGTAAGAACCATTAAGAATTTGACACGTGACACGTTAAAAAATAAAAACAAAAATCCAGTACGAAAAACAAAATACAGTACAAAAAAAAATTCAGTACAAAAAAAACAAAATAATATAGTACAAAAAATAAAAAATGCAGTACAAAAATTAAAAAATCCAGTACAAAAAACAAAAAATGCAGTACAAAAAAACTGTACAAAAAACATAAAAATCCAGTACAAAAAAATACAGTACAAAAAAATACAGAACAAAAAAAATCAGTACAAAAATCTCTTCTTAGGCATGCCATGTGTCAAACTTATATTGGTTCTTACTCTTCTTAGGCAAAAATCCCTTCTTATTGAATCCAAATACAATATATATATAGGGAAAGATATAAAAAATAACCCTCTTTTTTTGCTACAACTACATAACCCGTTTCAACCAATAATAAACTTATACATAAGCTTTTCATTAAAATATTAAAAAGGGCATCATAGTCATTTTACTTTTATAAGTTCCCCCCTCTTTTTTAAACATTAATAACTTTTTTATAATATATTATTTTTTTTAAAAAATTGCACCATTATATTCGTCTCATTTTTCTCTTTAATTTCGTTAAAGTCTCGACTAATTTTTTTTACTTTTTTTAGATGCCATATATTTACATCATTATAACGAGCTTAAATATAAAAAATTTATTTGAAATTTTTTCTAACAATGATAAATTACAGTGATGTAATTTACATTGACGTAATTTACCGTGATGTAATTTACATTGACGTAAAATTCGGTTTCGGTTTTTTTCGGTTAATTCGGTTCCGGTTCGGTTTTTTCGGTTAATTTGGTTCCGGTTCGGTTTTTTCGGTTAATTCGGTTTCAGTTCGGTTTTTTGGCTCGCTCATCCCTAAATTGTAACGAGCCTAAATACAACAAATTAGTTTGAATTTTTTTCGAACAATGATAAATTACATCACTATAATTATTATTGTTAGAGAAAAAAATCAAAATAATGTGTTATATTACACCACTGTAATTTATCATTGTAATTATCATTGTTAGAGAAAAAAATAAAATAATGTGTTATATTACATCACTGTAATTTATCATTGTTAAAAAAAATTCAAAACAATGTGCTTTATTTATGCTCGTTGCATCGATGTAAATAATGGACAATGAAAAAAAAAACAAAAAAAACTAGTTAACATTATAACGGAAATTAAAGAAAAAATTACATCACTGTAAATAATGTGTTACATCACCGTTAATTATGTCATTTGTAAATTACTTTATTTTGTGTTACATTACTTCATTTTGTGTTACATTATTGTAATTTACCATTGTTAGAAAAAATTTCTAATTAAGTTGTTATCTTTAAGCTCGTTACAATGATGTAAATACATGACATCAAAAAAATAAAAAAAAAACTAGTCGAGACTATAACGAAATTAAAGAGAAAAATGAGACGAGTATAATTGGGCAATTTTTTATAAAAAATAATATAGTATAAAAAAGTTATGAATGTTTAAAAAAAACGGGGGTAAACTTTACATAAATGACAAATGTCCTAAATGCCCTTCTTATTAAAAAAAGAAATTAACACGTGGCACGATCATATACAATTACCCTTTTAAAGTAACCATTGGATGATAATTAATGGGTTGTAACAAAAGATAAGGGTTATTAAAAATTCCATCCCCTATATATATATATATATATTATATAATAATGATTGTAAAAGTCGCTATGTGCTAATCGAGTGGCGAGGTAACGCCTAAGGATTAATTGGGATTAATCGGCGATAGACGGATTGGAATTTTTATATGTAATTTTACAAATATATATTAAGTTAAGTACTTTAAAGTTCAAACTTAAACACCTATTTCAAAGTTTAGAGATGTATTTCGATATTAAGTGGCTAGATTCGATGTTTTAGAGACATATTAATGATTTTGGTTTGAGAATGACTAAATAATAATGAAATAGTTTCATTTTTACTAGAAAAAAGGCAAAAAAAATCAAAAGAGAAAATATGACTTTGTCGCCTAGAGCCAGGCCAAAATTGACACAGTAGAGAGGCGTCTAGGCGGCCGCCTAAGCCGATTTTTACAACAGTGATTATAATTGATTCAATTTAGTTTTAAACTAGGAAAAACGATCCGCGCGTTGCGGCGGTTATCTAGATATATAGGGTGCATATGTTATTTAGCTTATATCAGTATTTGTTTTATTCTTTTTTTAATAGCTCCAAAATGTGTGGCTTTAAGCATTCTTGTCATGAAATGTTGTTTTACTTATACCTTTTGTCATGGATGAATTTATTATCTACAATTAAAGAAATCCCAAGAAAGCTAGAAATGCAACATAGGCTTGTACCACATTCATGAATGTTTGTACCAAAATGAATAGTGTTCTTAAGACACAAAGTATATTTTCTTATTTAATATATATATGAAATTTATAAAATACAAATACATTATAACATATTTTGAATTTAAGAAAGCATAAAATTCTGGAAAATAGAATTTAAAATTAAAAAGTAAGGCAAAAGTTGAATTTAGTGATTTGGATGAAACTTTGATTTTTGTTTTTATTGTTGACTCAAAGAACCCTTTTTAGTGCATTAATTTAAATTTAGTCAATTAAATTCGGAGCACTAACGCCATTTATTTCACTTGCAAATTCTAGATTTCGTGCTCAATGTGTGATTACTCATCTTCGTCTCCACCCACTTCCACATCAAGAAACAACACAATAAATCGATATGACTGCAAAGATTAACAACAAATTTTGTATTCAAAATCTCTCCAAACCCGTTCCCTATGTTAATCGGGTATTTGAGGGGACCTAAATATTTATTACATAAATGAGTTCCTATGGTTATAAAAATAATAATAATAAAAAAATTTTATCCGAACCGGCCATGGTTCACTTGACTTGGTTCAAAATGACCCTAATTCACATCTCCCTGTCCTTGTTGCAAAAGAAGGCATTTGGGGTGGCTTACAAATGCATCTGACAAGGTCGTAGGTTAAAGTTGAATAAATTGCAAAAAGAAGCGTGACCATACTAGAATGAAAAAGGGAATGAAGATCTTAAATAATATTGAGTCAGTTTTCTGAAAGCCGATGTGCCGCTGGAATTACAACGCAATTGACATTTTCTAGAGGCCTTAATTTGAATCCCCGTCACAATAGGGCATGAGTTTTCCTTCAGTTTTTCTTTTAGGATGATTCTTGTTGGTTTAAGTCTTATCTGAAACATTAAACAATTGAAACGCTTGAAATTATGTCACTTGAGAGCTTAAAATAATTAGATAGTAGTAGTAGTGGTGGTAGTGGTCGTGGTGGTGGACCAAACGTCGTAAAAAAACATGTGTCATTGGAGTTTCCATGAGGACACGTGAAGAGGCTTAGGGTAGAAGAATCAATTCTAGTCTTTTTTTTTTTCATTTTTATTTTTAAGTAAGTTGCACAATCCTCCCTCAATCAAATCAAAGTAAAGGAAAAACACTGGGTGAAATAAATACCGCGACTTCTATCTTTTTCAATTAAATCATCACGCAGTAAATCAATAAAGCCCAAAGTGATTTCTCTTTCCCCTTCAAGTTTACCTACTACGGTACCGGAATGAATGTGATCTCCACCAGACATACGTAACGCTTTAGCTAGTACACGGAAGTGCATACCATGATTCTTCTGTCTATCAATAACTGCATGCATTGCGAGGTGGATGTGAAGAAGTAAACCATTATCTCAGTAATAATGAGCCAAGGTAGTATTTGCTGTGAATCAGCAAGACCACTTGAACTGACCAAAATTCTTGCATGATTTTCTTTAAAAGTTATAAATACAATAGTCTTTAAATATAAATAAAATACTTTGTTATTTAAAAAAAACAAAAAAACCTTAAGTGATTACAACACTAATCCTGGTTGTCAATAGATAGGCAATTATCTATTAAGTTTTTTAGGAGCTGTTTGGTAACTTCTTAATGGTAAGTAAGAGGTTACATCTTCATGAATCATAACCTCTTAATGGTTAAGAGGTAACCTTAAGTCAGAATGATTAAGAAATTATATCTTAGTGTTACCTCTTAATCATTCAGACTTAAGACTATCTTAACCATTAAAAGACTATGAACCATTAAGAGACTCCCAAATAGCTCATTTAGACGTCAAAATGCTTTTCTATTCTTTATTTTTTTAACAGTCATCGAATACATTTTAAGTCTGGTCACCTAGGTAAACCTAATGGCGAAAGGTCACCTACGCTTGCGAAACACAGACATCGTTAGTGACCTGACCCGCCCATCATTACAGAAAAACCCACCGTTCGAAGAGCCATTGTTGTAAAACCTTTGACCCATCTGAAACACATTATTTTAAGTGAGAATTGAACTCATGACATTGATGTTAGATAATATGGGGTTGCTTTTTCCCAAAGCACGTCTATTTGACAGAAGCAACAATCGATTTATTGTTAAGGACTTGCTAGACAAAAAATAAAGATCATAGTGAACAGAAAAAAAATCTAAATTTAAACTAATAAATTAAAATAATTATTAGAGCAAACTACAAGGACTAATAGTCAATACTAAAGGTTTACTCATGAATTCTAAAGTTTTGCAGACATGGCCACAAAGCTGAAAGTTACGATTGTTGTGAAATTAGTATCAAGAAACATCAAATTCAATTTAAAAAGTTGTTAAATAACAACAAACTGAATTTATAAAAAATAAAGGAAAACCCGTTATATTTAATATAAATTCAGTTTCAAAGAGTTTTTATATTGAAATGTAAATAAAAATAAGTAAAATGCAACGACACATTCGAAATCTAAAAAAAAAACTTTGTAATTTTAAGCTATAAAAATAAATAAAATATATTTATAAAAATTATGATAATAATTTAACTATAAATCAAACAATAATGTTCGCATCATTAATTGCCTATTGATAGTAATGAAATTTACAATGGATGTTAGTATATATATATATATTTTTTTTGAACGGCTAAACTTACTCCCACCTAAATTACACCATATTTACATCCTTGCATGGGATAGAACACATGACCTTCCATTCTAAGAGGCAAGCCTCTACCAAGTGGGCTAGTCCCACATTGGCGGATGTTAGTATATATAATTTGCTTTGGGCTTCTTACTAGACTATAGCACTATACTACAATAGATTAAAAAAAAAAATTGACCTAGACTTTTAATTAACTTTTTTTGGACATACTGAAACTATGTCACAATAATTACAGGTGTTATCGCCCAAAAATATATGACCACTCAAATTTTGTTTAATAAAAAACACATATGCTCTAAAAGTTAAAAAATTGTACTTCATACTACTTTAAACGAGTTTAAAATTTAGTGAATTTGATATTTTAATGTGTTCTTTAGACAAAATCCTTAATTTGTTTGTTTATATCAAAAATAAATTTAACCAACTTCATTTTAACATACTAATTTAATAATTTCATTTAAGAGGGGCCAAGTTATCTAGTCAAAGGAATTGGTTTCCTCTTCCACATGCAAACTTGCTTTCAATTTCATATTAAGTCACTACAACAAAAACAATGTGTCTATCATAGAATTTATTTAATCATTTAAAATAATATATAAAATAACTATATAGCGACAAAATCTTTTTGTAATAAGACATAAAATAAATATTTAATATCTTTTTTTGTTTCTATGGCAAAACGTCGTTGTAAAAAACTAAAAATGATTTATTTAATAATTTTTTTGAGTTGTTTGTAGTGGCTGACACCTCGTTAAGAATTAACTTATATAATAGCAACTACAATAATACATTAACTACTCATGAATTAAAAATTGTGTTTTTTTTTTTAAATTTTTTATTATATTTGAACAAATTAATGGAGTTGGATTAATTCGGGTTAAATTTTTTTGCATCCTTTAATATTAGACAAAGAGTTTTTAACCATATAACCGAGTAATTTACCCCGACCCCGTGTGTTTGACACGTTAAATAACAGAAAACCTTTTTAGAAAAGCCAAACATTATATAGAAAACAAGGTCAAAATAAAAATAAAATATTTGAAAATCTAAAAAACGAAATCCTTAAGCGTTACTACGAGGGCGTTGAATAAAAACTTATTATATTTGGCTGATTGGGTTGATTTTAAAATGTTCTTCAACCTAAGAATAAAACTTTAGAAACCGCCGTTACTTATTAAATGAAAAACCCTATATAAAAAAAGTAAAACCGAAACATAAATGTTGAAAATTTAATCCACTTTTTAAAATAAAAAACTCTATTAAAAATAAAGAAATATACATAGGCTGAAGGAAGTTTAAAAAAACAAGGCAAAATAATTAGTAACGTAAAAAAAACACCGCATCCTACTTTAAAAGAGCCCCTATGAATTTGTAAAAAGAAGAAAAAAATTCTCAAAGTAAAAAAGAAAGAAACAGGAGACACGCATGAAATTAAGAAGCCAGGCAAAACGTAGGTTGCCAGTAGATTCAGACCTAAGGTGCATGAGGGTGTAGCCATGTAGCCAGGCAAAACCTTTCATAAAGTTTTTTTTAGTTTTTTATTATTTTTTTTGTTGTAAAAAGGATAAAAAAAATATTTTAGATTACCATGTGAATTTTTTTTTTTTGAAAAATTACATTTTGGTCATCTTATTTTATATTTTAGTCTATCGTGTAATATGCTTTATTTTTAAACTCACATGTTATTATCATATGTTTCAGTTATTGTGTGATTGTTTATAATGAGTATAATAGTGAGATAAAAAAATTAAAAAAAAATATATTTTTCAGCTCCTTGTGCTTTCTAACGCATAATTGGATATTATTTGTTTTCTAAAATGATAAATTTAAAAAATAATAATGATGTAATAAACCACAATGAAAAAATAATGACCAATAACACAAAACGATTTTAGAGCTATAATAAAATAAATTAAAATGTATGTTTTTTGTTTAAAAAAATGTAATGATAATAACACAATTATGTATATTGAATATGTAAAAATACAACAATAACGTGACAAAATATTAATATAATCCTAAAAATAATAACAAAGTAGTACAAAATGATCTAAATTGTAAAACAAAATGATAGATACATAAAATATAATAACCTAAAATATGTCTTGTTTAAAATGATGAGTTGGGAAAAAACAAAGAAGAAATAACACATTTCTGTATTTTAATATTTAAATATAAAAATAAATAAGAATGATTTATTTGGTATACACAAAACAATGAAAAAATAACACGAAATTAGTTAAAACAAATGATTAATACATATTATATAGTAACCTGAATGTAAAACATAATGATTAAAATGTCTTTTTAGAAAATTAAAAACAAATATTACAACAAAATCAGTCTAATGCAGCTCTTATATTTAAAAAAGACTGAATTAGCTGAATTTATATTAGATTTAATGCAACATTGTTGCTACATAATGCAGTTTTTTTTACAAATGCAACATTTTAAAAAAAGTTGCATTACTTAATATAAATGTTGCATTATGCTAATACAACGTTAGCTAATTCATTGTATTTGTAACCTTTTGTAACAAAAAAAGTTACATTAGGCTAATTTTCTAGCATAACACATATCAAAGTCATTAATTTTTTTACTCTTTTCATAATTAAAACATTTTTTACAGAATTTATGTATATTTATATATTGATATGAAACACTATTTCTTCTAATGGAGTAGCATTATTATGATGGATTCAACCAAGTCTAAGATGCTTTTGGGGAGTAATATGATGATTTTAAATAAAAGAAAGCAAAAAAGCCAAAAAGGAAGAGTCTTAAAGACGAAGATTTTCAAAGGCATATAATTTAACCACAGCGTTTTTGCATATCAAATGTGGGGCTAAAAAAATGATAACTTGGTCAGAATTTGATGAACCTATTTTCATATATATGTATGAAATGTAATGTAATAGTATGTTGAGACAACATCATTTTTGCAAAGAAAACGAACACTATATTCGCTTTGCCTATGACCCACTACTCAATGCCTGCTTTTGTGTCATAATACAAGTGTTATTAAACCACATATATAAATATTTCAAAAATTAATTACTATAACAGTTGTTCTGATTGCAGTTATATTTGTCACATTTCCCTTTTCGGTTTTAAATATATTGGATACTTTTAATATATCTATGATCAGAAAATATTGTTTTCGTATGCTTTAATTGGTCAATATTGTTTGTTTCTTAAATAACACCATGTAAAGTAGAAGATTGTAAACTTGCCAAAGCTTGAATAACAAAGAACAAGATCAAACACTCACACACAATCTTGTATATATGTATTATTGATGAAAATAAGAACTCAAAAACTATCTATAACTAGACTTTTTCTACCGATTACATTATATAGATCGAAGACATAAATGTAAAATACCCACTAATCCATTACCTACGAATTCGGAAACTACCCATTACTTTGAAACTACCAACTGTTACAAGACGTGTGCTAAACATATTAAAAACGTGACAAAAAATAAGCATGTCTTCGTAGGATAAACTTGACCCGCACTCAAGAACTTTACCTAAGAACTTAAACTTTACTTGAACGTGACATGGAGTAACTTGTGTCATGACTGAAGTGGCTGGACCGTAGCTAGAAGTGGCCAACGATCAGGATTGGGACTGTCGCGGCAAAGATTGGCAAGGACCACGGTTAAGTATGCCTGAGCCACGACTAGAGTAGGTGTTGACTTCCAATAACTTTATATTATACGGACAATACTTTTCTTAATTTATTATTTAAGTTGTGGGCTAATAACTTTCACTGATGTTTTAATAGTTGATCTAATAAGATTTTTTTTTTCGGTAAAATGTTAACAAAATATCCATGCTTCATGTTTTCTCTTAAATGAAGCAAAGACATATAAACCTTTTTTTTCCTAACTGTAGTGCATATGCGTGGCAAGGTAGTGTTGATACGACGCATATATGGTGTTCGAATTTAAAGATAATTTGTTATTAATTTATTTTTTAGATTATTTAGATAAAAGCTAGGTCTAGGGTGTAAAAAAATCAAAAACCAAATCATATCCATAATAAAAAAGATGAACCTAATTGTGAATTCAGCTTTTTTGGTTCAGTTTCTATCTGCATCCGAATTTCGAATTCGGTTTTTTGTTCAATTGACATTCTTTTTTTGAAATTGGTTTGTTTGGTTTATTCAATTAAATCGAAATTTAGTTATAAATTATTATTTTTAATTATTAATATATAAGGACTCTAGTAATATATATAAACCCTATAAAACCAAAATTGCATACACAATTTGGTTCGGTTAGTTTGGTTGAATTCGGTTTGGTTTAATTGGTATTCAATTTTTAACCAGTTTATTAGGTTTTCAATAGGATTATTCGGTTGAATTTGACTTTTAACAGAAATCGAATCAAATTTAATTCAGTTGAATTCAGTTCAATTAATGATCTCCCAAATTTGTTTTGGTTTCAATTTTTTTTTGTTATAAATAAAAAAATTTCAAAACCGATATACCAACCGATGAACACCCCACGAAATATATTGAATTAATTCATAGTTTTAGTGTACAATCAGGAACAAGTTCCTGGTGATCGATGTCCATATCATAACTGCCACCCTTCATTTAACATCATCATCCAACTAATTCCAACTTCCACCACCTACATTTCGAGAACATTAATATCTAAAGGATATTGTAGCTATGAATAAAATCTAAATGAACAAAATGAAATTTTAGAAAATTTTTCTTAATATTACACTTACACGTACCCTAATTTGGAAAGTATCACACACATGTGTGTAAATAATGAAACATGAGGATCAATGAATTTGAAATCTATCAAGTGTAATAATATCTTGGTAACAAAATTAAGTATAACAGACATTTAACGTGTTTAATTTCAAAGACATGTTATCAGTTGAATTTGGTTCGGTCAACGATCTCTCAAATTTTCGAAACCAAAAGTTCAATGCAAACAAATTCCCCGGTTCCCAAAGTTGTGTATTGTGGGAAAATTGAATTTGAATATATATGATAGCATTGTTATGAAATTAAAAGATCAAAAATGTAAGATTTTAAGTAAAAATAAATTATTACTCATAACATCATGTTAAACACACACTGGACTAAAACGTTAATGAAACATAAACTAGTGGCATAAGTATATAACCATGAAAGAATAAAACGATATAATACCAAAACAACAATCAAACATACCAATCACTTGCAACAATTAGTGTATTCTATAATACCACGTTAGAAAACTTATGTATTATACACGTTAAATAAAGAAAAAATAATAATTCTTATTTGCAATGTCAATTTAAAATTTATAAAATGATTGAGAATTTTAATTGATAATAAATGAAAATTTGAAAGTTATAATATGGTCTTTTACTACTAACCTTTTATTTAGCATATAAATAATCTTAAATTTGTAACATTATTAATTTCTAAGAGAAAAAATGATAAACAAAGGGAGAGAAAGAACAATAGAGTGACACATGTATTCTGATTAATAAGAAAAAAGATAGTAAAAATAAATTGAAATTAAACAAAAAACGACATGTGTCTCTTTTAGCTACTTATTTATTAGTATAAAAATACAGACTCTTCATTGAACACAAAATTAACATTATATCTTGAGGTGCTAAATAGGATGTAAATGTGTGAAGAGGTGTTTTCATGTACTAGGACTGATACATATTAAGTTCTTTTGAAATTTGCCTATGTACTATGTGGATACAAAGAGTATCGTGGGCATGCTACACTATCAAACAATGTGTTACACCATTGTTAAGTTGTCAAAATTTTATGAAATTTCTCTAGGTAGTAATACGTTTTAAATTTATTTATCAAAAAATTTGTATAGTTTTTTTATATGCATGTGTGTGTGTACACATGCATGCTGTGAAACTATTATTCTTTAGTTATTATAAAAAATATAGTAGTTTTACACTGTGAACACATAAACATATGTTTTCATAGATTTACATGTTAAGTTTTAATGTACAATCATATGAACACCCGTTTTTGTAATTAAAATTTATATGATATAAGAGTACGAGAGAATAAAGTATAAAGACGATAACAAAAAACAAACTTATTAAGTAAAATCTTAGTCATGGTTGATATCTAATTTTGTAAAAAAAAAAAATTTTACTTTTTAACCACATTGGGGATGTCTAGTTTTAATCATGAGTATTAGGAATTTGATTAATCGAAAGTGTATGATATTTTGGCTAAAAAGACCATGATTAAGGAGTGCTTTACCCCACCCATTGAAAATGTAAAGGTCAACAATTATTCACTTTCACTAATTTTAAGTTTGAATGAACATAATTCTATTTAATATATGTGTATTACTTCATCATTATGATTTGACTTTATACATTTATAAATATATTTTGTACATATTAGCAATTTGCCGACTTTTTTTACTTGATATATATATATATATATATAGGATAATGTTCAAAAGTAGAATGTGTTGTATATGTTTTACAATGATGTTCAAAAAACAAAATTTAAGATTTGGCTTCATCTTGCAAAGTTATCTAAGTTAATGCTTTAAGTGTGTTATTATTTGTTCACAATCATATATATATATATATATATATATATGGTTCAAATTGAGTTGAAACATGTTATCATGTAGATTTAAAAAGTAGGTTAGATAAGTATATATTTGTTTAAAAATTGGTTTTAAATTAATTAGTTTATTTTGGTATTTAATATATATCTAATTGCTTAATTTATTATAAGCATATGAAAACAATAAATAGATAAAAAAAACAGAGGTATCTATTTAATTTCTTTTTTGAACGACAAACTATAACTCAAAGACATGACGTTTCATAACTCAAATGGATATCTCAAATTGGATTCAGCAGCATCGACATATTAACACGTTATTCAGAGTATTTTCATAAGATTAAAATACCATTAATAAGTTTGATTATCTAATTGAGAAAAAAAAGTTTTAGTAATTTAATTTGAACCGTTATAAAAGGTGGTTATATTTCTGTTTAAAACATTTGGCTCATTCAACAAAGTAATATCTTGTAACACCCGAAAATTTATCAGATTAATGATGAACGTGTGAGATTTCAGTAACGCTTGATGTTCGAGGAATTTTGTTATCAAAGAAATAACCACCTTTGATCGTGCTTGAAATCCACGTGGAATTGACAAACGACATTATTACAGGATGATAGTACGCGAGAAATGGTGAACGTGGGCGAAAATCGGGCGCGAAACGGAGTTACGGATTGTCCGGAATCGCGAAACGAAGTTGGAAATCGAAAAATGGACGAAAACCCCTGAGGCGGTACGCCCCGGTCCACGCCTTGAACCCAGGCGGTGCGCGCAGGTTGAATCAAAGTGGTCAGCCGCCAGGGGGGCCGCGCGGTACGCCCCGTCTCATGGTTCGGGTTGGGGCGGTACGCCTAGGGTCAGCAGATCGCGTGAATTGCTTAAAAAGTCAAATTTCATCTAGATATTTCATTTTTCATTCCTATCTTCGATGATCAGCAACCATACACGAAAAAAATCATCTTCTAAGCCATTCAAGCTCAATTTTGAAGCCTCTTGAACAAGTAGATCGCATCAAGGATCGTTAATACAAGTCTGGATCGTCTTATTACGCACATAACTTCGTTTGGAGAGGTAACGGTTCATTCTAACCTTCAAGATTGATTATGATTGATTAAATCTTGTTTCTGAACGTAATGATATAGTTAGGATTGTTGATTATTGCCTAGATGATGGCTAGGATTGATTATAAATGACAAACTCGAACTGTTAACGGGTAAATCCTTGTTTTGAGCCGTTGTAATGCCCGGTTTGCATGGAATCATAACAATGGTTATAATGGTTTAAACCATGAGATTATGACACTGTAGGTGATTAGTTTGATTAATCCTTGACATGCTACGTGAAATCCAGGTGTTTCAAACTAATCACAACCATTAACATACTTATTGGAATGGTTATCTGATGTTTATGATAACAGGCAGATTAGTATGTTAAATATGGTTGTTACACCTATTCTAATGCTATATTGCGATATTTCATGATAATTGGGTAATTAATAACAAGGATTGGTCATTTCTAAGCCATTAATCTGTCTAGAAACCTGTTTCAGCAGTTCAATCAACAACATTACCTATTTGATTAATCTAAGATTTATTCTGACTAATCAAGTGTGTTATCAACCTAATATCGGTTTGATGACTATCAAGGCAATGTCTTTGACATTGAACGTTCAGAAAGATTTAATCTGTAAGTTAAAGTATAGATAGCTAATTAAACGCAAACCAATGCAGAGTTATACCGTTAGTACCAGTTTACGAGGGATTTTGCTACAGTAAGACATCAAGTGAGTTCTTATAGCCCTACTTTAAATGTTTTATCACTTTGGGCTGATATGCATGTTATAAAGTTATTTTATGAAAGTGATTGTAACCTGATTATGATCTAAGGTAAAGTATGTTTTCAAGTAAAGTATGTTTCAAATAAAGAATGTTTTAAGACTCAACTGCGGTTGAGAAGTAAATTGATTTTAAGAGTCTCTTATGAGACGTAAAGAGTGTTTGAAATCTCAACTATGGTTGAGAAGAAAATGATTTTTGAAATACATCGACCGAGGTCGAGCAGGAAATGTGTTATGAAAGTCCCGGCTGCGGTTGGGCAAAACATGTGCACTGCGGTGAAAGGAGCCGCTTATGCATATGATGGTTTAAATGATTTAAATCATGTTCTGATGTATGTTAAAAAGTCTTGTACCGGTATGAGCCGTCAACTTCGGTTGATGGTTTAAGAAGTCCTGTGAAAGAACAGGCCTGTCGACTGTGTGTCGTCAGTTCAGTTATAGAAATCTTAGGCATGCTTGAGTTATCAGCTGCGCGTTGATAGTGTTAAAGAAATCTTATACATGTATGAGTTATCAGCTGCGGGTTGATATTTAAAGAGCCTTGTGCTGCACAAGCCTGTTGACTTCAGGCTGCGGTAAAGGCTAAGGTTTTATGTACAGTGTGAAATGTGTTTATGTTATGATGACAGGTATGTTATACATGTGAATTGTGTTATGTTCTATAAAGTTTTGAGACTGTTGACTTCGGTCAACAGTAAATGCTAACGTTTTTATGTATAGTAAAGATTAACTTAGAACTCACCAGCGAAAGCTGACTTGTTTTAGCATGTATATCAGGTTGAATGGTATTGTGAAGGCATAGCAGGAAGGCTCGAGGCATACACTGAGAACCACCCTGGCATGAACTGGCTATGTTATAGAATTATATAGACGTGTGTTATGTATGAAAGTTTGTTTAGATCTGTATAATATTTTATATAATCACTTTAAATTCCGCTGCTGTAATAAAGTAAGTATGTTTTAAGGACTATGGTTTGATGTGTGTCAACCGAGGAGACTCCTGGGATTCGGGGCCTCTCATATCTTTAAGTATCTGTTATCAGAATGAAGGAAAAAGTACTAAATGTTTGGTTTAATATGATAACCTAAGAATGATATATGTATACCGGATTTGCAAAGCTTTATCTACGTGTAAATTGTCTAGATAGTTTTTGAGATTTGCTAGTTTTCACTATTGGTCTCTAATTTTATAAATTACTAACTTTAAATATTTGTAATATATACAGTCATTATATT
This sequence comes from Mikania micrantha, assembly GCA_009363875.1. Lineage (NCBI taxonomy): Eukaryota > Viridiplantae > Streptophyta > Magnoliopsida > Asterales > Asteraceae > Mikania > Mikania micrantha. The sequence continues at coordinate 59,978,384 of CM018680.1, read as the reverse complement.
ACTAAATTAATCTCACATGTTTGACCAAATTACCCTCACAAAAATCGTATGTGTTACAAATGTTTAAAGTTTAGGAGGATATGTGTAATTGACAAAACTTAGAAAGAGTAAAATATTAGCAAACAATATGAAGAATCTCAACAATTTACTCTATTTATTATTCAGTTAAGTATAATGTATAATGAATTATATATAATATGTATAATAATTAATATATTATTCATTAAATGAAGTTAAAATAAAACTGAGTACGAAGTTTTTAATTAACAACTTCTATTTAATTCTCTAAATATTATCAAATTCAAATAATATTTTTTAAAACATTTAAAAATAAAATAATTATGATACGGCACATTTGCGATACAAATTTGTGTCAATTTTTTTTTATTTTCTAGTAGTGATACTGGTTTTTTATGTTGATTTTAATTTTTTTAAATGTATGTATGTATATTTGGCTTAAAGTCATAAAAATGCTTACACAGTTACACATATATATGGCTTGCAGTTCTACATTCTAACACATTCAAAGCGACTGTTCAACATCTTTTTTTAGGCCAAACTATCAATAAAAAGAATAAGGTACCAAATATACCCAATGCCATTTCTCTCTCTCCTAAATTTTCAGAGCTCAAGCTTTAAAGTTGGATCAAATTGAAGAATCCAAGACAACCCAATAAAGGCTTTCATCTTTTTCACCATTGTTTTCTTCAGGTGGAAACCTCAGAAACATGAGAAGTCAAAGTCAAGCATTTGTGTTCTTATATTTCCTCATATTATTATTTCTACACTTAAATTCTGTAACTTTTGTTCAAGGGTCTTCTTCATCATCCTCTACATATAATCTTTCACAAGATCATCATCATCATCATGATCATATGCATCATAATCATCATGTGGAGTGCACAAATGCTGGTCAAGACTGTCAAGAAGATGAACATCAAGATGTTCTTGGTGATGACAAGAGGAAGATCCACACAGGTCCAAACCCATTGCACAACAGATGAACCTCAATCTATATATATATGTATCATGTATATATAGATATTTATATATTACATGAAGGATCTTCAACATGATCAAGGATCTGTAATGAGGTGATTTTGATGAGGACAAAAGAGAAAAAATTGCATAATAACTCATGGTAATTGATAAGCATTTACTGTATATATATATCATTTATTTTTCATTTCTTACGCGAGCTATGAGTTTCTTTTTTTATTTTATTTTATTTTATTTTTAATAAATTTACTATGAAGTTTTGCTATTATAAATAGATGGTTATATGTATGTAGGTTTTATTTTGCTTCAAGAAATGGTTTAGACTTTAGATATAGTAATACAAAGATTTTTGCTGTAAAGGGTATGAATATATATGATTCTATATATGTTCAATCTAAACATGATTATATATTGTTTTTTAATTGACAAATAATTAAAATGATTGTTCTTTCCCCTATTTTGTTAAAGATGGATTGATTTGGCCTGCAATAGTTTCTGATCATTATGTTGTCTTTCAGGATTTGAATATAAAGCAACCATTTCTGAACTTTTGGCATCATACATGTTTTTGTTTATGTCGTTTTATGTTAATTAACTTCAACTATTGTACTTATCATTACAAAACTTGAGGTCTTGAGGATGTGATTGTTTTTTCAGACACATCTTATATTTTATATCTTACATATATATACATAATAAATAAACATTTAATTGGCCCTTGTTATTTATATATGTTTTTCATATTAATTTTTCTGTCTCTCTACTAATAAAGTGTTTTTCCTTTTTTTTTATTAAATAATGATATTAACAATAATATTTATGTACTTTTTCATATTAAAAAATGCATTTTCAATAATACACTTACTGAAAAAATAAAACTTTTATAAAATATGAAAATTTTCTAAATAGCAGCAAAATATTTTAAATTAAAAAGTATTAAAAAATGATCTTATTAAGAAATAAATTTTCTATAAAAAATAACTAGAAAAATAATTTTCTATAAAAATAATTAAAAAATCAAAGTCTTTGAAAAATCAGATGAAAACTTAAAAAAGTATTATTATTTTTTTATTAATCAAAGGACTTATTTATACATATTGTTGTAAACGAACCGAACGTTTAGTAACATTTCGTGAACCATTCGGCGGGAAGCTCGTTTATGTTCGTTTAGTTAAATGAACAAGCATGAACAAAGGTCGTGTTCGCTTATGTTCGTTTATGTTCATTTATTATAATTATTTAAATGTGTTGTGCATTCTTAAATTTCTTATATTTAGTATATTACCATAATATTGAAGCTATTTTAGTCTAATACCATAATATTTTACTTTATATTTATATAAATGATTATCTCAAATGCTTCATATTAAGAAAAATTGATTTTTATTGTTTAAATAATATATTTGTTTGGGTTCGTTAATAAGTTCAATTCCTTAATGAACGAAGGAAAAATAAAATTTCGTTCGGCTAGCGTTAATGAACCGTTTGTAAACAAAAAACAAACATGAACAAGAATCCGTTCGTATCCGTTTGGTTCGTTTACAATCCTATTTATACGTAATTTAAATTATTTTTACCTCAAAGTATCATTTTATAATTCAAATATATTCATCACTAACCATTTAATATTTTCTTTGTAAAATCCGGTGACGGATCCAGGATTTACTTTTAGTGGGAGCCAAAAATAGGTAAGGTCAAAGCAAGACGGGTCAAAACTTTAATTAAAGATTTGTTTCAAAGTCTTTAACTATAATTTGTTTACAAGTATATATTTCCTAAAATAAAGCTGTGTTGTATGTAAATAAGCAACATGTATCACATTTGATTCCTACAAAAACCAATAAAAAACTCTGTTTATATTATCATGAGGATCACATTTTGATTTGGAACACACAAATCCAAACTCAGTTTATAACAAACCACAGATCCTACTTGAAACTATGAAAAAACAAACTCATAATTAGAGGTAACCGGGTAAGTAAGTCAACTCACAAAAACTAAAAGCCTTTAACAAACAACCCTTATTTTATTTACTCACTAGACTCAATTAAACCAAATAACCTAAGCAATGATGAAAAGGAAATGATGTCATAAGATTACTTCCACTTGTTAACCTTAAATAAGTTTTTACATAAATTTGGTAAATGTTCTAACTATTTTATTTAAATTTCAGACACGCATACCTAAGTTATTTTCAATTTAATATTCAGGATTAGCTGGGTAAGGCGAAAAAGAATTCATAATCACTGATGACCAACAATTGAATATTCACATTGAACCTGCATGATGATATCAAACAACAGTTAAATATTCAAATTAAATGTGTGAAATAATCGATTACATTCATTGTGATAATCGGTTTTGATTTGCTTAAAAGTTTGAACTACATTTCTCACGATTTCAATACTGCATCCTGATATATGTGAGATACTAATTGTTAGTGAAATTGAGAATCAAAAGAAAAGAATTGAAAAAGAATCAAAAGTATGAATGCTAGAAGTTTATTTCTTCATCGATTTCATGAGATTATAGAATGAACAAATATTAACAGAACATTAACCTTCTAATAAATTCTTAAACACGGTTATATCTTACTCAACAATCAAACTATCACAAATGACAACTTAAGTCCCTTAACCTCCAAGAATACACAAATAACAAAACATACCTCACAACTAATGTCATTCAACTCAATGAGATGACTTTTTAACTTCAACATTTAACAATATCCACCTTTGAAGAAAAAGTCAACCAATGTTTAACTTCAAACAATCACAAAACTTCACACCAAACAAAGCCTTAGTAAGCATATCAGCCGCATGATCAAGAGTACCAACACTCTTAACTTCAACTTCCTTTGAGTTAACTACATCTCTTATGAAATGTAACTTAACATGAATATGTTTAGTCCTTTCATGATAAACCTGGTTGTTAGCAAGCTGAATTGCACCTTGATTATCGCATAACACCACAGGTGCAGTAATCTAAATACCAAGCTCTTTAACAAAACTTTAAGCCAAATAGCTTCTTTAACTGCTTCAGTTAATGCCACAAATTCTGCCTCAATAGTAGAAAGAGCTACTATATGTTGTAATGTAGCCTTCCAACTAACCAAACAAGCAAACACAGTAAATGCATTACCTGTTATTGATCTACCTCTATCAAAATCCTTTGCAAAATATGAATCAACATACCCATGAACCAGGCTTTCATTATTACCATTAAAATCAGCACCACCAAAAATTAATCCAACATCCCTAGTGCCATTCAAATATCTCAAAATCCACTTGACAACATCCCAATGTAACTTTCCAGGATTTGCCAAGTATCTACTAACCAAACTCACAGCATAACCCAAGTCTGGTCTAGTACAAATAAACCATCAAATACATCAATGACCCAACTGCTTGAGCATAAGGAATCTTCTCCATTTAAGACACTTCTTCAGCTGTACGAGGAGAATCCTTCTCACAAATTCTAAAATGTTGAGCTAATGGAATGATTACAGGTTTACATATATCCATATTGAAATTATTCAATACCTTTATGATATAAGAGTTTTGAGATAATTTCAATTGTCTCAGACCTCTATCTCTGAAAATTTCTATACCCACTATCTTTCTAGCTTCCCCTGATTCCTTCATGTCAAATTCAGTCATCAATAATGCTTTAACATTTCTGATTTCTTCCTTGCTCTTACAAGCCAATAACATATCATCCACATACAAAAGAAGGTAAACATATCCATTATTTCCACACCTTTTAAAATAAACACAATTGTCATAGCTGCTTCTATAAAATTCATGAGTTATCATAAACTCATCAAACCTCTTGTACCGTTGCCTAGGAGACTGTTTTAATCTATACAAGGATGTCTGTAACAAACACACCTTTTCATCTTGACCAACAACCTCAAAACCTTTGGGTTGACTCATATAAATTTGTTCATCCAAATTCCCATGAAGAAAAGTTGTTTTCACATCTAATTGCTCTAGTTCCCAATTCAAACATGCTGTTAAAGCAAGAATAAATCTGATAAATGAATGTTTGACCACAGGAGAAAAGATTTCATTATAATCAACACCCTCTCTTTGAGTAAACCCTTTAGCTACCAATCTTGCCTTATACCTTGGAGTTTCACCATTTGAACCATCCTTGATTTTATAAATCCACTTACAAGATACAAGTTTTTGACTATTAGGTTTATACACGAGTCTCCATGTTTCATTCTTGTGTAAAGAATTCATTTCATCTTCCATAGCAGCAATCCATTTGTCTTTATCAACTGACACCACAACCTCTTCAAAAGTAATAGGTTCCTGCTTATTTTGTTCTTCAGCAACCATCAACACAAAAGCTGAAATGTCACCTGCACTTCTATACCATGCGGGAGGTATAACTTGTCTTCTAGATTTGTCTCTAGCCAGATTGTAATTGCTTAGATCAACATCAGAAATCCCATCACCAATTGGAACACTTGCTGTGTCTGAACTACTATGGTGGTCCACCTCAATATGAACACCTGGATCAAAATGATCCTGTACAGCTTGTCTTCCAACTACATCGTTATACAACTTATGTTCCTGAAATGCCACCACATTTCTACTAAAAAAACCTTGGGACCATCTCCATCTAACTTCCACAATCTGTACCCCTTTACACCGTCTGGGTAACCCGATACCACACATTTAACAGTTCTAGAATCCAACTTACTTTGATTCACATGTGCATACGCCAATGATCCAAACACTCTAAGACTCCCATAATCAGTCTTTTCACCTGACCATTTCTCCATGGGCACCATCATATCAATAGCTGAAGATGGTGATTTATTTATCAAGTACACTGCCATACTTACTGCTTTAGCCCAAAACCACTTAGGAAACCCAGATTCATGTAACATGCACCTTACTTTATCAACAATCGTTCTGTTCATTCTCTCAACAAGTCCATTCTATTGTGGAGTTCGAGACATTGTCAAATGCCTCATAATACCATGATCCTTACAAAACTAACCAAACTCACCACTACAAAACTCCATCCCATTGTCCGTCCTCAACTTTTTTATTTTCTTTCCAGTTTGAGTTTCAACCATTTTTCTTCCACTCATGAAACCTTTCAAAAGTCTCATACTTATTTTTCAGATATAAGCCCACACTCTTCTGGAATAATCATCTGTAATTGAAAGAAAATATAAGCCTCCACCTAAAGAAGTATACTTCGCAGGCCCCCATAAATCTGTATGGATATAATCCAATATTCCCTTAGTTTTTATGAATTTCCTTCTTAAATGATACTGTATGTGCCTTTCCCATCACACAATGTTCACATAAACCAAATTCACAACTCTACAAAGCAGTAATTATCTCCTGCCTTTTTAATTCTTTTAGACCTTGACTACTTATGTGTCCAAGCCTTTTATGCGACAATACATCATAATTCAAAGACATATCTTAAGACACACACACATCATTCTTCATTACATACGCATCTAACACAAAAGTTATTTTCCTTTCTCGAACCAGATAATACTACCATGGAACCTTGAATTACTTTAGCCTTTCCATTTATTAGACTAACTAGGGGTTTACCCGCGCGTTGCGGCGGAAACCCTGTATCAAATAGGATAAAAACACGATGTTTCGACGGCGGTGGCAACATTACGAATATCAAATGTAGATAAAAAACCAGCTGCAATGGTCGATGTCCGTCCTAAAACAATAAATTGAATCGTCGCAAAAGCAGTTTTAAGATGAAACTAACCATCATATGGAATATGTATAACTAAAAAAGCCAAATGCATACATGATCAAAGCAACTGTTGGTCAAAGGGATAGTTGAAAACAACATTTTCAGAGCTTCAAATAACCAAAAATGCTACAAACAACTAAGAACGTCGACGATTAACCATACAAAACAAAATCCTCTTATGCTTCATTCGATCTTAATCTTCCTGACCTTAACCCCAAAATAATATCAAAAAGTTGCCACCAAAAGTATTATGTTATCGTCTAACTCTAATTAGTAGTAGTTTGTTTACATAGAAGTTGTGTATATACATACAAACTGGTTTTTCGTTGTCATTGCTAGTTTTGATTACGTGGTTTCTTTTCAACAACGCGGCTTTAGCCTGCAGGAAATTTATTTATAATAAGAATATTTGTTTGTTTTATTAATGTAAATGTTGTTTGTGTAGTTTTACCTGTCATCTCGAAGAGACTTCTTTTTGCTGATGTGGAATGTAATAATGCCTGTGTTTGAGTGTCTGTCACAGGAGTGTTAGATCCACTGCTTCTTGTAGCTATGGTTTCAGAGGTTACTGGGTTGATGGTGGTTGAAGGAGTTGGTTCTGATATTTTGTTTACGGAGAAGTGCATACCACCGTAGTACATGCTTTTATGGGCTTCAAGGTGGAATTTTTTGGTTTTGTGTCTAATTGATCGAACAATGTGACAGTTGCGTTGCCGGTGTGATCTGTTATGATCGCTGAAATTCGATACCTATGTTTATCTGTTGTTAGACATGTAAATGGAATTTAATGAGATTATAACTGTAATGCTTACATATGTTTTGGAGAGTTATATTTGCCATGGGTTGGGCAAACCCAGCTATCACCATTTTCATATATTGTTTTTTGGCATCTTGGGCATGCGCTAAAGTACCAGCCTTGGCTTTGGGTAAACTCTGAAATTTGTGCGTCACATGTAAAGTAGTTACCCTGTGTACGGATAAAAAGAAAAGTAAAATTTTTCAATAAAGTATGAACACTTTATTTTTTAAAGTTTGATTTAATGTCTGCAAACCATAAATGAAGACACAAAGTATAAATCTCTAAAAAGATATTATTTGTCAAGAATTTTTAAAAATGTTTGGAATGCAACTTAAAGCGGTTATTTTTGTAGAAGTTAGAATGATAAAGGGAAATAGGATATACTATTAAGTCTTCTTTTCATTTTTGTGTTAGAGCGACAAGTGTTATTGGTATCTCCTGAGTTTGCCGTCGTGCTGAGGTGGTCAATGTTGGTTGTGGTGTTTGGGTTTTCAAACTGTTATCAATGTGTTTATATAAAATTTATTTTTAATGTTTTGGATGTTTATATTTAAGAATTGTTTTGTGTGATACAAACCTTTCAAGCAGAGTGTTAGTTTTGGTTATATGAGGGTTTAGATAAACACATGTTGATGATGTTGTTTGAAGTTGCAAACGACCTAAAAAACTTGGAAATTTGTTAGAGAGTAAGATTATGTTTCTTTTTTTTGTTTTTTTCCCCGGTCGGTGAATGTTACCGTTAGCTGAGAATGTAGTTACTTTTGCTCCTATTACTGCAACAACAGCTTTATCTTTTGCCACTTTTAGCATCTGCCTGTCTAGATTACATAATATCTCTTTCCAAATTGTGACGCGAATTCTTTGATCGCTGAAAAAGGATAGATATAAAAGTGAAGCTAGAAGCAGCAGGTAAAGTAACATTATAACCAAAATCACTATCACATGCATTGGATATAAAAGTGATTACAAATTGGCCTAACGTGTTTTGGTATGCGCTAAACGACCACCATTTTTACCCATTGTTAAGTCTGAACAATTGTACATTTTTATATATGTAAAACACGTAATGTAGATTTGATTGGCAAATGTTTTTCACATATCATTTAGTCAAGGAATTTCCAATTTTTTTCAAGAACTCATTGGTTTTATGTATGTTATCGTATTATTTATTAAGTTAGACAAATACACAAAAAAATCTATGCATATTAGCAGATAATTGATGTTGTTATTAGAGTTTTTTTTTTTAAATTTTTGGGCCTCATTTATCTAGGATCAATAGCCATCATGTAGATGTGGTTATTATATGTATATATTGCGTAGGAGAAATTGATTATGCATTTGCTATTGTATAAAGGTGGTTAAAGGTTTACTGATAGAGCTGGTTGATGTTATTATAACATTTTGTTAATGTGTAAAATAATTTGTTATATAACATAAAATATATTGGTATTAAAGACATTTTGTTTTATAACATGAAATAATGTGTAATAACAAAATATTTTTATGTGCAAAGTGAGCATACATTTTTATCAATTAATAGGTAATTTGTCTCATCCTCTCGCCGAAAACGTATCCATTTTCTTATAACTCTCACATCAATAGGTGAGCCTATACAACCAGGTTTAATGGATCTGATATTTTCAGGTATGATGCCCATTTATCTGTTATAACATTAGAACACAATTAGCACTATTGTATGTAATTTAGGAAACATTAGAAAATGCATAGATGATATAAAAAATGTAATTAGGAAGCACAAATATTTGAGAAAATTCTTAAAAATGGATAATTAACAATGGAATTTATATAAAATTAACAATGATTAAGAGAAGGTTCAAGGTCGGGCTGTAGAAAAGTAAAATTAGGGACTGAAAATGAGCTCCTGCTAGTTTTACAACCTCATTAGCAGCAACACTTTTCAAGAAATCAGAGTAAACATTGTTTTTGGTCTTGTTTGTCGGGACATTATCATCACTGGTTATTAGGGTTTTTAACGCTCTTGATGATGTTGCTCTTGACAAGGCCACATAAAGCTGGCATGGCTAAACACAGGTCTTGGTAGATAAACTCCAACTTTGTTCAATGATTGCCCTTGACTCTTATTAATAGTCATTGCATAGCACACTTTTAGCGGGAACTGTCTTCTTTTAAAGGTAAATAGAAGTTCCTTGTTGTTATGTATAAAGTCTATACGGGGAAGATAGACGCGGTTGCCAACAGAGTTTCCGGTAATAACACGTGCTTCAATTACCTTTGGTAACAGTTGTGAAACTATTAGTCTTGTGCCATTACAAAGACCCGCTCTTTGGTTTATATTCTGCAAGAACATGATAGGTGTATTTTTTTTCAATTGAAGATGATGAGATGGAATGCCAGAAAAATTAAGCATGTTTAGATATTCAATGGGATACAACAACTCAGTGTCGCCTTTGTCTTGAGTATGAGGTATCATAGAATCAAGGCTCAAGTAAGAGACGCTTTCAGTTGGTGTCATACTCATAACCAAATTGTTAATAATGTCAGCAGTATCATTTCTAGGACAGATGATAGCTCTATCTGACATATTAGAAGCTTTTTGGTGTGCAAAGGATGTTGTCATCATAGATGAAGTTGATGATTTCTAGCAATAGATTTTCTGAAGATGTTATTAAAAACTCAGGAGGGATATCGACTGTTTTTTCATCAGCTGGACCGTCTTTATCCACTGTTCCAACTATTCCATCTCCAATAGATAATATCCAACTTGCGAAGTTGGAGGTTGATGTTTTTTCAAATTTAGTTAGGTGAGGTTGCAAAAGCCTCATATTTTCTTTTAGTCTTATAATCTAAAAATTATCCCATATTGATGATCTTGGAAGGGATGCATCAATTATTTCAGCCTTAGAACATTTTGGTTTTACCGGTAATGTTTGTCTAAAGTCACCGCCAAGCAAAATTGGTTTTCCTTCGAATGGTATTTCTGGGGTATAAAGAAGATCTCGTAAGCTTCTATCTAAAGACTCAAAGCATCGTTTGTCGGTGGCGCCTCATCCCAAATTATAAGAGACGTCTCTATGAGCAATTGAGCTAATTGTGTGTTTTTTTAATGTGACATAAGGAGTTTTTGCTAACCTCCAACGGTATTTTGAAGCGTGAGTGAGCTGTTCTACCAGAGGGAAGTAGAAGTGATGCAATACCAGATCCTGCTACTGCTATGACTATTTTACCATTTGAGTGAAGAGCAGATATTATAGTAGTCCATAAGTATGTTTTGCCTGTGCCACCATGCCCATATACAAACAGAAGGACCTCATTAGCAGCTGCAAGGTAAGTCATTACCAATGTATATACCAATAACTGATCTGTATTAAGTCCTTGTAGCATGGTTGTATGAAGATCAGCTAATGACTGCATGTTGTAATTTTTTTCTTCAAGCAGCAACCTGTTTTTTAGCTTCGTAAGGAGAGTTGCTGATGGCAATGGTAGGCTAAAGTTTGATAAAGAGGTTGATGTTGTAGTTGAGTTTAAAAGAAGCTCCAACTCATATAAGAGTAGATATTGTAGATCTTCTTCGTTGACAATTTCGAATGACGATTCAAAATTGTGACTCATATTGTGTGAAAGATCGTCTCCCATTTTGTGCCAATGTTCGGTCCAAAGTTGAAGAGGATTGGATATGTTACAAAATAGTAATATATGGGCAAATAGTAATCTTAGTTTAGCAGCGGCGGCCCAAATAGATGCTTCTGTGAACGTCTGGTTCCATTCCTTGTCATCACCAATTAGACCGAGTCTTTCACAAGCAGCACGACATGTAGGGTAGACAACACATGCGACAGTCCTTATGCTGGTAAAAGATGTGCAACCAACCTCATGTTGTAGTAACATACGCATGAAAAAAAGGTCGCCACATGTTGGATGGACGTATATAAGTCTACCTATTGATGGTTCTTTGTTTGAAAACCTAAGAATCCAACCCCGGCCCGAAGGTTCCCAACGATATTCAGAGAGGTAATCGACATACCGAAGATGTCTACCAGAAGGACCGTTACAATTTTTCTTCAACCACTATGTTAGTGTCGTTTTTCTTGAAGTAGGATTGTTGATGACGTTTTGTAAGTGTTGAGTGTCTCTGAAAGTGATGTTCTGCAAATCTTCTAAATGAACAGCAAAAACTTGTACTGCCGAGTTTCTATGATGAATAGGAAAATCAAAAATTCGCAGGCAGCCTCATGTGGGCAAATATAGCGGCCGTCAACAAAATTTTTTATTTCATTTGTGTACACATATTTTTCATTATTATCGGTAGGATGTGCTGGTAATGCTGTTGTAACGGAAAATTTTATTCTATCAGCTCTTTTAGAAATATATTTGAAAAGATATTTGATAAGCATACTCCACCCACAATATTCAACATTAACGTGAGCGTTAAAACACCTACAAAGAGTACCATTATAAGGAACGACATAGTTGTTATCTAAGGGGATGTTGTTTTTCATACAAGGGTAGCATCATGCATTCTTTTATGAAAAATCTAACCGTTGATGTCGAATCGAGTAGCATTCTCGTAATGTTTAGGGAAACGCTTCGAACAATTACTGTCACGCATGCAAGGTGAGGTAGGACGAAGAAGGCCACATGGTCCATGCAACATCATCATCTTTACAATTTTATATAATTCGGGATGTAGATCTTTGTTAGGTAACTCAGCGGAAATAAAGTTGTTAAAATCTTTTGCAGCTTAAATTTTATGTGGTGAAGTTACCTAAAGTAGTGTGTGACAGTGTGGGAGGCCTCTTTTTTGAAATTCAATAGTGTATATTTCTTTAGGTAAATGTTACATAGTTAGCATAAAACACATAAAAAGTATTATATAAAAAAAAACGGAAATAAATTACCAGTTGCGATATCACCAAAGGGCTTTTCATTTTTAATAAATCTAATAAAATCCTTCACTTTTAGCTGAAACACCCTGGCAATAATATCCGATTTGTTTTGAGTAGTATGGGAGAGACAACTACTTGGAAAGTTGTATTGCTTTATTTCTGGCCACCCCGCGTTGCAATTGAACGTAATGAAGTATTGTGGATTGCCATGGATACGACAAATTGCAAGAGCATCCTGATAATGTTTGTACATGTACCTTGGACTACCGGTGAACGATGAAGGTAGTATAACACGTTTTCCAATGGACTTACAGTCTATATGTGACAATTCACAAATTCCAGGTTAGAATCATAACTCAAAAATAAAGAAAATGAGTGTAAGCGAAATTTCGAAACGAGGCTCCGATTTCAAGATACACTGATTCGAATATAGCGTTAAATAAGAGATCATATAATTTGAACTTTTCAGGTCTTGAAATTATAATGGTTGGAAAGAGCTCGAAAAATCGTGAACGTGGGCGAAAACGGCGCGTAAAACGGAGTTCGTATGCTCATGGAATCGCGAAAACAAAATCGGGTCTAACTAAGGCGGTGGAGGTACGCGACGGACCAGAATGCATAAAAATCTTATTTGCTTGATCAGATTTCATTTCTGGTCGATCAACTCGACTTCCAGACGCCTAAACTCAAATTTTTACCCCCAAATCTCAGTTTTGAAGCCATCCAAACATCCGGATCAAGTTAGGGAACGTTTCTACAAGTCCTGATCAACGTTTTCATCCGAGAAATCCGTTCTAAAGGGTAACGATTCGACCTCTTCTATTAGTTTGATAAAATATGAATTAAATCTAGATTTTAATAGTGATATCATGGTTATTGTTGTTGATTATTGCCTAGATGATGGCTAGGAATAGTTAGAAATCAAGAACTCGACAGGTTAACGGTGAAATCTTTGTTTTTATCCGTTATAATGTCTGATTATCATGAAACCATCTCATAGATCATAATGGTTTTAACCATTTGATTATAACAATGGTTGTGATTGTCCTGATCATTCTTTGGAATGATCAATGACAAGGATTAACTATTTCTAAACCTGGAATCCATTGAGAAACTGTTTTGGTGATATAATCAACAACAATACTAAGGGGCCGTTTGGTTGTGTCTGAATGATTAAGATCTGAATGGTTAAGATGTCTGAATGATTAAGAGGGTCTGAACCATTAAGTGGTGGTGTTTGTTTTAGCATCTGAATGAAAAAATACATTTTAATTAAAAGAACCCTAAAAAAAATAAACTCATCCAGTCGGTCGCACCAACTACCACATTCCCGATTCTTCCCTCGCCGTTGCCGCCTCCGGTCGCCGCCCCCGCCTCCCTTTGCCGCCTTTGCATCATGTCGTCAACCTCAACAACTCATCCCCATCGCCATCGACCTCCTTCAACCATCGGCCGCCGCAATCGAACCATCAGAAACCTCCGTCGAGCATCAATCGATCGAACCATCAATACCCCACCGCAATCGAACCATCTAAACCTCCGTCGAGCATCAATCGGTCGAACCATTAATCCCCTCCGCAAGTGAACCATCTGAACCTCTGTCGAGCATGTGAAAGTCCGCAATCAAACCATCGGGCGTCGGTCGGCTGTGGGATGTGATGCAGCCGGCGGTGGGGTCGAGGGGCGGTGCGGTCGAGGGGCGGTGCGGTAGGCGGTGGGGTCGAGCCACGTTGCAGTAGCGGGGGGTTGAGCGGCGCTAGGGTTGGGCGAGGAGGAGGCCGATTGAAAGGAAGACGGGAAGGAAGACAGGAAAGAATGCATTTTTCTCCATTCAGAGCCATTCAGACTTGGTTCAAGGTTTGAATGGTTCAGACCTTCATTCAGATTTTTTTTTCATTCAGATACCATTCAGACCTATTAAGTGGCTACCAAACAGCCCCTAATTTGGTTAATTTGGAAATGTCCTGATTAAACCAACAAGTTATAAGTTTCTTAATAAGAACCTAAATCATTTTAGGTTCTCAATTAACACACGTTGTGAGATATTAAGCTAAGGAATGTTCTGAGAGTCAGATTAAGCTTAATTAACTCATAGAACTCTAATAACATACAGGTTTAGAGTTCAAGAACTAGTGATACGAACGTTGTGCATTGTTACTGATTTGAATCAACTCAGGTGAGTTCACGAACCCCTTTTTTTTGTATTTTGTCTTTTGAACTCAGGGAATGAGAAAACATACAAACTCATTTGAAACATCTTGTTTATTGTGAAGCTTTGAAATGTTTTTGATACATTTGTGGAACATGAAACCTGACTTGATCAGGTGGAACTCTGAAACGCTTTCGATGCATTTTGTGAAACATGAAACCTGATTTGATCAGGTGGAACACTGAAACATTTTTGAAACATTTTGTGAAACATGAAAACGAAAGCGTTGTAAAACATTTGGTTGAATCACGTGACAGTGGGGAGAACACATGACCGAACTTGTCATTATTTCACGGGATACACATTTGTCGCTAAGTCCCCTATTCTGTAACCGTTAACCGTGGGAGGGGGGGGGGGCGTGATTATTGAGAATATATTCTATTTGTGATTGACAATCCTCGCCCGTGGTTCGTAGCTAAAACCACGACTGGATGTCGAGCGGGCGCTCAATAAGGCTAAACACACAATGTCTTGCGACAAGGACATTGGGAAGGGGCAAACACTGAACTTGTCAGCTTGGTTACGGGAGCCCAGGAGTTATAATTGGACAGTTGGTCAGGAACTAATACACGACATTGTTGGAAGGAACAATGTTCGCACTGGATACCAATGTTTTATACCCAGTTTGGGGCATAAATATTATTTAACTCTTTTTATGCAAACATTTGAATCGTTTAAGATACATTACATACATTTTTAACAAATAAACTTGTGAACTCACCAGCGATATGCTGATTGTTTTAAAATCATGTTTTCTCAGATGCATAATGATACAGGGGTGGAGCTGGGAGCTCAATCTTTGGAGACCTATAGTAGAGTCTATGAGAGATAGACTCAACAGTGTGATACATAGCATAGTATATATGTGTAATAGCATTATATATATGTGTGAAACTCAGTTAAAACTATTATTACATTAGGCTTGTGGCTAATGTAGTTGTAACGTGGGTTTGTAATATAGAAACATATGTGTCTTTTGTTATAAACAATGATTGTGAAACCTTGAAAGTCACACGGTACGCTTCCGCAACGACAAGGGGTGTGACACTATATCACCTTGTGAAATGGCATTCTGGATACCTCGCAAAGACTCACTACAAAATATGTTTTGATTTGCTTGTATATATTCCAGCCTATTTTTTTTCATACATGCATAGGCATCCACCAAATATTACTGGAAAAGACGACCACCGTCTAACAAAACAGAATAACGGTTAACATGGTCATGGATTTGGGAGCTGTAGAACATATTCATTGTTAGCTGACGTCTACGTGAGGAATCCACGGATTGGAGCCGAAGTTCTGGGGACCACCCCGACTCAGCGTATGGGAATAGAAGGGGATATTGTAAAGACATATACATAGGATGAAGCTTACTAATTCTTTTTGGTGAGCCATCTTTACTTCGAATAATGATATCAAAAGTTGGCTCAGAAAGAGTGGTATCCCGAACTATAGCACCCAAGGTACCAAAGGCAGGCATATCATATGTTACTTGTTTTTTTCCCATGATATAAGCGTATTGAGAAATTAGGAACATCCATTTCTGCACAAAAATCTCTAGCTGTCCGCAAAAGTTTAACCAACACATTGCAGCTATCAAGAACCTCCATAAGAGTCTGCACTACAACAGATGACAACAAACCACCATTATTTGAAGCAAAGAAGTGTAACCTATTTACGAGTTCATTTTGAGTGTCGTAAATGCACATTTGCAAGAACCTTGGTCTTGTGTTAGAAGGTGGACATAAAGAGCCAACCCAATGCGATATTTGGCCTTCAACTTTGAACACGTATGGGCCAATTATTTGGTTTACTGATTCATCAATATGTGCCCCGAAAGAAGTCATTGAAAACATTGAATTATAAGCACGAATATTAGTATGAAGGAGCGAATTTCCGAATAATTGTTTTAACGCTGGTGGAGGTTGCATATCAAATGGAAGCCTCACACTACCACCTTTGCAACAAATACTGTATCTTGGACGACGATTACTTGGAGATGCCATAAGTCTTTCCGCATACCATAAGGGAGCACCACAGAACTCGCAAATATGATCACATTGACCCAGATATCGATAGGTGGATGTTACAGGTTCAAGATGTCGGCTGGTTGAGACAGGGCAAGATGGAAAATCTTGGTTAAACTTAATATGATGTGTTGCTGCCATATTATTCTCCTGTGATATGGAAGCAGGCAAAAAAAGATGTGTAGTAGGCTGATTACACATAGGACGCTTTTTAGAAGATGAACAATTCGAGGTAAGAGCAGGCAGACATAGCGTTATCATTTTGTTTTCATGTGATCTAGAGGCAGCCAAAGCAGCCGGTTTAGTAACTTGTTTCTCCGACTGTTGGCCAGAATAAAACACCATTGAAGCTTTTCTTTTACGTGTGTTATTAGATTGTTGCATTTGTGCAACTAAAACCAAGAATCACATCAAAATAAGAAAAACAAATTAAAACAAATACTTTAATCACTGAAAGAGCAAATAACTAATTATGTCAAGCGTAAAACATAAAATAAGAGATAAAAAAAGTGTCATACGTAAGCACAACCTCAATATTCTAGTAACCTATATTAGGCTATAGATAATAATAAAATCTGAAAAGCAGAGACATAATTTAAACATTTCTTGGCCTGGAGAGAAAATAAAGTTGTATAGGCATGGTGAAAGTTTGTAGGTTGGACGAAATTGCTAATAACCTTATTTTGTTGTAACCTATATCTTGATTATAGCCATGTACACACAGGTAGCAGCCCAAAAAAAAGACAATTAGTGATGGCAACCAAGAGGCATTAATCACCAAATCACCATTCATACACATATTGTGTGTGTGTATATATATATATATATTTATATATAAATAAACATAGGCAGTAGAAATCAAAATTGAACAAGGAAAGCAACAGAGACCAAAAACCTAGAACCAAAAATGCAACATAGGAGAAAAAAACCTACAAGCAAGCATCTGATTTAGATAAAACCAAAAAGCAATAGAGCAGAAGAATACCTAGATTCTGAAAGAAGTCGGAGTAGACACAGCCGTGTAATGAGACCAAAAGATAGCAAAATACCTGTCACACCCCCACCTCTTGTCACCTGTTGATGATGTCATTGAGAAGAATGCAGAAGCATATTGGTGATGTCTCAGAGATGAGGGGTGACTTACTTGATCCGATATCATAGCACACAGATTAACTTAAAGTAAATATATTACAAGGATCGTTATTACAATCAACAGTACAATTTACAAACTAAGTTTATTACATGACTAACTTATTTAATTACAAGCGTTTAGAGTGCTGCCTCACCCGGTAGGTCACTGTCTCCCTGCAAAAATATTTAGATTTAAAACGTCAGCACAAAGCCGGTGAGTTCGTAAAGTTCATGTTCAACAATATGATATGTAATACAAGTTCTCACAATGTTCAGTTCTAGATAACCATGGGTCCCGTATCTAGTTCCTTTCGGACATTCTGTTCTTGTTCTATAAGATACTACCCGTCGGTAACATCTTAATGCCTCATTGTCTTAATGTCTATCACAACATTAAGAAGTTCTAAAAACAGATAACAAACATTTACACCAAGGGGAGTTGCAGCTCCCGGCAAATGGGTTGTCAGCCGATAGTACTATCATTGTTTTCTGTTCGGCCCCACATGGGTTCACTAGATACAGTTTAGAAATGAGGTGAAGAGAGTTCGAGAGATGGAAAGAAAATATATTTTGCATGTAATGTGATGAAGAAATCTGATCCATTGCAACGCCCTACTCGTCGCGTACCGCGAAGAGGGTCAAGGAAAGGCTTCGCATACCGCGAAGAAATCCGGAAAATCAGGTATTTTATGTCCTTTGCGTATCGCCAAGGATTCTCATCTCTGCCTTAGTGTACCGCGAATACCCCAAAAGTTCAATATTTAGAAAATTTTCCTTCGTTTTTCAATTCCGGACAATCCGGAACTCCGTTTCGCACACGGTTTTCGCCCACGTTCATCATTTCTCGCATACTATCAACCTGTAATAATTACAATCATCAAATCAACGTAGATTTCTAGAACGATCACATGTGCTCACATCGTTAATAACGTAATTCTCAATTGCAATTGTCACAGTCTCCTCCTGTTAGAGAAATTTTGTCCCGAAATTTAGTGAAGACTTACTTGATGACAATCGTTTATGAGAATAGATATGGGTATTTCGTTTTCATCCGATCTTCTCGTTCCCACATATACTCAGGACCACGTTGTGAGTTCCATCGCACTTTGACAATTGGTATGCGACTACGTTTCAATACTTTCACTTCTCGATCCATTACCTCTACTGGTTCTTCACTAAACTGAAGTTTCTCATCAATTTGAACCTCTTCGAGAGGTACGATCAATCATTCGTTAGCTAGGCACTTTTTGAAATTTGATACATGAAAGACATCATGGATATTACTGAGTTCAAGAGGTAACTCAAGTCTGTAGGCTACTGATCCAATTCGTTCAAGAATTTTGAATGACCCTACAAATCTTGGTGAAAGCTTAGCTCTCTTTCCAAATCTGAAAGTGCCCTTCCAAGGTGAAACTTTCAACATTACTCGATCACCTATTTGGAATTCTAAAGGTCTACAACGATTATCAACATAACTCTTTTGACGATTGCGAGCAGCTTTAATTTGTTCCTGAATGAGTGCGATCTTATCAGTTGTTTCTTGAATGAATTCTGGGCCTATGATTTGATTTTCACCTACTTCCGACCAACAGATAGGTGATCTACATTTGCATCCATAAAGTGCTTCGAATAGAGGACATTGCATACTGGTATGGTAGCAGTTATTGTATGAGAATTCAACCAGTGGAAGATGAATATCCCAGCTACCTCCAAAATCAATCACACAGCTTCTGAGCATATCTTCAAGAGTTTGATTCGTTCGTTGAGTCTGCCCGTTCGTTTGTGGATGATAAGCTGTGCTCATATTGATTTGTGTGCCTAGAGCATTCTGAAGAGTTTGCCAAAATCGTGACATAAATCGACTAACTCTGTCAGAAATGATAGAGATTGGTACTCCATGTCGAGATACAATCTCATTAACATAGAGTTTAGCTAGTCGATCCATAGAATAATCTTCTCGGATGGGTAAGAAATGCGCAGATTTAGTAAGGCGATCAACGATAACCCATATAGAGTCATGATTATGTGATGTTCTGGGTAGTTTAGTGATGAAATCCATAGAGATTGATTCCATTTCCACATAGGAATCTCAGGTTGTTGCAATAACCCAGAAGGTCGTTGATGTTCAGCCTTAACTTTGAGACATGTTAAACATCGTTTCACGTATTTTGCTATGTGTTTCTTCATTCCAGGCCACCAGTAAAAATCTTTAAGATCTTTATACATTTTATCAGCCCCTGGATGAATAGAATACCTGGATCTGTGCGCCTCATCCATGATAATTGTTCTAGAGTTACCGAATAAAGGAACCCAAATTCGGCTTTTGAAATACAAGACTCCATCAGTCTTAGTGTCGAGTTGCTTGTCTAATCCTCTTAACTCCTCAGCAGGATAGTTCGTTGCTTGTAAGGCTTGTTGCTGAGCTTCTTTAATCTGAGGAATTAGACTGGTTTGAATAGTCATCCCTAACGCTTTCACACGTAAAGGTTTGACTCGTTCCTTGCGACTCAAGGCATTGGCTACGACATTCGCTTTCCCTGGATGATAACGAATTTCACAGTCATAGTTGTTTAAAAGTTCTACCCACCGCCTCTGTCGCATGTTCAACATTTTCTGATCTAGAATGTGTTGAAGACTTTTGTGATCCGTGTATATAATACACCTGGTTCCGTATAGATAGTGTCTCCAAATCTTGAGTGCAAACAACACTGCACCAAGTTGTAGATCATGAGTGGTATAGTTCTTCTCATGTACTTTCAGTTGTCGAGAAGCATAAGCAATTACCTTGTCGTTCTGCATTAAAATACACCCGAGACCTTGACGAGAAGCATCACAGTACACTATGAAATTATCAATACCTTCCGCTAATGCCAAGATAGGTGCGTTACAGAGTTTGTGTTTCAACAGTTGGAATGCCTTCTCCTGTTGGGAACCCCATATAAACGGTTGATTTTTCTGCGTCAATGTGGTCAGTGGCAAGGCTATCTTTGAAAATTTCTTGATGAATCAACGATAATAACCTGCCAGCCCTAAGAATTGACGTATTTCAGTTGGGGTTCGTGGTGTTTCCCATTGTTTTACAGCTTCGATCTTACTGGGATCCACTTGAATACCGTTTTCATTTACTACGTGCCCAAGAAATTGAACTTCTCGTAACCAAAACTCACACATTGAGAATTTGGCATATAATTTCTCATGTGCCAAAAGTTCTAAGATTAATTTCAAGTGTTGACCATGTTCTTGTTGGTTCTGATAATAAATGAGAATGTCATAAATAAACACAATCACAAACTTATCCAAATAAGGCCTACAAACTCGATTAATCAGATCCATGAAAACTGCAGGTGCATTTGTTAATCCAAACGACATTACTAGAAATTCGTAATGTCCGTATCGAGTTTTAAAAGCAGTTTTAGGAACATCATCATCATGAATCCGTAGCTGATGATATCCGGATCTTAAATCGATTTTTGAAAAATAAGTAGCACCTTGTAGTTGATCAAACATGTCATCTATTCGTGGCAATGGATAATGGTTTTTGATTGTCAGTTTATTGAGTTCTCTGTAGTCAATGCACATCCTGAATGAACCATGTTTCTTTTTCACAAAAAGAATTGGTGCTCCCCAAGGTGAGAAACTAGGTCTGATAAAACCTTTATCTAACAGTTCTTGCAGTTCACCTGAAAGCTCTTGCATCTCTGAGGGTGCTAAACGATAAGGAGCTTTAGCTACAGATGTTGCACCTGGAATCAAGTCAATATGAAATTCGACTTGTCTCACTGGGGGTAATCCTGATATATCCTCAGGAAAGATTTCAGAAAAACCTTGACTAATGGAATATCTTCGATACGTTTTTGTACAGAACAGTTCTCGATCACATGTGCTAGAAAGGCCTGACAACCTTTCCGTAAGCATTTTTGAGTTTGCATACAAGAAATGATACCAAGTTTCCTACCAGCTCGTTCTCCTTGAACTATCAGTGTATTACCTGACGGTAATGGAATGCGGATCACCTTGTTTTGACATCCTACTTCCGCTTGGTTATCAGAAAGCCAGTCCATACCAACAACGACATCAAAGCTCCCAAGCTCAATAGGAAGAAATTTATATTGAAAAGATGATCATTCAAATTTAAGGAACACCCTTGAATGACACTGTTAGTTTTAATCAACTTGCCATTAGCAAGTTCAATGACATAAGGGGTTTCTAGATCTACAGTAGGAAATGAAAGTAATGATGCAAATTCAGGAGAGATAAACTCTTATCTGCTCCTGTGTCAAACAGAACTGATGCATATACACTATTAAGAAGGAACGTACTAGTGACAATGTTAGCATCATGCCTTGCCTCGGTTGCACCAATCTGAAAAGCTCTCACCCTAGCTTCATTCCCTTGATTGGTATTGTTGTTCGAACAGCTTCTCATAAGATGGTCAGGACTTACACACTTGAAGCATGACCAATTGGTTTGAGTGGTTTGTCGTGGTGCTTTGTTTAGTGGTTGCGCAGGAAAGTTGCAATATTTAGCATAGTGTCCCACTCGGTTACAGTTCAGACAAACAGGACAGGGTACTGTGTGATGGAATGGACACTTGTTGCATTTAGGCGCCTGCCCAGTATAAACTTTCCTCTCAGGAACAGTTGCACCATAGTTCTTCACTATTGGTTTGCTCTGACTAGTCTCAGCCGGAACCTTTGCTTTGGTTTTGCCAAACCACTTTCGTTTGGTACCTTTAGAAACATTCGAGGTACCGACATCACTATGACCCACCACCGTCTGAGTTTTTGTGGACAAAGTACCACTCCTTACCGCCTCATCAGTAAGCTTAGTGGTCAACATAATGGTACGTTTGAGAGTTGTAGGTTCAGCTGCAGTCACCATTCCCGAAATCTGGGAACCAGACCTTTAATGTACTCCTCAATCAAAGCTGCTTCCGTAGGAAATATATTGGGAAGTAAGCAAGTAGGTTCATGAAAACGATCGGTATAAGCTAAACAATCAGCACCGACTATAGAATGATTCCAGAATTCCTCCTGGAGCTTTTGGATTTCAGTGATTGGGCAGTACTTTGACATAATCAGAGTTTTAAATTCGTTCCAGCCCATAGAATCAACTGTAGCTGAGCCCAAAGTTTTAGCCTGGGTATTCCACCAGGTTAGAGCTGATTACTTCAAAGAACAAGCAGCATAAGACACCTTATGCTCCGCCAAACATTGGCTGATTTTCAGTTTTGTTTCCATCTCCTCAATCCACCTTATGAGTCCGGCCGCTCCTTCTTTTCTCGTAAAAGTAGGAGGGTTGCAGGAAGCAAAGTACTTATAAGTACATCTTTGCTGTGGTGGATCAGGAGCAGTTGTTTTTGTGGTTGTTGCCCCGGTGGTATTAAGATTTTCTACGTGGCCACCAGTAGCATTATGTTTTACATGATCATGGTCCCCACCAGAACCTATAGTGATATGTGGCTGGTGTTGTGTTAAAACACCACAAGCTGATAGCTGTTCTCTTACAATTCGTGCTATCATTGCTTCATTTGTTTCAGATCCACTTACACCAGCAGGTGGAACAATATTTGTCTCCAGATTTTCAGGTGGAACCATGTTCGCTTCCGGATCGACATGTGAATCTGGATTTGATTCTATGTTCACAGGTGGGACTTGATTCAGTTCGGGGTTAGCATTATTCCTGCCAGCTTTCTTGGCTGGTCGACCTCGTTTCGGAGCCATCGTTCTGCTCAGATGCAGACAAACTCAGGCCAGTTCAAGAATTACAAAAATATAACCCTTGTTTAATCACATTAATTCAACCATATTCAGTCATACTGAAAATTTATGTCGAAATGTGATTATAAGAAAATATAGTATAACTACATTGATATAGTTCAGACATGTTCTCAGTACACAAAGATCACACAATTGTTCGTAGTTATACTCAGTCCTGTTAATTCAAAAACATATCAAAACGTTACACAGCTCACAACATTGTAATATAGATATGTTATTACCCATGTTTTTGATATATTAACATACAGGACACTGATAAGTTCTCACACAAAACGTTCACATACAGTTCTTTGTTACATTGACACACCGACAATAGATATGTTCTCGTTCAAAAATGTTCTCGTAGTTTTGTGACACATTGCCATACAGGCAATAGATATGTCCTCACACAAATTGTTCTCATAGTTCTTGTTATAGTTCACACAAGTTTGACATTGATACATAGTTCATACATCACATACATTACACATTACACATATAAATATACAAAAACAGCCATTTTATTACTATAATATCAGTTTTATACAATCACAACATTTGCTACACAGACTGTTAAAAACCAAGACTTTACAACTAGATACCGGGGATCTATTTTACATCCAAGAACATCCCCCAAACATCCCACTCTCAACCTATGTGCATGCTGCTGATGATATCTACAATGATGATCCCAAAACATGCACACCCATATGATACCTTACATTAAAAAGTACGGTAAACATGCCAACACAATGGCTATAGTCGCCAGTACTATAGCCAGTACTATCATCCTCGCCTCCATGCTCAATCTCCTCACACCCTCTATCACTCCCTCAACTCTCTCCCTCCCTCAAATCTCTCCCTCACCACCCCAACATCATCACCGTCCTCCTCATCCGCTCCTCAAGAACAACTCGCCATGCGTGTGTGCCTGCATCCAGTGTACTCACCTGATCCATCAACATCAAGTGAGTGGTGAGTATCTCCAACACAGTAGTACGTGTGTCCTCCACAGTAGCATGAGGCTCCTGTAACTCTAGGCGAGTCCCCTACAAATCTATAGTCACCTGGCGAAGCTGCGCCCTAAGCTCCGCCTGCTGTGAAGACTCTCCTACCTCATGTATAACCCTGGGCTCGTCTCTAGGTGCCAACTGGCGTCTAGGAGGAAGACCGGTCGTCTTGCGGGCCTGGCCCCGCATCCTTTTGAGTCCATCCCAAACTGGGACAGTTTGGGGAGGTGGACTCTCTCTCCTGCCTACAGATGTATCATCATCCGATACATAAGGATGTCTAGGTGGAGTGTGTGGTACCTGTGGTGGTGTAGCCGGCACCTGTGGTACTGAGTGAGATGTGGCTGATGATGCCTCATAGGGTCTGCATCTGATCCAGAACTAGAGCTGGGTGTATCGTCCAGGATAACGTATGGAAATCGCTGCTATATATATCTCTCTCCCTAATTGGCCATCGTTGTATACACAAAAGTTCAAATCAGTACCATGATATAAATATAGAATAATAATATTCAACATAAACATGATATGACATCTTTTCCTATCTCAAAACAACTACTCGTCCTTATAGTTATTAATGTTCTGTTTGAATTAAATTAAACTACAACGTACACGTGTTGCAATTTCAGTTATGCTGGCCAGTCATAAGTGGGATTCGTACCACCTGATTATCCAGGCTTAATTCAAAACAAGTTTTGTTCATTAGTTATGTTCGGTGCTCTCTGTGTCACTATTCGAGCCTATGGTTATAGTCTAGGTCTCTAAGTCAACCTAATTCTCTATAACCTGTGGCTCTGATACCACCCTGTCACACCCCCACCTCTTGTCACCTGTTGATGATGTCACTGAGAAGAATGCGGAAGCATATTGGTGATGTCTCAGAGATGAGGGGTGACTTACTTGATCCGATATCATAGCACACAGATTAACTTAAAGTAAATATATTACAAGGATCGTTATTACAATCAACAGTACAGTTTACAAACTAAGTTTATTACATGACTAACTTATTTAATTACAAACGTTTAGAGTGCTGCCTCACCCGGTAGGTCACTGTCTCCCTACAAAAATATTTAGATTTAAAACGTCAGCACAAAGCCGGTGAGTTCGTAAAGTTCATGTTCAACAATATGATATGCAATACAAGTTCTCACAATGTTCAGTTCTAGATAACCATGGGTCCCGTATCTAGTTCCTTTTGGACGTTCTGTTCTTGTTCTATATGATACTACCCGTCGGTAACATCTTAATGCCTCATTGTCTTAATGTCTATCACAACATTAAGAAGTTCTAAAAACAGATAACAAACATTTACACCAAGGGGAGTTGCAGCTCCCGGCAAATGGGTTGTCAGCCGATAGTACTCTCATTGTTTTCTGTTTGGCCCCACATGGGTTCACTAGATACAGTTCAGAAATGAGGACTTATAAGTTCTGTGATAGTGTTCTGTTCTACAGGCAAAATCCTGTGAAATCCACAAGTTCTCAACAATCACGTGAAATCACACAGATAACAGTGATACATATAATATAGTTCTGAAAA
This sequence comes from Mikania micrantha, assembly GCA_009363875.1. Classification (NCBI taxonomy): domain Eukaryota; kingdom Viridiplantae; phylum Streptophyta; class Magnoliopsida; order Asterales; family Asteraceae; genus Mikania; species Mikania micrantha. The sequence goes on along the minus strand of CM018680.1, from coordinate 59,952,289 downwards.
GTTCCACAATGCTACCCTGATGTATATAAAAGAATAAAAAGAAAAGGGGTTCTACGAAACTCACCTGATAACTCAGAAGTAGCAGAATGATACACAACTGATAATAAAGAGGTGATTCTGCATTTATTTATGTTAAATTAGTTACTTATGTTCTAACTTACTGATCAGATCTTTCTGAACGTTCAATGTCAAAGACATTGCTTTAACAGTTATCAAACTGATGTTAAGTATTTAATTAGTTAATTTAATGTTATATCATACAATGCATGATAATGTAGGAACTTACACCGAATTATGTTCCTAATACAAGATTGATGACGCACTTGATTAATCAGAATAATCTCGGATTAACCAAATAGTTGATGTTGTTGATTATAATGCTAAAACAGTTTGTATACAGATTAATGGCTTAGGAATGATCAATCCTTGTTATTGATTACCCAAATATCATGAAATATCACAATGTAGCATTAGAATATGTTTAATGACCATGCTTGACATACTAATCTGACTGTTATCATAAACATCAGATAATCGTTCCAATAAGTATGTTAATGATTGTGATTAGTTTGAAACACTTGGATTTACCTTGCATTTTAAAGATTAATCAAACTAATCACCTACATTGTCATAATCAAATGGCTTAAACCATTATAATCATAGTTATGATTTCATGCAAACCGAGCATTACAATGGATCAAAACAAGGATTTATCCGTTAAAACATCGTGTTCTTCGTTTATAATCAATCCTAGCTATCATCTAGGCAATAATTAACAACCCTAACTATACCATTACGTTCAAAAACAAGATCTAATCAATCAAAATCAAGCTAAAAGGTTAAAACAAACCATTACCTAATCAAACGGAGTTTTGACCGCAAAACAACGATCAGAACTTGTAGATATGTTCCCTGGCTTCAACCACACGATCTGATGGTCTTAGAATTGAGATTGGATGTTCAAAAGTGATGTTCTATGTCTGTAAGGTGAAGAGAGTTTGAGAGATGTAAAGAAAATATGTTTTGCATGTAATCTGATGAAGAAATCTGATCCATTGCACCGCCCTACTTGTCGCGTACCGCGAAGAGGGTCAAGGAAAGGCTTCGCGTACCGCGAAGAAATCCGGAAGAATCAGGTATTTTATGTCCTTCGAGTATCGCCAAGGATTCTCATCTCTGCCTTAGCGTACTGCGAAGACCCCAAAAGTTCAATATTTAGAAATTTTTCCTTCGTTTTTCAATTCCGAACAATCTGGAACTCCGTTTCGCTCACGGTTTTCGCCCACGTTAATCACTTCTCGCATACTATCAACCTGTAATAATTACAATCATCAAATCAACATAGATTTCTACAACGATCACATGTGCTCACATCATTAATAACGTAATTCTCAATTGCAATTGTCACAATACCTGGTGATTTAGAAGTACTCGTCATCACATCAAGGGTAAAATCCGGCCAGCAAAGCTTGAGAGAAAGTAAGGCAAAGCTAATCTAAGAAGTACCTGGATAATGACACAGAAAGAGGATGAAAATGAAGTGAGAAGTGAGAAGGTGAAAACTGAACATTGTAGAAGAAATGAAGACGCGGGAAGAGAAGAACACGTTTAAGACCTAAGGCCTATGCGAAGACCTAGAGGGCACATGTAAATAAAAGGAGATGAATTGTTGGAGTATAATCGAAGCCGAGTACTCTAAAAAAATATGGAATGAAGTAACTAGTTGTTCTAAAGAAACTATTGCCTATAATGTAGAAAAGAAAAATATAAACTGAACAGGAAATGGTCACTGTTCACCAACAATGATTAGTTTTCATAAATATATAGATAGTAATATTCAACCCAGCGCATTCAAATGCACCCAATGAAATCAAATTCTTGGTTAATTCTAGAATGAATCTTACCTCCTTCAATTCTGCTTCTGCACCACTAGCTAGACTATATCATTACAGTTCCATATCCTTGAATTTTACACGGTCGATTATCACCCAGCCTAACCATACCAAGTTCTTCAAACTGTAATTGCTTAAAGAACTCCTTGTTTGAAGTCATATGATACGAATAACCAGAATCCATGATCCAATCATCCTTCGAACTGCACTTAGTAACAACAAGCACATTTGCACTATCATAACCATCTGTAGATGCATCGGGTGATGTGACATCTCGTAATTTCCAGGTCAGCATTTTATTTATTTTAATAATAATTTGTATTATTATTGCATACGTGGCACTAGAATTAGTGAATTTAGTGTGACACATGGCACACCAGTCCAAACGCACACAACAAAACGATAATTCGAGGAATTATCGGAAAACGCACACACGTGTTGTGACAATCCGACATTTCGGATTAACTCCGTTGACCGGAAACTAACGAAATGATACGAAATCGAACAATTTCAAACTAGAATGGTTAGAATTGAACAAAACGAAGTTACAAACATTAAAATTAAGTGGATTAAACTTGTAATTAAAAGAAATGACCCATTTTGACTTTTAAAGTCAAAATTTAAATGAAAATCAATGAGAAATTCAAAATTTGTATTATAAACCTGAAATTAATTGAATTGAATGATCATAAAACATATAATGATGATAATAAACGATTACTAACGGTTAATAGGTCATCAATTGTCAAATTAAAACGATTAATAACCCATATAAGTTGAAACCGTAGCCTTAATTAATCAAACCCATATAATTCGACTATAATTCACCAAAGTGAAGTTCCAGAACACTTAATCGGTAATCTTAGAGGTATTTGCATCCAACAATTTCAACTAAGAAGGTCGGGATCGAAGTTTTGATCGAGAGGACGGCCGAAACTCAAGCCCTAGGCGATCTCCTTCAATCCAACACCAAATCAGGTAAAAACCGATCCATAAACAACCTAAAAGTTTCGACTAAACAAAAACATTTATCAATTTTGTGTTCTAACATCGATTTGATGAAGTTCTAATTCTAGGGTTCATCCTAGAATACGTTTTGGGGGTTTTTAACAAAACGGTTTCAAGAATCAAATTAAATCACACCCAAAGCTTCGGAATACCCTACTAAAAGAAATCCCTATGATAATTACATCTAATTATAACGAATTTCATGATTTTGAATTCTAGGGTTTTCCATGAAAAACGTTTTGGGGGTTTCAAATCAATTGAACTTGCTGTTTAAATCAAACTTTACAGAAAGGTTCGTGATAGTATGTTTAATGAAAACCCTTACTTAATTGTCTCAAACAACTACGAATTTTATGAAATTGATATCTAGGGTTTTCGGTTAACACCATTTAGGGTTTTTGATTTAAACGATCATTAGAATCGAATTAATTTACACAGAGAGGGTCGAAAGAAAACCCTATCATTTTGTAGGTTAACATAAATGAATTTAACAAGTTTGAATCATGAGTTTAGAAACCCACGTTCGAAACCGATTATGACACAATTGAGTGTTCTAAATTGATGATTTGCTCGAATTAAAACTTTAGTGGGACTTGTTTGGATGATTGGAATAAAACCCCTATGGTTTTGGGTTCGATTGGGTTCGAATCGAGGTCCAATTGGGTGGTGTTGGTTCGGTTAAATAAACAAAGGGGAACCAAGAAGGTTGTACTTAAAAGAAATAAAAACTAAACTATATTGCTAAATCTGAGATAGATGGGATGGTTTGGTCTTGGGTTTGTGTCCGAGAGGTTGGGGGTTCGAACCTTGCCTCTCTTGGTTTTTGAATTAAAAACCAATTTTTGATTTTTAACATAACTTCTTCGTTCTAACTCTGATTTAACCCGTTCGAGTTGCGTTGGAACCGTAACGGAATCTGGAACAAAATAAAATGATAAAATTTACTTTTTTACTCGAAAACATGATCGCGTATATTTACGTGTGTTTAAGTTAATTGTATACGTTTATACGATTTAAACAAACGAGCGTAAATTCGTACATGCCATTGTATGAACATTTTAAATGACTTAATATACGTGTGTTGACACGTATGTGACCACAAACATGAGTTAACATTACGAATAACGTGACGTTATTGTATTGACACAGATTATCCGTAGAAGGTTGTCTACGCAAACTCACGAACAGTTGAGCATACTAGTCGCATTCTAAGGTGCGTACATGGCATGTTTTTACTTTTACTGTTTTGGGGGAGAAAACATGTGCAAACAAACGCTTTTGGATACATATCACTTGCATGAGTTAGCTGTTTACTATAAGTGTGCACATAACACTCAAAGTCCTTACACATCGAGCCGTTTAGTTTGCCGTAGTGCAAAGCGTGATAGTTGAAGATAGATCTATTGGGTTTGACAAACCTCACTTGGTAGATTGTAGGTCTACGCAGGTGTTTAACTAGCCAATTCAAACATTACTATTGTTTTTGTTAGACAATAGTGGAAAGGCAAAACATGCAACAGCATGCAACAGTCAACTTCGGTGTCGACCACTTATGTAAATAGTACGATGACTAGCTATCATGACTATGCAATGTGTGATTATGTGATCTGCAAACATTATATACAAATAGCTTGTTCAAACAATTGATTCAAACATTTGTGATTATTGATACAAACCTGTGTATGCACCAACCTTTGTGTTGACTATAGTTGCATGTATTCTCAGGACACTAAAGCACAAGCAAGGACAAGCAGGGACTAGGATGTTGAGTCTCATGCATCAGTTTATGTTTATTTGATGATTTAAACAATTGAATATTGTAATGCATGGTTTTTACAACAGACATGTTTTGTTAACGCTTCCGCAAACGTTAAACTTTGATTTTATGAAATAAGACTGAATTATGTTTGAAAAGAATATAGAGGTCTTTCGCTGTGTCTAATGACTGAGATCCTGGTTTTTCATGCCCTAAACGGTATGATTCCGTTAGTTGAAATTTGGGGGTGTGACACGTGTCTTGAATAACGAATATTGTGAACTAAACGAAACAACAATCTAATTGAAAAACAATTAAGCTTTGTGGGAACCCATAAGAAGTGAAACAACGATAATATGTCGAGAACGATGACCGAAATCATAAAACAATCGAAAAACGGATCGAAACAACAAAATTGGGCCAATTGGGCTCTTCTGGCAGGCGTCGCGGTACGCCAAGGACCCCGGATTGGGCCTTAACGGCACGCGAAGCCTGGGCGGGAGAATTTGAATCCTCCGAAAATCGTCGCGGTACCCGACGACCGATCATCTTCCACCTCAGCGGTACGCGGCGTGTTTCCGGAAACAAACGATTATTATAATCGTGGCGGTACGCCAAGGAGGACCTTTGCCAATCTTGGCGGTACGCGACGAGTCCAAACACGCAAAGTCTTTATAAATCCAATGCTAATCATTTCTGCAATCATTTATACTCAATCTTCTCGACTGAAAATCTCATACCCGGCCATTATCACTCTGTTTCATCACTATTACTCACTTGGAGCTACCTTGGAGCTATTCTTGACTCATCCTTGAAGACTTGAAGCTTTGGAGGAGCTCATCTACCCTATTCCTTCACTTGACCAGCTGCTGAATCTTCCTCAACAACCTCTGGAACGAATCAAGACCCATACAAGCCCCATTTCAGTGATTTAAAGCCTTGTGAGATAGTATCTATGCTCATTGTAATCTAAAATCACCTATACACACACATGCAAGCCAATATGGCTACATGCAACATCAAGACAATCACATACACGGAATTTTGAGTTTATGAACCTGCTATATGTGTTTTGATTCACTGATTTGAGTATTGATATCGATTATTTGGTTATCCTTGATGCTATATTGATTTATTTGGGGTTATTGTCATAGATGATGATTTCTAGTGACATGCATGGATGATCTAAGTAGATTTAGATGATTTTGAAGTATGAATGAATGATTTTTGATGTTATGTGAACTATTTACAATGTTTTTCATGATTGTTATTAACAAGAAGTCGATATTTGGGTTTATTACTAAATATGGAAACTTTTAAAATGCAAGATGATAATGGATGGTGAATTTGTCATGATTATTTGGTTTGAATGATGATTTGTAACTAATATGATAATTCTAGATGTATTGGATTTGATAGAAATGTTGAAATAGGTGTTTTTGAGGTAAGTTTCTAAATATAGAAACTTTGATGACAAACCATATACTTACATGATGATTTTAAGTTATATTAAGACTTGTTGATGATTATTAGTAATCATAGGAACAAGTTAGAATGATTTGATTTAAAATCATTTTATTTTCAAAACTTACTAAACATAGTAACTTTAAATTGGGGATTTTGTGAAAATATGAATGTTGAGCAAAAATTTTGATGGTGATTGACCTAATATACTTTACTATGAGTGAATGAATATTAATACATGGTTTCTGACAATGAAAATTGATAAGTATAGGAACTTAATATAAATATAAACTTTTAAATGAGAGACGTGATTAATTGACTATGTGTGATTAAACGCTATGTGATGACATGAGCATATAGGCTAATTATGCATGCTAGAATAAATGGAAAGTCGTTTTTATGTGAAATTGCTATAAATGGAAACTTACTATAAACAGTAAGTTATTCCATGAATGTGATTTATGCATTCACACATCACATGAAACTAAGAACACGTAAATCCATCACTTAAACTAAACACGTCACCAACAGGTCGTTAAGTCAAACATGGTCAAACACAGTCAACACGACGAATGTAACAACCTAGAGTTGCTTGGACACGAACATGGTCTAGTGAGACCGACACGAATGTGAACACAAACTCATAACACCTATGTGATATAGGTAACCGCTAAAGGCGCACAACTACAAACATTTATAAGACACAACTGTACTACTAAACTCAGGTGAGTTTACAACCCCACTTTTACTATTAACTGTTTTGTTAAACTATGGGGTGAGAATACTATGCAACTGCTTTCAGATATTTGACTGGTATGTTGTAAAACTATTTTCGAGTGTAACTATTATCGCAAACAAGTCCTCATCACCCTTACCGTTAGTTGTGTAACAAACGAGTCGTTATTACGTAGTACTACTGGGTTTGACTAGCCCCACTCGACAACAACTGTGACTAGAGGTCAGGACGAGTGTAATATCGATGTTGATGATGGGTTCAGCGATGACCCGGGGAGGCAAAGGAACAATCGAGTTTCTGTAGGATGAACTGGCACACTTGGGATCGTAGATCCAACAAACTTAACATACCCAATATATGTCTGTTTACTGTTTTTCTATTACTTAAACCTGTGAACTCACCAACTTTATGTTGACATGTTTTCGCATGTATTCTCAGGTAATTGATGATCACAAGCTAGGATGCACTTGGAGGTACACAGGAGAGCCTGCATGCATTTAGTCTTTAAACCTAGGCTTGTATTTAATATGTTTGATACTGACAATCTTAAACCTTGTAGTGTCTGATACATTTAACTTTCCGCTGCAAACATTTTTATTTTCCGCTGTTTAACTATTAAACTATTCCGCTGCTTAACTTATGAAACATTAAATTATTTTCGAAACTGTGTGATTGTATACCTCATATAGAGTCGTTCTATACGACCAAGGGCTATGATTCTGGCCACATCACACCCGCCCGGTTTGTAACATCAGTGCCGGAAACGCCACCAGAACAGTGATCTCTACAGTACATGAACAGTGAATCAGGTACAATTTTTACGCATTTCAGTGTGAATTCATATTCATATCATATACTATTAACATTTCATACATCAAACAGAGAATTCATAATCATTTCGGAGAAACAAGTTCAGAACAATGGTTCTTGAGTCAGATAATTATCTGGCAACATAGAACCATCATGGGATTTATTTGTTAGGATTTTATTATGTATAAACGTATGTGAGGCTTTAAAGAACAAAACAACACGGATGTCGTTACGTGAATGCTAAATAGACGGATTTTTCGTATAGGTGACGATGTGTACGAATAAATCTGAAAGTTTAACGTTCTGAATGATATTCAGTAATTAGAAAACAATATCGAAAAGTATAGTTATCGCCGTGTTCGTACGGGTGACGATTCGAACGAATACGCGTGACGACCGTACGATTCGATTTTAAACAGTAAATTAATTATTTTTGAAAATTTAAATAAATAATGAAAGATATTTAGTTAATTTATTAGGAATCACAACTTAAAATAATATTATAATTTCTATTTTAAAACCGGATCGTTTCGTTATTAAAACGGCGAGAAACCGACGTTTTTACGCGAAACCACGCGAAACCGAACGAACCCGGTTTATTTTCAGCCATTAAATGAGACAATTAATGCCTCATTCAAGACCCACCAACCAGCCACCAACACCCCATTCTCGTTCATCTCACCCTCTCTCTAGAATTCTCACCTTCTCTCTAAGATCTCTCACCCATTTCTCCATGAAATCTTGAGTTCTTGGTGTCAAAACAACCACCATCACTTGTAGATCAAGGAAGTACAACAGATCGGAGCTTGGATCCGTCGAAATCATGGTAAAATCCATATTTTAGTCCGTTTTTTGGGTTTGAAAACCCTAGGATCGGCCCCTCTTGAAACCGACCAAAACCCTTCTAATACTTAGGCAAACTTCACCACAACCACTTAGGCTATCGTAAGAACAAACTCCCTTACACCCCTGAATCGATTTCTTTGAAAAACCATTGTGTGCTCATGGGTTGAACTCGCATAGGCCGAATGAGCCATAACCAGCTCGCCGAATGAGCTCGAGCCTTCATTCGCCGAATGGCTTAGAGCCAAACTAACCTACATTCGCCGAATGGCTAGATGAGTATGAAGCCTCATTCGCCGAATGGCTTAGCTGAGTATGAAACCTCATTCGCCCAGTGCACCTTCGGCTCAAGCCATTCGATCGGCAACCCTCATTCGACCACCCCTCTTCGGTCGTGGCTTTTCTTTCGGCAGTTCCCCATTCGCTCAAGCAAGCTACTTTCGGCCAGTCCTCATTCGGCCAAGCTGACTCGGGGATGACCTCGTGGCTAAAGAGTTGTGGGTTTGAGCTATGGGTCGGCTAAAGGATCTCGAATACATAACACAAGTGGGGTATAAGATAACATACGTGGAATGGGTGTTTATGTATGGGAAACCATGTGAGTGCATGGGATTTATGAGTTTCATGCATGGGTGTATGATTGTGCAAGATATTAATATTAGGGTTTTCTTCATATACACTCGACATAGGATCCATTAAGACAAAGCATGGGTTGTATAAATGTTATGGGTGATTAAAAATCTATTAAAGTAACTTAACACACTTGGGAATTTATTACTAGATCATGTGGATCAAAACTACTATTGAGAATCTTGAGTGTTAAGTTAATCATTAACACTTGAACCCTAGGAAATCAATAAAGACATGTGATTAACCTAGATGGTTTGTTTAAACTATCAAAGATTAGTAGATCAATGAACTAACAAGAAACCGTTTGGATGATCAAAGTCGAATAATGAGCCCGAGGGCGGCCCAATGGGCTTAAATTAAGCTCATTATGGTACTTATACTCATCTTTTAAATTAATTATGTTTTAATAAAGATAAATGACTTATAAATCCTATTAAATTAATTAAATGATTTTCCTAAATAAATATTTAATTTAAAATGAATTAAATTGAAAATGTCCTACTTAAAAACTTTAAATGATTCATGTGGGATTAAGGTTACTACTGTGTAATAAGTTAGACTAAGTTGGATGAAATTCTAGAAACACAGTAGTAATTTAGGACACGTAGTTGCACACCGAGACCAAACCCTAGATATGACGACCACTGAATATACTTATCGTATTCGAATTTCTTAAAATAACTCAGGAACCGAAGATACCTAAGCTACAAAAACGAGTGCGCATTTGTGGTAATTCATTTCAGAGCAACACAGGTGAGTTCATTGTCCCTTTTCTAAACATTTTTGTTTTAAAACGCGGGGCTGAGAAGCATGCGTAAACTATTTTATTTAAATTGTTTACTTAAATGCTTTACTTTATTATATGTTTTACATATATATGATTGTTTATACTCCTAGACTCCTGTCTAGGTAATTATTATGCAGAATTAACTAACAAGTTAATTAAATTACTCATACGAGTAAACACCTTAAATTCTAAGACGCTAAACAAACCCTTAGTCCATCAAGCTCAAATTCAAGAATCTAAATTCAAAGTGAAACCAAAAGAATCAAAACCAAAGATCATGTCCAAGGAATCTAATTCAGTGTGTGATCTGAAAACGAAGAATCATAATCAAAAATCAATTATCATTGTGAAATCATGGAAATTCTAAAGATCAAGATCAAGAGACTCAAGGAATCAGAAATCATAAATGTGTGTGAATCATTGAAATAATGAAATCATTACAATCTAATGAAATCATTAATACTCAAGTCAAGGTGGATGTCAGTTGTATAGGGAATCAAGACCACGTGTAACACACATATAAAGTCCCCTTCAGGTATAGAAGACTCTTGTAGTCAAGCTATACGGGCAACAACGTGAACTATCAAATGAGATCAATATCAAAGTCAAAATCATGAGAATCAAGAGATCAAGAGAATCAAAGGATATCCTTAAAGTCCCTGCATGTACAGAAGACCTTTGGGTCAAGCTGTAAGGGCAAAACATTAAAATGTTTTATTTAATTATTTAATTAAATATTTAACAACTAAGTCTAATTGATTGAGTCAACAACTAAGTCTAATTGATTGAGTCAAATAAGGCCCAATCATCATGTCTTAGTTGTATTTAAATGTTTTATTTAATTATTTAATTAAATATTTAACATTATATTTACTATCACTGTCTTTTGGGAAATCATATATCTATGATGAACTAAAGATAATCAAAGGTAAATCAAGTTTTGGAAATCATAATCTAATTCAGAGGTGTGTTAGGTAAAAATGCTTAATTATCATTAATATCAATGTCGTATGTGGCTTAGATGATACAGGTGATGTTAATGAGGTTAGGGTCTTTACCGAAAGAGGTTTTCAAATCATTTTCAATCACTAAACTATATGAACTCACCAACCATGTGTTGACTTTATTTTTGCATGACTTCTCAGGTGACGAACAGGTCAATTAGGAAGTCATTTCTTTTGGATTAGGACTTCCGATAGAAGGCTTAGCATTTTGGACCTGCATACTTTTGAAGACATCATTATACAAATTATTTTGTATATCTTGTAATTCTATTATATTTAGCATTTCTCATTTATATCATGTGCAATGTAAACAATCTGATCATCACGATTATCACTCACGATATCGCGCCCCGAGAACCTTCCGCCCGTTGGGGAAACCTGATCCTACCCCGCCGGCTCGGGGTGTGACAGATTGGTATCAGAGCCATGGTTATAGAGAAATATAGGTCACTTATTTAAACGGTTTGGCCTAGACTATAACCTAGGGACCCTGCATGTAGAGGACTTAAGACTTAAGACTTTATTGCATTGTGTCTTCTGCATTCCTCGACACCATCACCCGTTGACTCACCACCGCCACGTCCTCCATCGCCTCCTCCTCCTCCACTGCTAACCCAGGCATCTGGGTCATGCACAACACCTGCTTCGGATCCTGCAACTATCGCTCTGGTGACGTTACTGAGTAGCCAGATGACCAATCAGATGAAAGAGGCAATACCGGAGATGTTTCTTCGTCTTCGCAATGAGATCAACAACACTGGTAGTACCTCACACTACTCCTACAAGTCATTCGTAGGATGTAAACCGCCTAGTTTTAGCGGATCTGAAGGAGCCATTGGATTAATCCAATGGATTGAGAAGATCGAGACAACCTTGGACCTCTGCAGCTGTCCAGAACACCACAAAGTCCGCTACTCATCTGGAACATTCAACAAGCGGGCTTTGACCTGGTGGAACGGTCAGATCAACGCCCGAGGAAGGGATGAAGCTATGGGCATGTCATGGGAAGACTTCAAGACACTGCTGAGAACAGAATTCTGCCCCCAAGAATGAGCTGCAGAAACTGGAGGTTGAACTATCCAACCATGTGATGAAAGGGGCTGATCACATGGGTTACACTACTCGTTACCACGAGTTAGTTGCTTTGGTGCCAGACATGGTACCAACCTTGGAGAAAAGAATAGACAGATATGTGGGTGGACTTCCCGCCTGCATTCAGGGTATGGTTGTTTCAGTCAACCCTACTACTGTTGAATCTGCAGTGAGATTGTCTGGGAAACTCACTGATCTGATGGTTGCCTCTCGGGTTCTGAAGAAAGAGGCTGACACTGGTAAGAGAAAGGAAGAGTCCTCAAAGAAACCACATCACCCGCAACACCAGAAGAAGAAGCAGAAACTTGTCAAGAACTACACTGTGGCTACTCCTCTGAACCAAGTAGTTGTGGCACAACAAAATGTGCCCAAGAAACAGTATACTGGCCCACATCCTTTGTGTACCAAGTGTCAGTATCATCTTTCTTTGAGTGTTTTTCCGAATTACAAACATAACATCTTTACTTGAATCTTGACTTAGATCTGCTGAAACTCTTCTGTTTATTTCCTCGATGATCTACATTCCTTCGCTAGCTTCATCTTTCACATCATTTTTCTTCTTTAATTCTTTAGAGTTAAGCGCGGATAACACCTCCTCCATTGTTAAAGTATCCCTCCCAAACATGAGAGTATCCACAAAATGTTCGTATTTTTGTGGTAATGATGTCAAGAATATGATGGCTTTGTCTTCATCATCAAGAACCACTTCTATGTTCTCGAGGTCAAGCACTAACTTATTGAATTCGTTAGTGTGATCTTCAAGAGTCTTAACTTATGACACATTAAAGGTATACAACCTCTTTTTCAAATACAATCGATTAGCAAGTGATTTCGTCAGGTACAAACTTTCAAGCTCCGTCCAAATTCCAGTTGCCGAAGTTTCCTTCGATACTTCTTTAAATACCCTGTCTCCCAGACTCAGAATAATAGCACTGTGTGCCTTTTCTAATACATCCTTCTTCTCTTTTTCATTCATCGTCGCTGGCAACTTTGCTTCACCTCTTAGAGCATCAATCACACCACGATGTACCAATAGAGCCATAATCTTGAGACGCCATAAACTGAAGTCATTTCGCCTATCAAATTTCTCCAATTCAAACTTTGTAGACACCATTTTGAATTTCAATTTGACAAATCGGATGAATATTGTTTCCCCAAATCGAGAGCCGTAGCTTTGATACCAATTGTTAGTGAAATTGAGAATCAAAAGAAAAGAATTGAACAAGAATCAAAAGTATGAATGCTTGAATTTTGTTTCTTCATCGATTTCATGAGATTACAGAATGAACAAAGATTAACAGAACATTAACCTTCTATCAAAATCTTAAACACAGTTATATCTCACTCAACAATCAAACTATCACAAATGACAACTTAAGTCCCTTAACCTCCAAGAATACGCAAATGACAAAACAGACCTCACAACCAATGTCATTCAACTCAGTGAGATGACTTTTTAACTTCAACATTGAACACTAATGAATATGAGAAGATGGAACATCTACCTATCACAAAGGAGCCTATCAAATGAAATTGAAAAAAAGCTTGGGGCCTATCAAAAATGTTAAGGGGCCTATTATTTTTTGAACTATTTTTGTAGGAAAAAAAAATCAAACATGCAATGGAATTGAGTGGGTGTCTCACCTCCACTGGGTTGTGAATACATCCGCTCAGCATTTGAAAGTTCAAGATTGATAATTGTGTGATAGTAATGTTCAATAATGACATGTGTGGTACACGAGTATTAGGTGTGTATATAAAAGAATTAATTTTTGCAATCATAACAATCGATTGTTATATGTCTTTTTTATAAGAATTACAAACTTTGAACCCCTTCAATTGTTTTATTTAATCATAAGGACCATTTTTAAAGGAAATTATGATTTATGGCTGCCTATACTTCTGCATTCAAGTCATGCCATCTAGTTATTAGATACACAACTTTACAATTATCTACTTTTACTCGTAAATTAGGGCTAGCAATTTATAAGATATAAATAATAACACGACATGATTTGAGATGAAATAAAATGAGTGAGTGTTGGGGTAAACAGGTCATAGACATATTTTTATTATTTTGATACAATTAAACACGCATTTAAATAGGGTCAACCTGCTTAAATGATTTATAACATGGGTAAGTTTAAGTAATCGTGTTAACACGTAGACATGACACATTTGTGACTTGTACATAAAAACTAATGAAATAGTCCGATTATTATTTAACTCTCAACATATCTAACCTCAAGATAGAGTCAATAAATATGTTATAAGTTACATCTTTTAATCTTAATTAGTCGCAAGTTATTTGAATTTTTGTATTACTTATTTAACCATGTTAAATGTGCCACATCATGTCATTAGTATTATCAGATTTGTATTATTTAATTATGTTAACATCTTGTCATACATGTCATATAATTTGTTTATTAACTATATGTCTATTCACGCTTGTTTCAACATGTCGTGTTGTAGTTCAACAATCACGTTAACATGACATTCATGTCTAACTAAAACATGTCACGTTTTTGCCACCCAATAATGAATAATCTTTTTAGTCCAATAATACCCTTACCATATATGATTTACACATAGAACTAAAAATAAATCGTCACATCTGATTCATGTATCAAGAAGATCATAGGGCATATAAAAAAACATTTTAAAAAATGCATAGGTAATAGAAGTAGATACTTGATACTAATTCATGTATATAGGTACAAAAAGTAGATGCTCGAACATGATACATGTAATTTTTAAAATAAATGTTGGACATTATATTATATATATATATATATATAGGGTAGGGTTCAAAAGAAAACTCATCACTTTGAAGAAAACTAAGAAAACTCCTACTATTCAATCAATTTTTAGAAAAAAAAATTTCATGATTTTTTATTATTAGCTTGGAAATGTTATAAACAAAAAAAAATTTAATAAAAATATGTATATCACGAAGTTACGTATATGTAACCTATAAAGTTACATATATGTAACTCATATATGTCGTTTACAAGTTACATATATGTAATCAATGAGTTACATATATGTAATAACATGAATTACATGTATTTTTTTATTTTTTTCTTTTTGTTACACTAAAAGAAAATTGACTTTTAGCGGCGATAAAAATCGCCACTAATGGTACCAAAAATCTAGCGGCGACGGGTCGCCGCTAAAAGGTCGTCGCTAATGCATAAAAATCGCCGCTAAAAAGTCGCCGCTAATGGTACTGGAGCATTAGCGGCGACAAAATCGCCCCCAATACCTCCCTGTCGCCACTAAAGCTATATTCCTTATTTGAAAGATTCTGGTTTTAAATTCGCGTTTCCTGGTTTCTAAAAATACAGAAATTATATATTATGGTACAATAATTGATATGAAACACATAAAATTACATAAAAACCAAATTAATCATTCAAATCTTGTTTACAACATACATAAACCAGATGTTCTATAGAGATCTTGTTTAACACAAAAATAAAGTATATAAAAGCTAGACTACATAAATCTTTGAGCTCCCTCATCCGAATCATCTTCATCATTTGTATTTGATGGTTTCTTTTGTGAAGCAAGAAATTGTGAGAAGCAAGAAATTGCACCCATTAAGATTCAAATGTTTCAGGTTTTTAAAGGAACCTTAAAACTGAGTATTGCAAATGTATAATCATTCCCTGATTAAAATCATACACACATATACAAATTATTTACAGATACAAAAATCCTAAGTATTTCATATCCAATTAACGAAATAATCAATTAAACGGAAAAAAGCCATATTGATAATCAACAAACTTAGCAATAATCAACAACCTTCGCAATAATCAACAAAAAAAACATAGAAAAATAAACGAAATGAAAAAAACCTTTGGTAGCAGCCGAGAGCCGGGTGGACGGTGTTTGCAGCACCCGGGAGCAAAACACTAGCCGGAATGAGTAATCACCTGATGTTTCTTATGTTTCTTGAAATACACACTCAAAATCAAGAAATCAATACAGACTTTTAAGAAGATATAACATAACAACAACTTCATGAGAATGAGTAATCACCTGATGAAAAGTCAGATGTTGAGTTTTTAAAAATTAGTAATTTGTGACCAATTATAAGAAAAAGATGTTTCAACTTGAAACCAAAATCATCAATGATTATCTTCTTATATCCAAAATAGAACAAAATATATCAACTTACAAATTGAAACAATATTGTAGTTCCCTTTTAGCAGGGATGGTTGTTGAAAAAAATTGAAGAACCTGTTAGCAGTCAAAAAAAGAAGTGTGAATCAGTCAAACAAAATCAGCCAAAGAGAAAGGGGGAAAAACCTTTTAGCAGGGATGGTTGTCAGATAACCGGTCGGTCAGTCGAAAACAAAATAGAAACGTCACCTTTTAGCGCCGGAGGTTGTCGGATAAGCAGTCACGGCGGCCGGCGGCAGAGGGTTGGAGGCGCAGCGGTTGGCGGCAATCAGCACGAGGAGGTGCCTGCGGTCGGTCGGCAGTTAGCAACGGGGAGCAGCGGCTGGGGAGCAGCGGTCGGCGACAGTCTTCGCGAGGAGCAGCGGGAGCATTCGGTAGCTGCAATAGGGAAAAAATCGTGGGAATGGGGGGAAAATGGGAAAGGAGAGAAATTTCAGCGCCTAAAGTTACCTTTAGCGGCGACCGTCGCCGCTAAAAGTGTCGCCGCTAATGCTAATAAAACATCGACCGTTGGATCAACGTCATTTTTAATGGCCAGATGCGTGGTAGGTCGCCGCTAATGGTGGTGCCGCCGCTAATGGTGGTGCCGCCGCTAATGAAGGTTTTTCTTGTAGTGTTAACAAATATAACCTTATAATAAAACAAAATGTAAAACAAAAACCGAAAAACGAAAAACGAAATTGATTGATGACAATTGTGATTAGTTTTCTTAGTTTTCTCCAAAATGGTGGTTTTCTTAGGAACCATCCCCTATATAATGTTGTACATTATATTATATATATATATATATACTTATTTTATTAATAACCATTAAATATGAAAAAAAAATGTACAAACTAATTTTAACCACATATTTTAAGGGGTATAAAAGTATTTTTTCTTTAAAATAAGGGAAGTTACTTTTTTATCCTTTTAAACTTACGTCTAGAATTGCTTCTTTTAGTTCTAAAGTAACAATAGTTCTCAATTGAACACCCCCTATATATATAGGGATTGAATCATATGAAAACCCAATTTTAGAGAAAAAAACCCTTAAACCCTATGTGAGTCATTGAATTGGAATCTTGAAAATAAATATGTGGTCAAATTAAATTAAACCTGAACAAAAAATTGGGTTTTAAATAAAAAATCATTTTTTATGTGTGTTAATGTATACCACATATTTATTTTCAAGATTCCAAATCAATGGCTCGCATAGGGTTTAAGGGTTTTCTCTCTAAGATTGGGTTTCATATTCAATCTGTATATATATATATATATATATATATATATATAAAGGACGATTATAATACAAATGATTTTAACGTGAGAAGCGTAAAAAGCCATATGAACTTGACATGTGTCATCTGGGTAAGGGGTATTATCGTCAATATAAAATTACAGACCGTGATTCATAAAATTCCGGACTGTAATTTAACATACATAGTCAATGACCAACTGCATAATTACGGATCATATAATCACGTACCACGTTATATGAAAATTACAGACCGTCATTTACATTTCATATCAAAGGAACAACTGTGTAATTACATAACAATAATTACGTACCAAGCATTAAAATCACGGACCACATAAAAAATCGAAAAAAACTATAACAATACTATACTCAAATTAAAGATAATAAAATTCTCTATTTTATGGTGTAATTTTTTATAAAAATAATTAAGCATTTAAAAGTTATTTGATTTTTTAAAAAATGGTGGAACTTGATTCTCCAAAAAAAAGTCAACAAATGTAGTTAATTCCCTTTTTTACCCTTTCAGCTTTAATTCACTCAAGTTTAAATAACATGTGGGGACCACTAGATCTTAACCATTCATTTATTCGATCTAGGGCCCAGATTCCTTCATACCCTTCTCACGTTAATAACCCTTTGTATTTGATCCGACTCATATATTTATATATATTAAAACCAATGAAAATGAATATTAAACATATATATATATATATATAATAATAATAATAATAATAATAATAATAATAATAACAACGTGGTACTTCCAATTTTGGTCAAATTGTGAATAGTAATATTATACACACACGTGCGCGGAAGAGTTCCTTTGAAAATCATCATTTTGAAGAAACTAATAAAGCTAATCACAATTATTACCAATTAATTTTTTTTCTCATTTTTATATCCTATTATTATTAGGTAAGAATGTACAAAAAAGAAAAAATTTTAAAAAAATGTATTTCATGTTATTACATATATGTAACTTGTATGTTATACATACAAATATGAAACTTTATAACTTACATACGTAACGTTTTGAGTTACATATACGTAACTTCGTGATTTGCATATTTTTATTAAAATTTTATTTCTCATCATAAGATTTTTAACCTTATAATAAAAAATTCAGATTTTTTTTAAATTTGTTGGTAAGTATGTGTTATTTTGGTTTCTCCAAAATGATGAATTTTCTTATGAATATTCCTATATGGTAAGGTTATAGTAAAAGAGCTTAAATTAGGCCATGTGTAGTGGTAAAACCCTATCACTCCACGTAGGTGCTACGTAAACAACTAATGCTACACACCTTCATCATGTCACGTTATCACCACATTTGTTATCAACACCCCCTCATAAAACCCTTACTACCCTCTTTTATCCCCTTTCTTCTTCCTTCACGCAGTGACCTCCCTCACACAGTGCCCCCCTCACGCCTCGGTCACACCCCTATATAGTAGAGGAGGGTGCCAAGGGAGCGTGATTTTCCCTCTCACGCCCACTTTCACGCTTTCGCTACACATTACCTTAGCGAAAAGTGTGAGAAGGATTCGTCATTGTTTTGTTATTGTGTCTTTTTGTATGTCATTGTTTCTTTTTGTTCGTCACTATGTTTAACTATTTTTTTCTAGATGATGAACTTTGAAAATAAAAATGGTAAACATCACAATCACGTACTTTTATATGTAAATCATAATGATAAAACAAAAACAAATTCATTCAATACATAAAAAAAATGATAAGATACAATCAAATAGCTAAAAACGTAAAACACAATTATGAATACATATGACACAATAACCTGAAATATATGTTACTAAAATAAAATGTTTTGAAAAATAAAATGTTGAAATAATAAAATTGTGTACTTCTAATATGAAAACATAAAAAATAAATAGCAAATTTATTTAATATATAAAAACAATAACAAAAAAACAAGAAATAAGTTAAAACGTATAATACAATGATGAATACATATAGAACTATGACTTCAACGTAAAACACAATGATGAGTATATTACACAATGACCAGAACGTAAAACACAATGATGAGTATATACACAATGGCATGAACGTAAAGCACAATGATAAGTATTTACACAATGATTTGATCGTAAAACAAATAATTAGTATATATACAATGACATGAACGTAAAACACAATAATGAGTATATTACACAATGTCCTAAACATAAAACACAATGATGTGTCTATTACACAATGTCCTGAACATAAAACACAATGATTGGTTGATGATAAGAAGTATTTTGTGAGTAATTTTTTCTATTATTTTTGTAACATATTTGTGTGGATTTTGTATTTTGCTATTTAACTTATGCTTTGGCAAATGATATATAATACCCGTTCTCGGGAGTGTACTATGATAACCCGCCGCAATGCGCGAGATGTAAAAACATAGTGTTTCTAATTTGTGTACCTCAAAACAAACATTAACAATAGAATTTTCTTCTTTAACTCGCTTCTACTAGCTCAAATATGATGCAAGGGAATATTCCCAAAATGTTCACTATTAACTTTTTTCACCATTTTATATCCATTTAACTTTCATTTGTCAAGAAATGTATGTTCATGAG
This sequence comes from Mikania micrantha, assembly GCA_009363875.1. Classification (NCBI taxonomy): domain Eukaryota; kingdom Viridiplantae; phylum Streptophyta; class Magnoliopsida; order Asterales; family Asteraceae; genus Mikania; species Mikania micrantha. Next base: position 59,932,245 of record CM018680.1, on the reverse strand, counting down.
AGGCATCGAGATGTGTATATGTAGAGGCGCCTGAGAAGGATGTCCATGACGTGTACGTGTCGGATGAACCAAATCCTCATTGAATTTTATTTTTCCATTAGAATGAGTTCGCACATGTTCTGCAGTACCCCCTGTTAATACTCCGCCGGTATGAAAAGTTCTTAATGTTAATTGAGTGCCCGGTTCTCCAATAGATTGACCTGCAATAATACCTACAGCTTCCCCCAATGTAACAACTAGTACCTGACCGGCCGGCAAGTCCGTACGATACGTGTACTTTCTACAGTGACTATGTGTACATATACGATTGTGAACAGTGTTTGTATTAACAGAAATCTAAATACAAGAAACCGTTGTACGTATTTTCGTGTAAACTTAAATACAGTAAGTACAACGTACATTTGAAACATTAGTTGTGTTTATTTAAGTGAAAACTTAAGTACAGTTAACACAACAAATCTTGAGAAATAACAGTGTTCAAACAATTATCAGAAACAAATCGGTTGCGATCAGATATCCATAGATGACAGGAATCAGATGACCGACAATTCAATGTGAAAACTATGTGAAAACAGGATGTTAGTTGAGTCCGACAGTGAGGAAACAGAATTCAAACATAATTCACAGTGTCGTTTCAGAATAACGAACTGACAGTGTGTTTGCGTGGGTGACGATTCACACAAACATATCTGTGAGTTTAACGTTCTGAAATAATGACTGGAAAGTAGAAAACAAAAGTCGGAAAGCAAAACCATCGTCGTGTTCGTTCGAATGACGATTCGAACGAATACGCGCGATGGTGACGCGATTCGACGAAACGAAAACGAAACACGACACGAAACGATAATAAATTTAATAAAATAAAATAAATAACATTTTACAATTTTGAAACTCATCAAATAATTAAAATAACATTCTTTTATTTATTACAATTAAATTACGCGTAATTTTCCGGATACGCGACGAAAGCGCAAATCGAGCAACCGAAACAAACCCGAAAACCCGCGTAGTATATAAAGGTTAAATGAGAGAGATTTTCTCATTTTACACATTCCCACTCTCTCTCTAACTCCATTTTCCGGCTACCACTCCCCACCACCACAAACCACCTTCAAAACCCTATAACTCCCTCATTTCTCAACGAAAATCGATGATTCTTGAACCTACGTGAAGCCCTTGACGAGCTCTACATGAAAGTACAACCGATCTAAAGCCAACTCCACTGAAAAAAAAGGTATGATGCTGTGAAAAATCCAAAAAATAGGGTTTTTGATATGTAGTCGACCCAACCCTTAAAAACCGGTTAACCCCATGTCCACGAGAAGCTTACCTACATAATCATAAACATGGGAACCCCCCAACAGCCATGGCTTCGTGATGATGGTGCTAGATTCAGGTTCGCAAAGAGGGAGCTGGGCGAGGGGAGTAGGCGAACCTGTGTGCGGGGATGAGTCCCGAACCATTGCTGCTACATCAACCGAACCCCTCCCGAAGCTTACTGGCCGAATCCTCTTGCTTGCTCACGAACCCTCAGACCTAGATCTCCCGAACCAGGGGCGAACCATTGCTGGCCGCCGAACCTTTATCAGCCCGACGAACCATTCCCGAACCATACACCTTTAGGCGAACCAGTATGAGTACACGAACCTAGCCATGGCGACGAACCCTTCTCAACGAACTATCACTCTACCAACGATCCTTTTAGTCATCACGAACCTTGGATGCACCGACCGAACCTTCTCACAAGCTACGAACCCTCATGCATGTAGCGAACCTTGTGACCCATAGCCGAACCATGCTCAGCTGCTACGAACCTAAAATAGCCGAACCTGTGGGAGACTAGCCGAACCATTTCACCACCGAACCTATGGCCAACAAATCTGAAAGCAGCGAACCTTCTTCATCTAAACGAACCTTAGAGCTGGCAAATAAACTAGCCAAACCCATGGAAACACTGACGAACCTAGGGGACGAGACCCATGTGGCTGAACCTTGGATTGCCATGCAAGAACCTCGGCCAAAATAGTTCTAAGTCCAGCAGATCATTTTTCAGCCCATTCTAGGCCCAACCTCGTGCGCTTTGGCCCATCGCATTTGGATTAGTTAATGGATGGAGTTGGATCACGTAACTCATCCGGCCCAATGTCAATTTAACCGGCCCAAGGAACCATTCATGACCCAATAGTAGCCCACACACCCCCTTGGCCCAACAACTTGTGGAGTTCATAACCACACAACCGGCCCATCTCTTTTGTTTTGGCCATTTTGAGTATTTCGGCCCAGCAGCCCTTTTACAGCCCATGTGACTTCCCTTGGCCCAATAGAATATTCAATTAAAATGAATTGAAACACTTCGGCCCATGCCCAATGGGCCCATGGTCTCACTATTCGACCCAATAACACTACCCGGTCTACACGGATATCATTCGGCCTCTAATAATTAGTGTCGAGAACAAGAAATAAAAAGGGTATTAATGGGTAATATCCATGTGCAATTTCAATAAGTTTGTATAAAGAAATGGGATTGTAACCTATTTTCAAAGGAAACTTATAATCATTTGTGTTGAAACAATTAATGGTAGTAAATCATTGAATCCTTACAAAAGAATTGAGTTAAAGACAAAGAGAAACGATGTAGATCAAATCCTTGGTCAAAACCTAACATCATACATTACTTGTAAATTCAAACTAACTAAGTGTCAACAAAGTGCAATTAAAGTGAAGTGGGCCGAATGACAACCGATACTTACGAGTGTTAACCAAGTTAAGACCAAAACATACCCGTGCACAACTCACAATAATTGACACTTATGAGTACAAACGATGTGAAATGAATACAGGAGAGTGAAAACTACCACAAGAACAATCAAAGAGCGCGTGCATCTCTTCTTTTAAGCTAAGTCAACCCTACAACAACAAGGTGAGTTCATATGCCCCTTTTACTTTAATCTTAACTGACTTTAAACTCTCGGGGCTGAGAAACATGTTTACTTTTATTTATTTAAAAGTTTGCTGAACCTGTTATTTATACTTTGATTTAGATAATATTAATCTGTTTATTATCGCTTATCATTGTATGCATGCTTGTATGATCATGAGATAACAAGGAAACTCAGATGATTATGATAAACTAATTTCATAATCATCAACATATTTGAATAACATAGTTGTAAGATTATATCTTATAACACTTAGTTATTCCTACATGGGCAAACATTGAGACAATTCATACACAAACAAACAATGAGAACTGTTACAGTGAAACATGGTGACACTTCACAATACATGAATGATTAGAAGATAAAATATCTTCTTAATATCATTCCACATCATAATTGATTAAGTGTGATAAGCTAATTGCTTATAATACTTAATTTACACCTTAAAAACATACTATTGGATAGTATGATCGCATTAAGTACTTCACCGCCATACGTTGCTTAAGAGTATTAAGACTGGTTCTTAATACGGCTTAAGGATGTTATGGTGATCATATGGGTTCAAGCGAATGATGTCATGATAACGTAACTTCATGATGACAATATCATTCGTATCATGATTAACACAACGTAATAAGACAAGCTCTTATTCGACTTTGTTAATCACATTGAGATGCACATCATCCATCGTTACTGTTGTCTAGTAGACTGAGGAATTTATTTTCTCTCATGTCATATTACTAGTAATCGTTTCGATGAAGTCATTGGGAACGCACGGCGGGATAGAGGTGAATCGGGTGCATTGTAATCTGATTACGTGAGGATCACAATGGACTCCTTTTGGTCTCTATACGTTGCATTGAGATTACATTACGAATAGTTAACTAACACTTTTAATAATTTAAAAGTGTAACAACAGTTAACATACAGACAATAGAATAATACAAGGAACAGACTAATTAAATCTAATATCCTTATTATACATAATGGTTATCAATACTTCGGTTTGATAACTACAACGCTATCATTATATTATTCTATTCCGGATATCATAGGTGATCAATGGGACAAACATGTGAATTGAGAATGGAAATCAATAGTTGTATTGCAAGTAGTGTGGAGTTCTAGTGGTGATGTGGTGGGATGTTGGCTTGGGCTTAGTTCCCTTACATATGCCCTATATATAAGCATCACTACTAGGATAATATAGTACTTGTGACTATAACTATTGAGGAGCCATTGGGAGAACAGGTGAAACAAGTAACATACAAGTAACATATTTATTATTGTGAATGTGCATGTGAATGAATCAAGGTTTTCAATTAACTTACTTATGAACTCACCAACCTAGTGTTGACTTTGTTTAAATACATGTTTTCTCAGGTGATGAACAGGTGTAGAACTTACATGCAAGGATTAAGCTAGAGGACTTTTAGAAGACCTAGCTTTATTTTGTTTGCATGCTTTTGGTGACAAGAACAATGAATCGTCTTTTGCATATCTTGTACATATACAAGATATAGTTACATTGATTCTTTTGGTAGATTTACTTGATTAAATTATGAACGATACAGTGTAATTTAATCTTGTAATTCTATATCATGAATGTGTTAGCATTTCTCATTTATTTATCATGTGCTATGTAAACAATATGATCATTTGATTATCACTCATGATATCGCGCCCCGGGAACCTTCCGCCCGACGGGAAAACCTGATCCGTTCCCGCCGGCCCGGGGTGTGACAGATTGGTATCAGAGCCATGGTTATAGAGAAATATAGGTCATATTACTTAAACGGTTTGGCCTAGACTATAACCTAGGGACCCTCATGTAGAGAACACAGGACATTGGAATTATTTGCATACGTTACATTACTTGATCATGAATACTAACCGATGATTTCCGGTTAGGATTGACATGTCACAGGGACAACCACCATCACCACCTCATTCCCCTCTACCTGAGGTGGAAACAGCGACTGCTGCACTAGCAACCTTGATCACTGAGCAGTTGGTTGTCATCATTCCTGAGATCATCAGTAGGATCAGGAGCAATGAAGAGTATGCTAGGACTTTTCCACCTGTCACCACCAAGGGAAAGGAACCTGCGGAAGGTGACACCAATGAGAAACACAAACATCGTTCGGCTAAAACGCGAAAGGCACCTATGTACTACACTGAGGCCACACCTATCAGTCAGGTCATGCCAGACCCGACTGTAATGGGTGGCAAGATTTACAAGGGAAAGGCAGCTCTTTGCCAACGCTGCCAATATCATCACCATGCAAAGGTCTAGTGTCGCCAGTGTACCTTCTGTGGAAAAATGGGGCACTGGGTTAGCCATTGTAGATATGCAATGGTATCACCTCGCGCTGGTGTGTTCTTCAAGTGTCACAAATGTGGGTTGAGTCATGCGCGGAACAAGCCATGCAACCATTGTCTGAACTGTGGAAAGAAGGGACACTCGGTTCAGAAGTGTCGAAATCTTCCGACACAGAATCGAAACCAAGAAGCAGGTACCTCCAATCCTTCTCAACACAACCACCACTGCTACAAGTGCGGAATACTTGGACATTTCTCAAGAGATTGCCCAAGAAGGAAGCCTCCAACAACTTCAACGGTTCCAACCGCATCAACCAACACCGAGGAACTACTCGCCCTACCAGCACCAGAGGTGCACACGGAGTCGAATGACTCCGAAGGTATGTCATTTTAACCATGCGTATTTGAATTGGGTATAGTGTTCAAAATTATATAGGTGTATATTATATGTAGTTAATAATATAAATATAAGCATAGATTAATCAGGTGCCAATTAGATAATAGAACTTAGTATAAATAATACCTACGCTTGAATGGAGAACGATAAATTTCTGGAGATTCATGGAGATCAAGTGAAACGTCATGTCAGAACAATAGTGTACGTTAAGGCAATCAAGATTCAAGATATACCAGTGGTGAAAGACTAGGCGGACATGTCTCCGGATGATTTACCGGGACTGTCACCTGAGAAATCAGTGCAGTTCCGAATCGATTTGATTCCGGGAGCAACTCCTATAGCTAAGTCTCCTTATAGACTTGCTCCATCAGAGATGCAGGAGTTATCTAATCAGTTACAAGAGCTGCTCGATAAAGGATTCATCCGACCGAGCTTTTCCCCGTGGGGAGCTCCGGTTCTTTTTGTTAAAAAGAAGGATGGAACTTTCAGGATGTGCATTGATTACAGAGAGCTCAACAAACTCACCATCAAGAATCGGTACCCGTTACCGAGGATTGATGATTTGTTTGATCAGTTACAGGGAGCACAGTACTTTTCAAAGATAGACCTGAGATCAGGCTATCATCAGCTCTGGATTCAAGAGGAAGACATACCAAAGACGACCTTTCGTACCTGATATGGTCATTACGAATTCATGGTGATGCCATTCGGATTGACGAACGCACCGGCTGTGTTCATGGATTTAATGAACCGGGTGTGCAAGCCGTACTTAGATCAGTTTGTTATCGTATTTATTGATGATATTCTGATTTATTCCCGCCGGCCCGGGGTGTGACACCCAATTCGACCAGGTCGTCATGTGCTGGACTCCGACCATAACATAATTGACAAATACGATACTAACGAATCAGAAGACGCCATGTGTTATATATGGGCTCCTGTGCCCATACACTCTTACGAGCGCCCGTAAAGATTTAAATAATATCACGAACATCGACCCCACTCTGACATGTTGTCACGAGTGGTGACACCCATCTACAATTTTTTTACGAGCACCCAACTTCTATATCAATGAGGGAATCTGGGTGGGAAATCATAAGGTCACCCGATTTTCTTAAAATAAAAATTATAAGTATGACGTTATAATTTTAAAACATAAATTTCTTATGTTACACAAAATATTTATATTTTAAATAGAGTTATATTTTAAATAGAGTTACTATTGTTGTTCGACCAACGTACTCGGCTATGTCTTTCTTCATACCCGGCCACCAAAAAAATCCCCGTAAGTCTTGGTACATCTTATCAGCACCCGGATGCACAGAGTACTTGGTCTTGTGTGCTTCATCAAAGATAAGCTTTCTCAATTCATCCACTGCAGGAATCCATACACGATCCTTGTAGTATATGACTCCATCAAGCTTTGTTTCAAACTGTTTTTCTGCTCCACAATCCAGTTCTTTCTTCAGGTTTCCTAGTTCAACTGTCTCTTGTTGTGCTTGAAAAATTTTGTCGCGTAAGCTTGTCTGCACAGTCATTCCCATTGCTCTGATGCGCAAGGGTTTGACCCGTTCCTTCCGGCTCAAGGCATCAGCTACAACGTTTGCCTTGCCCGGATGGTACTTGATTACACAGTTGTAATCGTTTAGAAGTTCAACCCAGCGACGCTGTCGCATGTTGAGTTCCTTCTGATCGAATATATGCTGCAGACTCTTGTGATCAGTAAATATGGTACACTTGGTGCCATATAAGTAATGTCTCCAAATCTTCAATGCAAATACCACTGCTCCCAGTTCCAGATCATGAGTAGTGTAGTTCTTCTCATGAATCTTTATTTGTCTCGAGACATACGCAATGACCTTGTCCAGTTGCATCAACACGCAACCAAGTCCCTGATGGGATGCATCATAGTACACTACAAAGTTATCACAACCTTCTGGGAGAGATAAGATTGGAGCATCACATCGCTTTCTCTTTCTCCATCACATGAGCCAGGAAGCTATACATCGCTTCTGTAGACACTTTCGTGCTTTTATGCAGGATATGATTTTGACACTACGTTTTGCTTGATCCCCTCGAACTTCCAATACACGATCATTCGCCAATGGAATCCAAAGCAGTTTTTCAAACAGACGACTTCCACTCTATTGAGAGATAGCCAATCCATCCCAACAATGACGTCGAAACTGCCCAACTCCATCAGTATCAAATCGATGGTAAATGTATGACCAGTAAGTGTAAGTGGGCAGTTCCTAAGTATTGTACTAGCTGTGATTTGTTTCCCATTTGCTACTTCGATAATATAAGGGGAGTCTAAAGATTCCTCAGTAGGCGTGAAAAGTCAGTTGAAATAAAACTCTGATCTGCACCAGTGTCAAACAGAATAGTTGCATAAGAGTCATGTAAAAGAAATGTACCAGTGACCACATTAGGGTCTTCGCGTGCTGCAGTGGCTCCAATCACAAATGCCCTCCCACGAGGTGCTTGAGCTCCATGTTGCATTCACTTCGGACAGTCTTTGGAGAAATGGCCTACTTCTCCACAGTTATAGCATCCCCTATTGTTTTTGTTGTGATTTACAGGGTTTGGTGGTGGAGGTAATGCTATAGCAGCATTGTTTGAAGCCTGTGTTGCTGGGGTACGACATTGCTGAGCCCAGTGGCCTAATCGGCCATAACTGTTGCATCTCCTACACTTCACAGTAGCAGGATGATGAAATTTGCATTGTGCACACTGAGGATGCATTCCAACATAGGGTTTGTGTGCAGCATTAGCAGGTGCTGCAGTAACTTGTTGCAAAGGGGTGGCCATCACATAGTTCTTGACGACCTTCTACTTTTTCTTCTGATGATGTTTGGGATTCTTCGACAGTTCTTCCTTAGCTTTGCCCGCGTCTTTCTTCAGAACTCCTGATTTCACCATCACATCAGTGAGTTTAGCTGATAGGGAGATGGCTGACTCTAGGGTCGCAGGGTTTGCAGCAAGTACAATGCCCTGAATGCAGGATGGTAATCCTCCCACATATCGATCAATCAGCTTTTCCAGAGTCGGCACCAAAGCTACCAGTTCATGATAGCGAGTAGTGTAAGTCATGTGGTCTGCCCCCTTCATCACATGATTGGACAGTTCAGTCCCTAGCTTCTGAAGTTCGTGCTTTGGACATAATTCATTCCTTAAAAGGATTTTGAAATCTGCCCAAGGCATAGCCAGTGCTTCTTCTCTGCCTCTAGCTCTTATTTGAGAGTTCCACCATGTTAAGGCCCGCTTGCTAAAAGATCCAGCAGCGTAGCGAACCTTATGGTGTTCTGGACAACCGCTAAAGTCCAGTGTTGTCTTCATCTTCTCTAGCCATTGGATCAGTCCAAAAGCTCCTTCAACACCGCTAAAGCTTGGCGGTTTGCATCCTACGAATGATTTGTAGGAACAGTCTGAAGTAGTGCCGGTGTTTCCACTAGCTTCTCCCGTAGTATGCCCAGAGTTGTTGCCGTGACCTTGAATTCTGTTGATCATCTCCGGGATAACATCCTTCAGCTGGTTAGTCAGCTGACTGCTCAGTAGTGTTGCCAAGGCAACAGTAGCAGGATCTAGAGCTGGAGTTGCATTCGGGTATGGAGGAGGAATGTGTGGGGGAGGAGGAGGTGGAGGAGGTGAATCAGCTGGTGATGGCGTCGACGAGTGTGGGGCTGAATTTTGTGGCGGTGGCAGCAGAGGAGGTGGTCTTCTAGGCGGCATTCTGATCATAACCAAAAGAATATTGGTTAGTGCAGTGATCAAATGCAGAAGACACAATGCAAATCATAAATCCTATGTTCTCTATATGAGGGTCCCTAAGTTATAGTCCAGGCCAAACCGTTTTATGTAAATGACCTATTATTCTCTATAACCTTGAGCTTTGATACCAATCTGTCACACCGCGAGCCGGCGGGCCGGATCGTGTGTCCCGTCGGGCAGAAAGTTCTTGGGGCGCGATATCGGGAATGATAATCGTGATGATCAGATTGCTTACATAGCATCAACATTGAGAATAACTAAAGCACAAATAGCATTAAACTAGGATTACAAAGTTAAATTACAACTGTCAATGTTTGACAATTTAACTGAGTAAACCTATCAACAGAATCAAATGTTTACTATCTTGTAACTGTACAAGATATCAAAAGTGATTCATAACAATCAACAAAATGTGTGCTTTCCAAAAACTACTAGGTCCTCTAACTGGGCATCCTAGCATGCATTCCTGAGCCTTAGCTTATTCATGTACGTCACCTGAGAAATCATGTAATAAAACAAAGCCAACACAATGGTTGGTGAGTTCATATAGTTTAGTATTTGAAAAATAGCTTTTGCAAACCTTTTCGGTAACAACCTTAACCTCATTAACATCACATGTAATATCCAATTCGGTATGCTTATATATAGGGCATACGAAAGGGTCGAGCCTACAACCCGCCCAGACGCCATCCCACCACATACTAAACCACATATGATATTGTTGTTAATGATAGTTAAGCATTTTACCTACCATCCAATCCCATTTCCGTCATAGCTTTAAGCATTCTGTTTAAAAGTTTAAAACACACACAAACAATAGCATTTGCAAGTCTAGTTTTGAGAGTTACCTTTATGGACAACTGAACACCCTAAGGAATCCAGTATCAGTCCATATCGGAACTAGATGTGAATAACATCGGTGTTTTGATAAAGGATTTCCCAAGATGACACAAAGTCAACTAAAGAAAACCAGAATCATCCTAGTCGCACATCACAAAACATGGTTGGACAATGAGGAATCACTGTATGGCAAGCACTGAGAGGCCAATTAGTCCGTTCTACAATAGCCGATAGCTTTAGCATACAAGTTTATAGCATTCACATAGCTTAGCATTTACGTATCTTCTGCACAAGTACTACCCTGTAGTCTTAGCATTTCAAGCATACAAAAGTTTTAAGCATTCCGAGCATTTCAAGAATTCGAGCATAACAAGCACATCAAGCATATAAGCCTTTCTAAGTTTGAGCATTCAAGCTTTCAAAGTTTAGTTTATAAAAGCGTTTCAACATTTTAGCCTTTGCATTCTTTGCACATTAAAAGCATCCAGGGTTTTAAGCAAACTAGTATAAAAGTATGTAGCCTTAGCATGTAGCCTTAGCATTTAGGTTAAGTGTATGAAGCGTTAGCATTTAGGAAAAAGAAATAGCTTTTAGCTTTTAGAATAAGTGTATAAAGCATTAGTACTAGCATTATGAATAAGCATAAAAAAACGTTTAAGAAACATTTAAGCATTTGTTTAAAATGTATAAACATGCGTCTCAGTCCTGAAGTAAGAATCAAAATAGTTTGGAAAGGGACAACGAACTCACCTGTGTTGCTAAGTATGAATCACAACAGATAATGTGTGCTCGTTAGTTGTAGCTTAAGTTTCTTCAAAACCTGAGTTGTTTTAAGAGATTCGAATACCATAAGTCTTTATAATAGACGCATACTAGGGTTTTGGTCTCGGCGTGCAACTAAGTGTCCTATGTTACTAATGAATTTCTAGGATTCTCGCTAGCAAATCTAATACATTACCCGTGTATAACCCTTGTCCCGTAGGTAGTGGCTATTAAACCTTAGCTATGTAAGGTTTAGGGTAATTGCATTCAAAGCCTTTAATTAAAACATTTTGAATAGTTCATTCAAAGTTAAACCATTAAGTTAAAATCATTTAAGTAATTTAAGAAAGTTTATCATCAATTTCATTTATTAAAACCATAATTTATTTTTAAGAAAATCATAAATTAGTTTGTTAGACTTAAGTTAATCTAATTTGATTAACTCTAAGTCCATGGTTAAATCTTAGTTTCTCTTGGTTCTTTCATCATTCGTGTCACACCCTGAGCCGGCGGGACAGATCGTGTTCCCCGTCGGGCGGAAGGTTCTCAGGGCGCGATATCGTAGGTGATAATCGTGATGATCAGATTGTTTACATAGCATCAATGTTAGGAATAACTAAAGCACAATAAACATTAAACTAGGATTACAAAGTTAAATTACAATTGTCAATGTTTAGTAATTTAACTAAGTAAACCTATCAAAAGAATCAAATGTTTCTATCTTGTGTCTGTACAAGATATCAAAAGGTGTGCTTCCCCAAAGTCTACTAGGTCCTCTATCTGGGTATCCTAGTATGCAATCCTGAGCCTTAGCTTAATCGTGTGCATCACCTGAGAAAGCATGTAAGAAAAACAAGGTCAACACAATGGTTGGTGAGTTCATATAGTTTTAGTATTTGAAAAATAGTTTTGCAAACCTTCTCGATAAAACCTTAACCTCATTAACAACACCTGTATCATCCAACTCGGTATGCTTATATATAGGGCATACCCCTGAGTCGAGCCTACAACCCGCCCAGACGCCGTCCCACCACATACTAAGCCGCATAGGACATTGCTGTTAATGATAATTAAGCATTTTACCTACCATTCAATTCCATCATAATTTCAATGCATCCTGTTTAATAGTTTATGATATCTACCCAATAACATTCACCATCCCCTCGGTAACTACCTTAATCTCGTTAACACCACCTGTATCATCCAACTCGGTATGCTTATATATAAGGCATACCCCTGAGTCGAGCCTACAACTCGCCCAGACGCCGTCCCACCACATACTAAGCCGCATAGGACATTGCTGTTAATGATAATTAAGCGTCTTACCCACCATCCATTTCATCTATAGCTTCAGCATTTAGGTTAAGTTTACAACATTAGTGGAAAATGAGAAATCACTGTATGGCAAGCACTGAGAGGCCATCAGTCTACTCCTCAAAATCCTGTCCATGGAGAACACCCTTTTTGGCAAGCACTGAGAGGCCAAAAGGTCTGATCTACAATAGTCCTGGCTACATAGAACACTCCCTGGCAAGCACTGAGAGGCCAGTTGGTCCATTCTATAATAGCCAATAGCTTTAGCATTATGTTTAAGTTTATAGCATGAGTGGACATTGAGGAATCACTGTATGGCAAGCACTGAGAGACCAACAGTCTGCTCCTCCAAGTCCTGACTATGAAGGTCACCCTATGGCAAGCACTGAGAGGCCAACGGTCTGTTCCTTCAAGTCCCAACTATGAAGAACACCCCATGGCAAGCACTGAGAGGCCAATTTGGTATGTTCTACCATAGTCGATAGTTTTAGCATAAAAGTTTATAGCATTCAGATAGCTTAGCATTTACGTATCTTGTGCACAAGTACTAGCTTCACAACCGGTAAGGCAAGCACTGAGAGGCCAAACCGTTGTTTTAGCATGGCAAGCATATAAGCATACAAGTGTTTATAGCATTCGTAGTTGTAAGCAATTAGCATGTATGTATGTAGCATTATCATATAATCATAAGCTTTTAGCACTAACTTTAGCATTTCCCCGTAGCATTAGTAAATAGCATCATCATTAGCTTTTAGCATCAATTTGTAGCTTTAGCATATAGTGTTAGCTTTAGCATTTAGCATTAGCATGTAGCATTAGCATTTAGTATTAGTATATAGCATTAGCACTAAGTATTAGCATATAGCATTAGCATTTAGTATTAGCATATAGCATTAGCATTTAGGATTAGCATATAGCGTTAGCATTTAGTATTAGCATATAGCATTAACACTTAGTATTAGCATATAGCATTAGCATTTAGTATTAGCATATAGCATTAGCATTTAGTATTAGCGTATATCATTAGCATTTGGCATTCGCATGTAGCATTAGCTTATAGTATTAGCCTGTAGCATTAGCATTTGCGTATAGCATTTAGGTTAAGTGTATCAAGCATTAACATTTAAAATAAAGCCTTAACTTTTAGCATTTAGAATAAATGAAATAAGCATTAGTGTTAGCATTATGACTCAGTATAAAAGCATTTATAAATCATTTAAACATCTGTTTAAAATGTATAACATGCTTCTCAGTCCCGAAGTAAAATCAAAATAGTTAGAAAAGGGACAATTGAACTCACCTTGTGTTTGAAGTGGTCGACTAAGTTCTAAACAAGAATGTGCGCACTCGTTGTTGTGTTTGTAGTAGTATTCACGTTCCTGTATTGATTTCGTGTTGTTTGTAGCTTATAAGTATACGTTCCGGATAAATTGTGTGCGTGTAGGTGTTAGCCCTAAATTGGCCAACACTTGTGGGTCTCGGTCATCGTTCGGCCCTGTTAACTTGTTATTGACTTTAGAACTCTTAACTCAATTGGATTAAACCCCTTGTTATTGATCTAAAATTGAATCTGATTTAATTTCATCACAAATAGATTCTAAGTACAAAGACTTAGGTTTCTTTTGTTTCAATGTTATAAGCCCTTTGCATCTTGTAAAAAATCATTAGTAACTAACAATAAAGTTATCCTTGTGAAGTGTAACGTCTTAGATGCCATGATTTGCATTAAGTCTAAGAATCGATCGAATACTTTTGTTTCAACACTAATTAAGTAAGTCGTCTACATTATAGAACTAATTATTAAGTGACTTTGGGCCGAATGATTTTTTTGGGCCCGAAGCTATCTCATGGATTGAATTAACAATTGGGCCGAATTGTTGGGTTTGGGCCCAACTAAGGTCTTAGGCCAAGGGGTAGGTGCATGGGCCGAGTAATTGGGTTGTTGGGCCTTATGAGTTATGTGGGCCGAATCAATGGGCTAGGATAGTTAAATGGGCCAAAGGTTAGGTGGATTAGTTTCATTAAGGTGTGGGCCGATGCATAAGCATTCTGGCCCAATACAATCACGTGGGCCAACCAATTGGGCTTAAATCGATCTCAAAGAGGAATATGATTTGATTTCCAGCGAACCTATGAAATTTTTTTACCTATGGTTCGCCACATGTTCAATAGGTTCGGCCAAAGTACTTTCCAACCCAAGGGTTCGCTTGACTAGAGAGATTCCCACTACACCTAGGTTCGTTAGCATCATGGTTCGCCGGGATAGTGGAAGTTCGGCTAGGATTTTTTTGTCCATGAGGGTTCGGTCTAGTGCAAAGGTTCGTTGCATGGGCATGGGTTCGGCTGGCATGAAGGTTCGCTGTGCATGGGGTTCGGCAGCCATGCATAGATTCGGCCACAGGTTCGCTACTGGACCAATGGTTCGTTGGGTCGCACCGGTTAGGCTGAGGAAAGAGGTAACCACACAGGTTCGCCCAACCATACCTTTGTCTAAGGGTCGCGTCTAGATCTGCCATGTCAAGGTTCGGCCACCTGACAAGGGGTTCGGCCGTGTTATGTGTTCATCAACCCAGGGTTCGTGGGTCTGGTTCTAACGAACCAGTGTGTGTCGTCCCCATCATGCAGCTCCAACTCCTCGACTTGGTCCTTCCTTTACCATTGCCGGCCACTAGTTAACAAGTCTTCGAGAGGGTATTGGTTCGAATTTAAAGTCCAACAACCGGTTGAGTGTGGGTGTGTATCAAACAAACTAGAAAACCCTACTTTTTAAGATATTCTTTTGATCATACCTCGAATTCGGCTGGGTAAAACTCCAGATCAGTTGTACTTCCGTGTAGAGGGAGTCGAGAGCTTCGCGTGGACTCCAAGAACGTGTGATTCTTCCGCCAAGAAACGAGTGAGTTATGATCGTTTGAAGGGTGATTCTCCTTAGAGAGAGAGTGATTGCCAAAGGTTTTAGAGAGAGAGATTTGGAATAAAATGAGATGAAAGCCTCATTTTAGGCTTTAAATACCCCGAGGGTATTCGGGTTCGTTTCGGTTGCTCGGTTTCCCGTCTTCGTCGTGTTTCCGGCACGTTACGCGTTTTTTTACGCAATTTAAATAAAATAACTTTATTTTAAATGTTTGAAAGGTGGTTATTTCTAGTAATTATTTTAAATATCATTTTCTTGAATTATTTATCGAAATATATTATATTTACACGTTTTGTTAATTCTTTCGTGAATTTACATATTTTAATTTAAAATAGTTTATTTTTAATTTATTTCTAATGCGTTTCAAAATTGTAAAACAGGAAATATTATTTTCGATCGTATCGTCTTTGTTTTCGTTTCGTCAGAAAACGTCACTTACGCGCGTTTTCGTACAGAGCGCGTTTTCGTACAGAGCGCTAACTGTACAAACACGATCGTACGTTTCTCTTTCTGATTTTGTTTTCTACTTTTCCGTCATCATTTCAGATCTTTAAACTATCAGATCTATTCGTACAGATCGTCACCTATACAAATAATTCATCGGTTTAACATTCTGTGCAACAACTGTTATAGTTTTGTTCTGTTCATCATCGCATACGTTTATAGTTTTGTCGACTACATCCAAACACTTGCTATGTGCGAGACTACATAGTTCAAACAATTGCAAACAATTACTATGTGCAATGTTACATAGTACAAACAGTTACGAACACTCACTATGTCTAAGATTACATAGCACAGTATGATCAAACACAAACATACACAGTTAGGTGTACTAACTAGGGTTCACACAAACAGTTACATAGAACGATCACACTTAGGTGTGATGTTGCAAACGTTGAACCTTGTGTGTGAGTACACACAAGCACACAGAATGATCAGATATTTCACTAGCACGTACAATTTGAAATCACAAGTAGTTTCCTAACTACTTCTAACATCTAGCAATTTTCGGGACGAAAATTCCTTCAACAAGGGGATAATGTGACAATCCGGCATTCCGGATTAACTCCGTTAAACCCAGAACTAACCGAAACGATACGAAATCAAACAAAATTGAACTAGAAAGTGTATAATTAATCTAATTAAGTTTAGAAACATCTAATTTGCAATAATTACATTTGGAATTGGCCAAATTGGGGATTTTGACTTGTAAAAGTCAAAATTCGGCCAAATGATAAGTTAAAATCGAAATTCGTATTAAATCGCTGTTAATAATAGAACTAAATGCTCACATAACTCACTTTAATGATGATTAAATGTTAATCATTCGTTATAATTCCAGAGAGGATCGAATTGAAGCCAATTAATAGCCTAAATGTCGAAACCGAAGTCGTGGGCTATAACATCCACACAATTCGATCAAATTTTGTCCAATTAAACACTAATACAAGTAAATCGGCAACTTTAGGAGAATAAGCACTCAACAATTTGATCTCAGAAGCATCTATTCAAAGAAATCGATCGGGAGTCGGCCGAAATCAAGCTACTAGTCGAACTTCATCAATTCTAGACCAAAACAGGTAAAGTTCGATCCACACACAACCTAAAAGTGCCGACTAAGTTAAAACTTTTATCAATTTTGTGTTCTAACAAATAATAGTATGAATTTGAATACTAGGGTTCTTGAAATGAAACGGTTTGGGGGTTTTTAACAAAACAAGTTTACAAATCAAATTAAATTATATATGTAGCTTCGGAATCACTTGTTAAACGAAATCCATATGACAATTTAATCAAATTATAACGAATTGGTGGATTTCGAATTCTAGGGTTTTCAAGGAAAAACGTTTTGGGGGTTTTGATGTAAACAAATTTAAAAACCAAATTAAATTACACAGAGAATTTCGAAATCATATGTGTAATGAAATCCCTAAGTCAATTGTATCAAACAATATCGAATTATAAGATTTTTAAATCTAGGGTTCTTGAGTTAAAACCATTTGGGGGTTTTGATTCTAAGGAGTTTAAAAATCAAATTAAATTGCACATACAGATTCGGTTTGATGTATGTATGAAAAACCGTATGTTAATTACACCTAAAAATATCGAATTTCACGAGTTCAAGTTCTTGGGTTTATTATCCAAATCGTTTTGGGGGTTTCGACCCAAATGAATTGGATATTCAGATTAAACAACACAGAATAGTTCGAAATCCTTGTATTAATGAAAACCCTATGAAATTCTAGTTCATAACCAACGAATTTAATAAGATTAGATGATAAGTTTGATGGTTCACGTTCGAAATCAATTGTGACACAATTGAGTGTTCTAAATTGATGATTTTCTTGAATTAAAACTAATGTAGGGCTCGGTTTGATTATTGAAACAAAACCCCTATGGTTTTGGAACTGATTGGGTTCGAATTTTGGGTCAATTGGGACTCACATGGATCGGTTATAGCTAAACAAAGGGAAACCGATCAAATTGTAGTTAAATTTAATTAAAAACCATTCTGTTTGCAAAATCAGAAGTAGATCAGATGGTTTGGGCGTGCGTATGTGATCCTGGAGGTCGCGGGTTGGAATCCGGCCCAACCGGTTTTTTTAATTAAAAACCAATTTTGGTTTTTAATTCGTAACTTATTCGTTCTAACTCCGATTCGATCCGTTCAAGTTGCGTTGGAACCGGAATTCCATTACGAACGTATTAGAATAATAAAATCTATGTTTTGACATGAAACCATAAATCGCGTATAAATACGCATGTTTAACGAAATCGTATATAATCGAACGATTTAAACAAACGAACTTAACACCATGCATATTTTTGTATGTGCATTTCTAAAACTCTAGCATACGAGTGTTGACACGTATGTGATTTCAAACACAAAACGACATCCCGAATAACACTAAGTTATTGTTTAAACACATATTCTTCGTAGAGGATTGTCTACGCGAATTCCCGTGTGTTGATCATTCTGTTTGCTATCAAAGGTGCGTACACGGCCCCTTTCTTATTTTAACTGTTTTGGGGGAGAAAACATGTGCAACAAACACTTTTAGATACATATCACTTGCATGAGTTAACTGTTTACTATAAGTGCAAACATAGCATTACAAAGCCTACATTATCGAACCGTTTAGTTTGCCGTAGTGCAAAGCGTGGTAGTTGAAGATAGATCTATTGGGTTTGACAAACCTCACTTGGTTGATGGGATCTACGCAACTGTTTAACTGACCAAACACACATTACTATTGTTTACGCTGGACAATAGGGAAAAGGCTATCAAACATTGCAACAACAGTCAGCTTCGGTATCGACCACTTATGTAAATAGTACAATGACTAGCTATCATGACTATGCAATGTGTGATTATGTGATCTACAAACATTTCTTACAAACAGCTTGTTCAAACATTTGGTTCAAATATTTGTGATTATTCATACAAACCTGTGTATGCACCAACCTTTGTGTTGACTTGATTTACATGTTTTCTCAGGACACTAAGGCACAAGCAAGGACAAGCAGGGACTAGGATATTGAGTCTCATGCATACAGTTTACTTTAGTTGTTAATTTAAAACATTGAACATTGTATTTATGTTTTTGCAATGGTTACTTTCAATTATTAGTTTTCAAACGCTTCCGCAAATGTTAAACTTTGATTTTACAGTTTTAGACCAAAGTATGTTTGAATATCATATAGAGGTCTTCGTTATGTCTAATGATCTGGGATCCTGGTTTGTCACGACCCAAACGGTATGATTCCGTTATTTGGAAATTGGGGGTGTGAAAAATTGGTATCAGAGACATTGGTTATAGCGAACTAGGTTTGCATTTGTAGACTTAGACTATAACTGTTAGACATTAGACACTTGCTTACACGATAGTTTGTATGCACTTACATATGGCATTCTGTAACAGACATGGCATCATCATCTACACTTACTCACACTGAGGAACAAGTTGTAGCATTGTCAGACATCATGACAAGGAGGATCGAACCAGTGGATGGTACAATTCACTATGGGGAGGAAACACATATTCGACAAAGGGGGAACAACCAATATTGGCAATGGTTTCCTGACCTCATACGCAACTGGGTGCGTGAAGAACGAGTGCCACCACCACCAACTGCCAACACTGTTAATAGCCTTTGGACGTTACCTGCTTTTGGATATCCACTAGAACAACCATTTGCTGCTTTTGTTGCACGTATGGAGCGTGAAATCCGCAACATGCGGGAAGTAGTAGGGATGATCACAGAGTTGCTTGAGAATAACAACTGGCTGACATAAATGTGGGATAACCTAACTGGGGAGTTGGTTAGGACTAACGAAGAACAGGCAAATTTGGTGGAAACGATCTGGATGATGCGAGGGACGATCCTCGAACTCACTGCCCGACTAGAAACTACTGAGTTACGTGTAGCTGTAGCCGAGGCAAGGGCTGAGGAAGCCAATGCACGGGTTGGTGTCGTGGCGATTGAAACCAATATAGTGAGAGATTTGGCCCGGGGAGGCCATGACCCTCATCACTGGGCATATGCGTTACCAGCATGGTGCAGTGACTGGTCCAGCAGAAGTGGAAGATTCATCATCAACTGTTGATCCACCAAACGATGGAATCTAATCATTTCAATTACTTTTTAATTAACAAACTTATATGAGTGGGTTGTACTCATATAAGTAGATTTCGTGTTTAATTGTTTTACATCTCTTTGACAAACAATTGTAAGCACCAGTTTATCATAAATGATTAAGAATTGTTACCTTAATGGTTATGATAGTGTGTTACATTTACTTTATGCATGAATGATGATTATGCGATGGGTGTAGTCTCACTATGTATATTTGTAAATATGAAGATCATGGTTGGAGGAGACATTAACATGACCGCAACGGAAATTGAGGCACTTATTAACACTCAAATTACCGAGACAATCGCAAACTATACGCAAACACATCAAACAGGACCACATGATCCAACGGGGGGACTGGTAAACCCACAAGTGTGCACGTTCAAGACATTCTTGGACTGTAAGCCACGTAATTTCAAAGGATCGGGAGGAGCCATTGGACTTCTTCGATGGATTGAACAGTCAGAATCGGTGTTTGAGATGTGCAATTTTCCGGAAGAAAACAAGGTCAGATACGCTATTGGTACTTTGGAGGGTTCAGCCTTGATATGGTGGAACTCTATCGTACAGACACTCGGCTTGAATACAGCCAATGCCCTTACTTGGAACGGATTCAAAATCCTGTTGCAGGAGGAGTATTGTCCCCGTAATGAAATGCAAAAACTTGAGAATGAATACGGGCAACTCAAGATGAAAGGTTCCAATATTGAGGAATACACTACTCGATTCCAGCAATTAGAAAGACTCTTACCGCACAAGGCAACCCCGCTTAGTAAGTGGATCAAGAGATACATTGGAGGACTGGTATCTCAAGTCCGAGAATTGATCACGTCTGCAAATCCTACCACCATACAGCAAGCTATTCGACTGGCACACCAACTGACTGCTCAAGCGATGCAACGGGGAACATTACCCAAACGAACAGTGGCAGCTAAGGTGGGAGACCACAAAAGAAAATGGAATAGCATTGATTCCAAGAATTTCAGTCAGCAGTCATTTCAACAGAACCGCAAGCAGGAATCCAACAAGAGCCATCACAATCCAAACAATAATCAACAGTCATCGGGAGGGTATAATGGTAGATGCCCGAAGTGTAACAAATATGGATTCCATCACTTTGGGAATCAATGTGACAAATACCGATGTCAGCGATGCAGAAAGATAGGTCACGTAGCAAAAGACTGTCGAGGGAACTGCAGGCAAGCTCACTCAACCGGAGCAACACACAGAAAGGATGTTTTGAGTGTGACTTATCAGGACATTTCAAGAAGAAGTGCCCACAACTCAAGAAAAGAAAGGCTAATGACATAACTACAAAAGGAAACAACAAGAACAACACAAATGTTGTTCGAACATGGCTTTTGTGATTGGAGGACGTCAGGCACGGGAAGATCCCAACGTCGTTACGGGTACGTTTCTCTTGAATTATCACTCTGCCTCTATGCTATTTGACACTGGTGCAGATCGGGGTTTTGTATCTAGCAAATCTTGTGAATTGTTAAGTATTAGTCCTACTGCTTTAGAAAACCCATACACTATAGAACTAGCTAATGATAAGTTAGTTGTTGTAAAGCATATTTCTAAAGGATGTGTTCTTGACTTGATGGGTCAAACACATGACATTGACTTTATGCCTACCTCTTTAGGCAGTTTTGATATAGTCATTGATATGGACTGGTTGTTCAAACACCAGGCTGAAATAGTATGCCATCAAAAGATCGTTCGTATACCGCTTTCACATGGAGAGACACTGTATGTACAAGGTGAGAAGAGCAGTACGCCACTGCATCTCATAGCTTGTATGAAAGCACACAAATGTCTGCGTAAAGGTCATACGGCAGTTATAGCACTTATAACTGAGAAGCCGATAGTTGAGAAGAATATAGAAGACACCCCAGTAGTTTGTGAATTTCCTGAAGTATTTCTAGAAGACCTACCGGGATTACTGCCTATCAGGCAGGCAGAATTTCGAATCGACCTTACACCAGACGCAACACCGATAGCTAGGGTGCCTTATCGACTTGCACCGTCTGAAATGCAAGGGTTGTCCACACAACTGTAAGAGTTGTTGGATAAGGGCTTCATACGACCTAGTTTTCCAGCGTGGGGAGCTCCAAAAGGGACGGTGTAACATCACTGTACTTTCGGTTGTCCGTACGTCCGTACATTCGTACGAATGTACTGTTACGACCGGAGATTTATAATTATTAATGATGATGAAATGATTGATTGACATTACTGATATTATCACTGTTGCTGGTATGCAGGTTTATAATATATTATACGCGTAAACCTTGGGAAGTTTAGTTGAAACTTAACTAAACATACCCATAGAGTTTATCGCAGTGCTAATACTGATGATAGTAGATTATTGGTTTGAGAACGGATTTGGATGGAATTGGGAATTGGTTATGGTCTGGTTGCTAAACGTAGTCAAGGACCCATGGACATGGTTTATCGAAATAGCGGTGGGACGGTGGCTAGGGCAGTTGCGACTGACCCTTACATATGCCCTATATATATGCATATTTCGGTCTATCATGGATGTGTCAGTGGCTAGGGTTTAGTGGGTTTTGGTTTGGGAAGATGATAATATTAAAGATAATAAATAATGGGAATAAATTACGCGAAGTGAGATTACGAATATTAATTAAACGCGAGTATTGATTCAGAAACATTAACTTAATAATGTATTCGCGTGGGTGACGATTCACACGAATATGATTATTAAGAATAATGTTCTAAAACGATATTCCATAAATTATAGATCAAATCGAAATACGGTACGAGCATCGGATTCGCAAAGGTGACGATCTTTACGAATACGTACGCGAGTAACGCGTTTCGACGAGATAATTAAATAATATCAAACGATATTAATTTAATAAATTAAAACTAAAAATATTTATTAGGAATCACAACTTAAATTAAATTGGAATAATTTGATTTATTAAATAATTATTTAACGATAATAAAACGAAAGCGATTTACGAAACAATTTATTTAAACTTATTTTATTTAAGCAAAACCAATTTATTTAAAATGATTTATTGTTTAAATATGCTATGCCAGAAAAACCGAGCGTGTTATTACATTTCACGCGTATTAAACGAGACATATTACGAGACAAAGATTATTTAGAAATCAAGATAATTAATGAAACCATATTATTTAAACACTTTATATTTTAAATATGTTTAGCGAGTAAAACCGAGTAGTTTATTTTGTTATCGCGATAAAAACGAGACCGGACAGTGGGAAACGACACGCGATATAAGGAAGAACCTTTCTTCTTCTTCCTCATAACACACAAACCCTCTCTCTCTAACCTACTCAAATTCGTCACCCTCACTACCTCCATCTTCTCTCTAACTTTTCAAGCTCGTTTCTTGACGGAATCACGTGATTCTTGGCCCTAAACGACCACAAGAACAAGGAGAACAAGGAAGTACAGGAAGATCTCGAGTTGGAATCACGAATCGAGGTAAATCTGAGTATTACTTTTCGGTTTTGGGTAGAAACTCCATTTCGAACGTAGTGATCAACTTTTACATTATATATGGGTGTCGTGTGTGTTAATCGAGTAGTAAATACCTCTGATGGACCTCAAACGAATCTGGGATGGTTAGGGCTTGATATTGATGATGAACAGATCAAGAAGCTTGCAGGTTCGTGGGATGTTGCTGGCGACCGAACCCTTGCGAACCTAGGTCTCTCTTGGCGAACCTTCTTTGGGCGGGAAACTATAAGGGCCGAACCTTGGGTCTTGGGCGAACCTTCAACCTAGCCGAGCCTTTGGCTCACGAATATTGGCCAAGCCACGAACCATACATGACCGAACACAGCTGCTCACGAACCCTAATATGGCGAACCTAGAACCATTCGGTTGCCACGAACCATGTTGATCTACGAACCTTGGGGCTGAGTCTTGATGCCGAACCCTAACCCTTTAGTGGACCGAACCTGTTACATCACATGCACGAACCTTATTGGTCGACGAACTTTAAGGAGCCGAACCCTAGCCATTCACGAACCCTACTTATTCTCTTGGCCGAACCATTGAAGGAATTATGCTATTGCCGAACCCTGTGGTCAACCTTAGCCACGAACCTTATGCTCCACGAACCATGCAACATGCCTTGTTGGCCGAACCTTGCTTGCCACTTGGGCCGAACCATGGAATAACGAACCTAGTGTAATAAGAAACGAACCCTAGGCCATAACCCTAAAAGGTTCGCTGGTCCTAGGGTGACAAGAACCTAAATTCGTTTAACAAGGGGCTAAGGACCAACGGGGGAATATAATTGAGTAGGTATGCATATACATATATGTATGTATAACCATGCATGCAAGAGGACTTTGATTGCCACCTTTCCGTAATAATATCACCCTTAAATTATGAGA
The DNA here is from genome assembly GCA_009363875.1 of Mikania micrantha. Lineage (NCBI taxonomy): Eukaryota > Viridiplantae > Streptophyta > Magnoliopsida > Asterales > Asteraceae > Mikania > Mikania micrantha. Next base: position 59,907,941 of record CM018680.1, on the reverse strand, counting down.
TGTTATAATGAGAATGTTTCTGAAAATAACTTAAGTGAAATCATTTAAAACCATAAAAATTAATTTTGATAACTTGATATAGGTGGTTAAGAGACTTAATTATGCATGCATGGATATAAAAGTGTACTTAAAGTATAAGGACGATACCTTTATGAGTGTGAACTTTTAAATTGTAAATTTAAGGCCCTCATATATTGAGCAATTGAAGCTAACAAGTTTAAAGCACAATTGTAGGTGAAATATTTATAAACCCTAAATGTCACTACCTAACTTAGAAACAAATAGAACTAAGTTAATAAGGTATTTATGGGTTTAAAGTAAATCGCGATGGATATTCAATACTAATAAAAAACGCATGTATTTATAAACACGATCATATTTTAAATTTACAGATCTTTGAGTTGACTTGAGTTACATACGCGAGCGCGCATAATACGATAATACATATTCTAAGGACTTCAGGTGAGTTCTCATAACCTCCCTTTCTTTAAACTGTTTTAGTTTTAAAACTCGGAGGTGAAACATGTATAACGGTTTAAATATTATTTTGATAACACAAGGATATTACCTGTTTATCATTATGATATTCATTTTTACGGATTATCACTGATTATTACATATCCGTGTAAATATTGTCATTGACTTCGGTCAATAACAAAGATTACATGTATTGTCACGTGGATGGTTTCCACATCCGTGAATCATTACTTTTAACTTCGGTTAATTGTTTTGACTTCATGTATTGTCACGTGGATGGTTTCCACATCCGTGAATCATTGCCTTTGACTTCGGTCAATTGCTTTGACTACATGTATTGTCACGTGGTTAGCGACCACTCCATGAATTATGTATTTAACTTATGTTAATTACATAATGATCATGTATAGTCACGAATATTATTTGAGAATATAATTGATGAGATTGGTTGATTTGTTTGTGGATTGATTATCTATGTTTGACTATGATTATTTGTGATTGATTTTGACTGATTGGTTATGTGATTATGTGATTGTGTATGTGTTTGGCTGTTGAGTTGGGGGTTTGGATGGATTATCTCATACAGGTATTATTATTCTGGATTTTCTCTGAAAATCATAAGCATTTATACTTGTCTTATCTAAACTTTTTATAAACCATTTTTAAACTTAAACTTTTAAATTCATTTTATAAAACCCTTTTTAGTATAAGAACTTATGATTACTCACCAACTACTTTGTAGTTGACACTTGATTTTCTTACATGTTTCAAGAGATGGAGACAAGTAGGATGAAGAGGATGATCTCTTCTATTTTGGACATCATCATATAGGATCTTAGACTTAGCTAATTAACTAAAATTCTGGCGATTAGAGTTTAGTTAGTTTAGCTAATTCTTTTCTGTAATTGATGTACTTAATTCATGACGAACATGATTTTTGTGTAATTATTTTGGTTGATTGAATGATATATGATGATTTGATTTAGATGCCCACGAGCTTTTGAACAATCTACACATCCCTCGTGGCATCCCGACGTTTCCGCCATCGGTCGGGGTGTTACAGACGGGACTTTCCGTATGTGTATCGATTACCGGGAACTTAACAAGGTTACCATCAAAAATCCGTATCTGTTACCTAGAATTGATGATCTGTTTGATCAGTTGCAAGGTTCGAGTTACTACTCGAAGATTGATCTCAGATCGGGTTACCATCAACTCAGAGTCCAGGAGGAGGATATTCCTAAGACAGCATTTAGAACGCGCTATGGCCATTATGAGTTTTTGGTCATGCCATTTGGGTTGACAAACGCTCCAGCTGTATTCATGGATCTCATGAATCGTTTTTGTAAACCTTACCTTGATAAGTTTGTCATTATTTTCATTAATGACATTCTCATCTATTCTCAGACTGAAGAGGAGCATGCTGAACATCTTCGATTGCTATTGGAATTACTGAAACATGAACAATTGTACGCTAAGTTCTCGAAATGTGACTTCTGGATGCGAGAAGTTCAATTCTTGGGTCATATAGTCAATGAAAAGGGCATACATGTTGATCCAACGAAAATTGAAGCGATTAAGAATTGGGACGCTCCAAAGACCCCTACCGAGGTACGACAATTCCTTGGTTTGGCGGGTTACTACCGACGATTCATTGAGGGATTCTCAGAGATCGTTCAACCACTTACAGCGCTTACGCACAAAGGAACGAAGTATAACTGGACGGATAAACAGGAAGTTGCATTCCAGCTATGGAAACAGAAACTCTGCAGTGCACCGATTCTGTCCTTACCGGAAGGAACAGAAGACTTTGTGGTGTATTGTGATGCATCTGCACAGGGTTTGGGATGTGTGTTAATGTAGTGTGATAAAGTGATTGTTTACGTTTCAAGGCAACTGAGACCACACGAAAAGAATTACACTGCTCACGACTTGGAGTTAGGAGCAGTGGTTTTTGCTTTGAAAATTGGAGGCATTACTTATATGGAACCAAGTGTACCATTTACACTGATCATAAGAGTTTGCAACATATCTTTGATCAGAAGGAGCTTAATATGAGACAAAGACGATGGGTCGACTTGTTGAATGACTACGAATATGTAATCAAGTATCACCCGGGAAAAGCTAATGTGGTAGCTGATGCTTTAAGCAGAAAAGACATATCAACAAGACGGGTTCGCGCACTTATGATGACGATACATACTGACTTACCTGACAAGGTACGCAGTGCTCAGCTGGGAGCTTTAGAAAAGGATAATTTGGTACATAAATCCTTACGGGGGATGGAAACACAATTGGATGTCAAGTCTGATGAAATTCGTTATTTCATTAATCGACTTTGGATACCTTTGTATGGAAGTTTGAGGGAACTCGTGATGGAGGAAGCGCACAAATCCATATATTCAGTCCATCTGGGATCAGACAAAATGTATCATGACTTGAAGGCACTGTATTGGTGGCCTCACATGAAAGCCGACATTGCTAGGTATGTTAGCAAATGTTTGACTTGTTCGAAAGTCAAAGTTGAATATCAGAAATTATCTGGGTTGCTACAACAACCAGAAATACCAATGTGGAAATGGGAACAGATTTCGATGGATTTCATTACTAGTTACCCCGTACACCAAGTGGTTGTGATACGATATGGGTAATTGTCGATCGATTAACAATATCTGCACATTTATTGGCAATTAAAGAAACTGACAAAAAGGAGAAACTGACTCGTATTTACATCAAGGAAGTGGTAGCACGACATGGCATGCCAAATTCCATTATAGCAGATCGGGATGCCCGATTCACTTCAAACTTTTGGAAATCTCTCCATAAGTCTTTGGGAACTCGTTTAGACATGAGTACCGCTTATCATCCACAAACCGACGGTCAGAGTGAACGTACGATTCAGACGCTCGAGGATATGTTACGAGCTTGTGTCATTGATTTTGATGATAGCTGGGAAAATCACTTACCGTTAGTGGAATTCTCTTACAACAACAGTTATCATTCAAGTATTCAGGCAGCACCGTTTGAAGCATTGTATGGTCGTAAATGTCGTTCACCGACTTGTTGGGCTGAAATTGGTGACAGCCAGATTACAGGTCCTGAACTAGTACATGAAACTACTGTAAAGATAGTACAAATCCGGAACCGTATGGCAGCGGCCTGGGATCGACAAAAGAGTTACGCTGACAAACGTCATAAGCTGTTGGAATTTCAAGTATGAGACCGAGTTCTTCTAAAAGTATCACTTTGGAAAGGTGTGATACTATTCGGCAAGCACGGGGAGCTTAGCCCATGTTACATAAGACCTTTTGAGATCCTGAAAAGGATTGGTTCGGGTGCGTATCAACTCAAATTATCGGATGAACTCAGTGGAGTTCATGATGTCTTTCACGTTTTGAATTTAAAGAAATGTCTTTCTGATAAGGTGTTGATTATACCGCTTGAGGAGATACAAGTGGACGAATAATTACGGTTCATTGGGGAATCAGTTGAAATCATGGACCGAGAGGTCAAACAACTCAAACAAAGCAAGAATTCGATAGTCAAAGTTCGGTGGAATTCAAGACGTGGTCCTGAATTCACATGGGAAAGGGAAGATCAAATGATGAAAAAGTATCCCCACTTATTCAAAACAATAAACATTATGAAGGAACGTTAAATTTCGGGACGAAATTTCCTTCAACAAGGGGATGATGTGATATTTCACACTCTAACTGTAAGCACAAACACTTTATACTATTAATTTTAGTATAAACAACTTGCAGAATGCAGAATGCAAACACAAACATTTCATAGTAGTACATACATGATTGATTTCAAACAATGTACTACATTTCAAACATTACAATTGATGTATTACATTTCATGGTCTTAGAGTCATGATCGGTTAAACAATGGTGGAGTTACATATAGAAGGAACCAGAATAATTGTGTAAGGTAAATTGACGAATACAGGGGCCCATGTACTCGTGAATTTACAGGTACGCATGAATTTTGGAAGTTTCTATTTTGTCGACTACATCCAAACACTTGCTATGTGCGAGACTACATAGTTCAAACAATTGCAAACAATTACTATGTGCAATGTTACATAGTACAAATAGTTACGAACATTCACTATGTCTAAGATTACATAGCACAGTATGATCAAACACAAACATACACAGTTAGGTGTACTAACTAGGGTGCACACAAACAGTTACATAGAACGATCACACTTAGGTGTGATGTTGCAAACGTTGAACCTTGTGTGTGAGTACACACAAGCACACAGAATGATCAGATATTTCACTAGCACGTACAATTTGAAATCACAAGTAGTTTCCTAACTACTTCTAACATCTAGCAATTTTCGGGACGAAAATTCCTTCAACAAGGGGATAATGTGACAATCCGGCATTCCGGATTAACTCCGTTAAACCCAGAACTAACCGAAACGATACGAAATCAAACAAAATTGAACTAGAAAGTGTATAATTAATCTAATTAAGTTTAGAAACATCTAATTTGCAATAATTACATTTGGAATTGGCCAAATTGGGGATTTTGACTTGTAAAAGTCAAAATTCGGCCAAATGATAAGTTAAAATCGAAATTCGTATTAAATCGCTGTTAATAATAGAACTAAATGCTCACATAACTCACTTTAATGATGATTAAATGTTAATCATTCGTTTTAATTCCAGAGAGGATCGAATTGAAGCCAATTAATAGCCTAAATGTCGAAACCGAAGTCGTGGGCTATAACATCCACACAATTCGATCAAATTTTGTCCAATTAAACACTAATACAAGTAAATCGGCAACTTTAGGAGAATAAGCACTCAACAATTTGATCTCAGAAGCATCTATTCAAAGAAATCGATCGGGAGTCGGCCGAAATCAAGCTACTAGTCGAACTTCATCAATTCTAGACCAAAACAGGTAAAGTTCGATCCACACACAACCTAAAAGTGCCGACTAAGTTAAAACTTTTATCAATTTTGTGTTCTAACAAATAATAGTATGAATTTGAATACTAGGGTTCTTGAAATGAAACGGTTTGGGGGTTTTTAACAAAACAAGTTCACAAATCAAATTAAATTATATATGTAGCTTCGGAATCACTTGTTAAACGAAATCCATATGACAATTTAATCAAATTATAACGAATTGGTGGATTTCGAATTCTAGGGTTTTCAAGGAAAAACGTTTTGGGGGTTTTGATGTAAACAAGTTTAAAAACCAAATTAAATTACACAGAGAATTTCGAAATCATATGTGTAATGAAATCCCTAAGTCAATTGTATCAAACAATATCGAATTATATGATTTTTAAATCTAGGGTTCTTGAGTTAAAACCATTTGGGGGTTTTGATTCTAAGGAGTTTAAAAATCAAATTAAATTGCACATACAGATTCGGTTTGATGTATGTATGAAAAACCGTATGTTAATTACACCTAAAAATATCGAATTTCACGAGTTCAAGTTCTTGGGTTTATTATCCAAATCGTTTTGGGGGTTTCAACCCAAATGAATTGGATATTCAGATTAAACAACACAGAATAGTTCGAAATCCTTGTATTAATGAAAACCCTATGAAATTCTAGTTCATAACCAACGAATTTAATAAGATTAGATGATAAGTTTGATGGTTCACGTTCGAAATCAATTGTGACACAATTGAGTGTTCTAAATTGATGATTTTCTTGAATTAAAACTAATGTAGGGCTCAGTTTGATTATTGAAACAAAACCCCTATGGTTTTGGAACTGATTGGGTTCGAATTTTGGGTCAATTGGGACTCACATGGATCGGTTATAGCTAAACAAAGGGAAACCGATCAAATTGTAGTTAAATTTAATTAAAAACCATTCTGTTTGCAAAATCAGAAGTAGATCAGATGGTTTGGGCATGCGTATGTGATCCAGGAGGTCGCGGGTTGGAATCCGGCCCAACCGGTTTTTGTAATTAAAAACCAATTTTGGTTTTTAATCCGTAACTTATTCGTTCTAACTCCGATTCGATCCGTTCAAGTTGCGTTGGAACCGGAATTCAATTACGAACGTATTAGAATAATAAAATCTATGTTTTGACATGAAACCATAAATCGCGTATAAATACGCATGTTTAACGAAATCGTATATAATCGAACGATTTAAACAAACGAACTTAACACCATGCATATTTTTGTATGTGCATTTCTAAAACTCTAACATACGAGTGTTGACACGTATGTGATTTCAAACACAAAACGACATCCCGAATAACACTAAGTTATTGTTTAAACACAGATTCTTCGTAGAGGATTGTCTACGCGAATTCCCGTGTGTTGATCATTCTGTTTGCTATCAAAGGTGCGTACACGGCCCCTTTCTTATTTTAACTGTTTTGGGGGAGAAAACATGTGCAACAAACACTTTTAGATACATATCACTTGCATGAGTTAACTGTTTACTATAAGTGCAAACATAGCATTACAAAGCCTACATTATCGAACCGTTTAGTTTGCCGTAGTGCAAAGCGTGGTAGTTGAAGATAGATCTATTGGGTTTGACAAACCTCACTTGGTAGATGGGATCTATGCAACTGTTTAACTGACCAAACACACATTACTATTGTTTATGCTAGACAATAGGGAAAAGGCTATCAAACATTGCAACAACAGTCAGCTTCGGTGTCGACCACTTATGTAAATAGTACAATGACTAGCTATCATGACTATGCAATGTGTGATTATGTGATCTACAAACATTTCTTACAAACAGCTTGTTCAAACATTTGGTTCAAATATTTGTGATTATTCATACAAACCTGTGTATGCACCAACCTTTGTGTTGACTTGATTTACATGTTTTCTCAGGACACTAAGGCACAAGCAGGGACTAGGATATTGAGTCTCATGCATACAGTTTACTTTAGTTGTTAATTTAAAACATTGAACATTGTATTTATGTTTTTGTAATGGTTACTTTCAATTATTAGTTTTCAAACGCTTCCGCAAATGTTAAACTTTGATTTTACAGTTTTAGACCAAAGTATGTTTGAATATCATATAGAGGTCTTCGTTATGTCTAATGATCTGGGATCCTGGTTTGTCACGACCCAAACGGTATGATTCCGTTATTTGGAAATTGGGGGTGTGACAAAAACCTTTGATGTTGTTGCATTAATCTTTGTTTACCCTCAATCCCATGTGATAGACAAGATATATGTTTAACATTTGTTTAGCAAAGTATTGGTGTTTTAATCTCTAGCATGAAAGGCTTACAAGCTTGTCACCTTTACTTGACAACCTCATTTATGTGCCCAAGCCCATGTCTAACATCTATTGTAATTAAAATGCTTGATTGTTGAGACATGGCACAAATCTTTAGCATCCACTTAGTATTCTAGCCACCCTAAGTATTTTTCCCATACACATCCCCCACGTTCACCCCATGCATCCCATGCCTGTAGCTTCCCATAATCCCGATCGTGTAGCCTAGCCAAATGGTTGTGCTTAGGCACTTGGCCGAAGGTGGTCTTGGTTGCATGTAGCTTGGGCCGAAACAGATTGGCCGAGTGTAAGTTGGCCGAAAGGGGTGTGGCCGCATGAGGCCATGGGCGAAGGAAGCTTGGCCGATTGAGAGCTGCCGACCGAATAGGGTGTCTTGGACAAATGGACCACGACCGAAGTAGGGCTGGCCGAACGAATGGGAGCTGGGCCGAACTAGCATGGCCGAAGGAGGTGTAAGCCGACCGAATGTGACCCAAGGCCATTCGGTCGAATGTGGGAGAAGCAGCTCATACGGCTAGCTGGTTATTCCATTCGGCGGACCGAGTTTCAGCTGCATCAAGTCTCCATTTTCGAACTAGACCTCTAAGCCTTTCTTTCTAACTTGTTCCTAACACATTCTAGAGGGTTAGTGAGTAATTTCCCTAAAGTTTTATGGCTTAGAACCGGCTAAGATGGGGTTCGAACCTAAGGGTTTTGAAACCCTAAAAATCGTGAGAAATAACTCGAATCTACCTCAAATCAGACGATCTTGGGTTTCCAGATCCTTGTACTCGTGATCTACGTGATGTGGTGATTGTTTAGACACCAAAATGGCTTTATTTGGTTGAGAAATGGAGGAGATAGAGTGGAGGTTTCTAGAGAGAGAAAGTTAGAGAGAGAAAGTGACGATTTGGGGTGATGGTGGCTGGTAGGTGGAGGAGTAATGGAGAAATAAATGCTCCATTTAATTCTTTCAACTACCCGCGTGTTCGGTCTCGATCGGTTTCGCTTAAAAGTGTCGTTTTCGTTCCGTTTTCGTAACGAAACGTTGCGGTTTTAAAAGTAAGATTTATAAGTTTATTTTAGGTGGTAATTCCTAGTAAACTAACTAAATATCTTCCGTTTATTTTAAATTTCTGAAAACATTTAATTTACTGTTTAAATCGAATCGTATAGTCGTCGCGCGTATTCATTCGAATCGTCACCCGTACGAATACGACGATAACTACACTTTTCAATATGGTTTTCTAATTATTGGACATCATTCAGAACGTTAAACTTTCATATATATTCGTACAGATCGTCACCTATACGAATAATCCGTCCATTTAGCATTCCCGTAACGACCTCCGTTATTGTTTTGTTCTGTTCAACCTCGCATACGTTCATACATTATAGCATCTTAACAAGCATTTATGTGACAGTTTAGTGTTTTCTGATATGTTTCTGACTGTTAAACCGTAAGATTTAATCAGGTTACTGAGACAATTGCATAATAGTTTTGTGTCAAGCATTACACGATAATAGCATACAATTAGTTCACATAGTTTGTACCTGAGTTACTGTGCAAGTTAATGTGCAGATCACTGTTCCGGTAGCGTTTCCGCCACTGATGTTACATATCATATGTGCATCATGTCTTTCTTTGAAAATCAGTTATCATAAACATATTGATTTAATATCGTACCGTTTTGGTACTCAAGAGATAGCTCGATTATCTTATAAGTTTTCTACGTATGTTTATCTCGTTGACATATGCTATCTAGTTTAAAAAGTAGTGGAAAAAAATCATCGTGAAATATGCTATCTAGTTTGTTGTTGAAGATGATAGAGTTGGTAAACATCAACAAAGAAAAGATTCATTACACGAGTCTAAATTAGAAAAAAAAAACTAAGATGTTCCTGATTTCGACATTCATGTCAACACTTTTAATAATTTTAGTCATAAGCCTTAAGCCTTAAGCCTTATGTTAGTTTTTTTTTTAAATACTCATAATTATTTTTTTAAGAATGGGCCTATATATGATTCTCAATATATCATGTCTAGAGTTTCTATACCAGCTTCATCTATAAATTCTATTGTTAACAAAGTTTTAAAGATAAGGAGAAACCAAGACTTCAACACTCTATGATGGCATTGAACAAGTGTTTTGAATTCACAGTTCAAAACTAAATCGATTTATTGTAAAATGTTGTTTGGAAAGTTGTGATTGGATTTAAAGGATTTCTAATTATAAAGACACTGAAGCGTGCCAAGTTACTCATGTATTTTAACAAACACGCATATTCAAAAACATAAACATATCTCAGTATTCATAATGCAAATAAACAAAGTTTTGGTCATATCATTAAGCAACAACTTACAGATTAAGAAAGAAATAATTAAAGACATCAATCAAAAATGAAAAATTTAAGGTTAATATATATACAAAACGCTTGAAAAGGAAAAAAAAATTATACGTAACAACTCGTAGTTAAATCAACTGAGAAGTCATTTGCCAAACTACTTACATACTTATATAATTTGGAAATAACCAATCTTGAAAAAGTTAGTTTTTACTAGAAAGTTAGTTTATAACTAGATATGCATTAATTCTTAGTAGAAAACGTGGTTGTGTGACTTTGTAAACTTGGTAACTGTTTTTGCAAAGAGAGAATGCTTGGGAAGAATTATGTCGTTTCCTTCCTATCCTATATCCTATAGCTATAGCAACAAGTCGTCATTGATATTTAATAATGAATTTATTAGTATTTTCTTTACTAAACTAAAAAAGATTATATTTTATTAAATGATTTTTTGTTGAAGTTTTTAGTGACGAGATATCATCGCTATAAAGAGGAATAATATAGAGATACATGTATGGCAACGACAGTTGAGACTTATTCGGATGAAACTATTGCGACAACCTTGTTAACTGCGAAATGGTGTTGGTATGTGTTAAAATGGTTGCCAAGAACTATTACTATTATAGTTTATGTATTCGATAGATGAGCACATCCCTCATTCAAAAATTGATCGAATTCTTAATTATGTGTTTCAACTCTCGTTCCAAACCAATTTTGGGCATCACAACCAAAACTTCTCTCGTTTACTCGACAAACAAAAGCTATCCCATGACCTGCTAAAACATAAAGTGCATCAGTTTGTGACCAAATTAAATTTTCTGTTCACCTGTCCAATCAAAACGGACCTTCACCTTCATGACCCGGTCCACCCGTTCACCCGGCCAGCTTTGAATAACACTAACTTGACCCATCAAAACTAACCGACCATTCATACTTCTACTAAAAGAAAACTGATTAAGAGTAAAATAACATGGCTATCAATGTAAGTTATTTAAACACATTGAAAATATAACACATGAAAAATGGTTCCTTTCATTATTTTCTTTTTAAATATTATTCAGCGACGGACTCAAAAACATTTCTCATGTGGGTCAGAATTTTTTATGGAGGATTGTTTGTTATTAAATATTTATTTTTTGGACTAGTTTGAATTAGGTCAGTTTGAGTCACTGAAAAAAATAATAAAATTATATTAAATCATAAATACATAATAAAAATACGTCAAATAAATGAAGTGGAGGGTTGTGTTCACATAATTAAATCATTAGAGTTAAGTAGTGTTGCTTCTTTTTAATTCAGATATACAAATTTGTTAAAAGGGGGATTAGTACATAAAATTATTGTTCAAAAAGAAACAAGTTAATAAATTTAAAATTAATAAACACAATTGTTAGAAACAAGATTTAGAGAAATTTGTAGGAGACAACTGAGCTTCATCGATCAGAAAGAATTAGAGAAAAACTATAGAAGACAATTGGGTATTAGGTTATTTTGAGTATTAGTTTTAGTTTTAAAATGGTCTTTATTAATGTCGTCAAAATTTTTTGTGAGTTGGTAACAAAAGTTTTTTAAAGGTCATTTGATGTCTAATCGTGTTTATATATGATTAAACGAAAGTTTATAGGATCGGTTGGCCTCATAATTCTAAAATAGTTTGTCTATTGATATTAATAAAAAATAACAAATTGCTTTTAAGTCATTGTCGTTACATCCGTCCTAATTATTATTATTATCATCTTTCATGATTAAAATAAAAAATTTGTTGTATAAATTATATTTATATAACATAAAACTTTACAACACAGCTACAACTTCTATTTTATTTTATTTTTTTTCAATTTTCGGACATAAAATGGTTAACTTGTAATGATGCGTAAGATTTGCACAAATTAAATTACTTGAGACATTGGATATTTCTGTCACTTCCATGGCCTCAAGTAATTTAGTTGTGATATATGGCTTCGGTTTAGTGGACTGTGTATAATAACACTGAAATGAACGTTCCAACAACTCTTTGTGACAAGATAACACAACACATGACACCAATGAAGACAAAGTGGGTGTCATGTATTGATCACACTAAGAATCCTTAATATAAATTGTCACAATTGTCTAGCCTAAGGCCGGCCCTAAGACTGGACAAGTGGACATCTCACTAGGAGTGCTTAAAAAAAATTAGTATCCGCGTCCGAAACTGAAACATCCGAAAATCCGAACCCGGAATACCTGAAAATCCGGGTATCTGAAACGGATTCAAATACTAGTTTTGAAAAATTTCAGATAGTTCGGATATCCAAACTATCCGAAATAGTTATTTTTCGGATATTCGGATAATTTTTCGGATATTTAGATAATTTTTTGAACATTCGGATATTTCTTATAATTTTCGGATATTCGTATATCCAAAATATATTTTTCATTTTTTGTAAATCGGATATCCAAAATTTCGGATTCGAATATTGAAAATCATTATCTGAAATTTTTGAACATTCGAAATTCGGATTTTCGGATATCTGAATTTGAACACCCATGTAACCAACAACCATTTTAACCATGGTTGTAAAAGTCGCTAGGCGCTAGTCGGGTGGCGAGATATCGCCTAGGGATTAATCGGGATTTATCGGCGCTAGGCAGATTGGAATTTTTATATGTAATTTTACAAATATTTAATATACACACACATTAATATCAATAATTTAATATAGTACTTCCTATATTTTAAAAAATAAACTTAAACATATAAAGTCAAGTAATTGAAAGTACAAACTTAAACACAAAATTCAAAGTTTATAGATGGATTTCGATAGTGACAGAATTTAATGTTACAGATGTTGGATTCGATTTTTAAAGACATATTAAGTATTTTGGATTAAGAAATGTCTCAAATAATCACTAATCTGGATCATTTTTACTTGAAAATGCCAAAAAAACAAAAAAAACAAAAAAAAAAAAATAGGCCAACTAACACTGAATTTTAACTTTTTAAGGACAAAGTGGGTGTGATATTGTGATAACACTAAGAATCCTTGTTAAAAATTGTTACACATTGTCTAGTCTAGCTCTGGCCTTGAGTGTGTGGGACGTACACATCCCACAGGCAAAAACCCATTTTTCCCGGAGCTTTAATAATTTTTTTTTTATCTTATATATATACTTGCTTTGAGATAAAATTAAATAACTAATTTAAAAAACAAAATATTTTAGTTTAGGCTCACTCTCATTACTATTTGATTTATTTTAAGTTTGCTTTATATTTAAACCATCTTTTGTTTTTTTTACCACGTTATCAACCTATTATTTATTTTTTATGAGTTATTATATTTCAAGGTCAAAATTTTCTACTTATCTCAAGCCTTCGAGTTTTTTAAGGATTCTAAGGAACATCCACTGACAGATGCAAGACTTAGGGAGGGGATAGGACCTCATATTTCATCACAATCAAATGTTAAAATGTATTGTTTTGTAATAATTTTGTTTGATTTTAAAAAGAGACATAAATCTGATTACAGATAATAACAAAGCATCTAGTTATTTTGGTTGTTTTGGTTATATATTCATTTAGTGATTTAGTGATTTCGATTGTTTTGGTTATCTAGACATTTAGGTTTTTTTTACTTCGAATCAATAGCTTGGTGATATACATTGAAGAAGAAATTGCTGAAAACTTTGACTCGGAATACATAATTGATAAATTCAAAAACCTCAAAGGTCGTCAAGCAGAATTGTAATAATCACTAGACATTTTTATTTTTATTGTTTGACCTGACTTGAACCGAATTACTAATCCGAACATTTAACCCAACTAACCGACACATACCGGTCGACTTCAAAAAAAAATTAGGATCAAGTAAAAGTTTTTGCCCCCGTTTCAAACTGGTCAAACGCCATCACAGATTACAAAAAGGTACAAATATGATTGCATTATTACAAAGAGCATAAACCTGATTACAAAGACACATAAATTGATCGAGTAGATTCACATTTATCGTTGAAATGTGATTATATCAATCTCCATTTCTTGTAGTTAACCAAAGGCATCGGAGGCCTTCGATCTTGATCGATGGCCAAGATGCTTGCATATGAATTCACCAGTTTGCAAGAGCTTTGGAAGATCTACATTGGCTGGATGCCAAGGCCATCAAGCATGAAGCATGTAAACCACATCCTCAGTAGCATCATTTCCTGAAGATCCCTTGGCCTATGGACACTCTCCTAGACCTGAACCCACTGTGCTTATTCTCATCTGTCAATGATTATGTAATACTAATATCATAGTTAAGTTTATTTAAAAATTTTAAGCATTTTATATAACGGGTGTTCTCAAGTACATGTTAGTTTATTCTATATTAAACTATTGATTTTTTATATATAAATTACTATGTTAGTTTGTTTAGGAGGGCCCAATTTTTCTTTTTTGTCTTAGGCCTCGGAATTTTTTTCATTCTCGAGCCCGACTCTACAGCTACATATAGTGAGAGACGGAGTCGGTTATGGGGTAACATAGTCTTATATATCACACATTACAAGTTTTTTTATGTGTTTCTCAGATTTCTCTATATGGAATGGCAGTGGCGTAGGTAAGTTCAGACCCATGTTTTTTCGTGCAATAGTGTATATTTTCCGATACGTAGTGTAAAATTTTTTAAAAACTTTTATATCGCCCCCTGAAAAAAAAAAAAATTTATTTCGCCCCCCCCTAGCTTACCTGTCAAGCTCCGCCACTGTGGAATGGAATATGTATGTTGGGATTGTGGAGTCTTGAGTTTGTTTAAGTGAAATCTAAGAAATTCAATTTGGGCCTATATGCTAATCGTAAAGAGAGGCAGTCGGGCTGGTCTTATTCCTTTATTCTTAAGCCCATTTCATGTCATCTTGTTCACCGAGTGTTGTAACCTTAGTTTCTCTCTGTTTAAACAAATGATGTACTTGTAATTGTTAGATATTTTAGTGTAATTGGGGTTAATTTTATCGATCAATATGGATTATGAAATAATTAAACAAGTTGGGTGTGGGGTGCACGCTTGTTTAATATTTTATAAATTCAATGGGGGTTCCAAGGTTGGCGGGGGTCCGGGGGCAGCGTCCCCGGTTAGCGGGGTCCAAGGGGCGGCAGCCCCTGGCGGGGTCCAAGGGGCAGAGAATTCATACTGTTCTTGAGAAAAAACAGATTGGTTCACATACGAAAATTCAACAGCGAATTCATACTGTTCTTGAGAAAAATCGAATTTTATCCGATCAAATATTTGTGTGAACCGCAAATAGTTTGATCTGAAAGTGTGTTCCACGACTTTCGATTCATCCGGTGTTCGTGTTTTTCTGGAATTCTCTACAAAGATCAAACTAACTGTTGAAGATGGCGAACAAGAATTCGACGAAGGAGATGACGAGTAAGTTTGACAAACTGGAAAAGTTTGAAGGCCAGGATTTCAGGCGTTGGCAGAAGAAGATGCACTTTCTTCTCACGACTTTGAAAGTGGTGTACGTGTTAAGCACTCCCATACCCGAAATACTTGAAGATGGAAACTTGGAACAAATCAGGAAACGATCAAAGTGGGAGAATGACAACTACATCTGCCTTGGTCATATTTTGAACGGTATGTGTGATGCTCTATTTGATATTTATCAAAACGTAGACACTGCAAAAGTGTTATGGGATACCCTAGAAGCCAAATACATGGCAGAAGATTCTTCTAGTAAGAAGTTTCTTGTAAGTAATTTTATAAACTATAAAATGGTTGACTCTCGATCTGTCATGGAACAATATAACGAATTGTTGAGGATTTTAGGACAATTTAGTCAACATAATATGAAAATGGATGAATCCATTCAGGTTTCAAGTATCATTGATAAGTTACCTCCTTCCTGGAAAGATTATAAACATAATCTAAAACATCAGAAAGGAGAATTAACTTTGGTTGAACTTGGAAGCCACTTCAGAATTGAAGAATCTTTGAGGGGCTTTGAAAAAACGTGGGTAAATGATGATAAGAAACCTGTTGGACCTTCTTCTGTTAACTTAGTTGAAGAAGGTGGATCATCCAAGAATAATCAGAAGTTTAAAGGGAAACGAAAGTTTCAAGGTAAAGACAACAAGGGTTCAAACAAGAAGCAAATCATAACTTGTTGGAAATGTGGAAAAGTTGGCCACTTTAAGAAGGATTGTCGTGTTGGTAAACACAACAAGGAAGCTGGTCCAAGTGGGTCTAAGGACCCAAACAAGCAACAAGGTCAGAATTTAGTACAAAATTATAATTCTGTTTTGAATTATGTATCACTAATTTCTGAGGCATGTTATGTGCAGGATGATGATATTGCTTGGTGGGTTGATTCAGGTGCAACAAGTCATGTGTGTAAAGATCTTCGTTGGTTTAAGGACTTTCAACCAATTGAAGATGGATCTGTTATAAAGATGGGGAACGTTGCAACTGAACCAATCAAAGGACTAGGAAAAGTGAAGCTTGTTTTTACTTCTGGAAAATGTTTATGTTTAGACAATGTCTTGTATGTTCCAGAGATTCGAAAGAATCTCTTGTCTGGTATTATGTTGAATAATTGTGGTTACAAACAAGTGTTAGAAAGTGACAAGTTTATCTTGTCAAGACATGGTACTTTTGTAGGTTTTGGTTATCTTTGTAATGGCATGTTTAAGTTAAATCTTGATGTTTCTTTTAGTAATGAATCTGTGTGCATGACTTCTACAAGCTCTAGTGGTAATTTAAATAAATCAGAATTATGGCATGCTAGACTAGGACATGTACATTATAAAAGACTTAAAGAAATGTCAAAAATGAGTATGATACCCGCATTTGAAATGAATAATGAAAAATGTAAAACTTGCATGCTAACAAAGATAACTAGATTACCGTTCACACATATTCAAAGAGAATCTAAGGTGCTAGAATTGATACATAGTGACTTATGTGATTTTCATGCAACTCCATCTATAGGAAATAAAAAATATATTGTTACATTTATTGATGATGCTTCTAGATTTTGCTATGTATATCTTTTATACTCTAAAAATGAAGCATTAGATAAATTTAAAATATATAAAACTGAAGTAGAGTTGCAAAGAAATGAATTAATTAAGACATTACGCACTGATAGGGGAGGTGAATATTATGATCCAAGTTATTTTCAATCAGTGGGGATTATACATCAAATCACTGCTCCTTACACTCCACAACAAAATGGAGTGTCTGAGAGGAAAAATAGAGTTTTAAAAGAAATGGTTAATTCTATGTTATCATATTCTGGTTTAAGTGAAGGTTTTTGGGGTGAGGCTATGTTAACAGCCTGCTATTTATTGAATAGAGTTCCAAATAAAAGGAACAAGGTAACCCCATATGAACTTTGGTATGGCAAGCCTCCAAATTTGAACTATTTAAGGATTTGGGGTTGCAGAGCTGTAGTAAGGCTTAATGAACCCAAAAGGAAAAATTTGGGAGAAAGAGGCATAGATTGCATCTTTATTGGATATGCAGAACATTCCAAGGCATATAGGTTCTATGTTATAGAACCTAATGATTATGTTTCAGTAAATACTGTTGTTGAATCAAGAGATGCAATATTTGATGAGGAGAGATTTTCATCAATATCTAGACCAAAGGATATGATTGTGAGTTCAAGTAACTCTGAAGAAATTAATCATAAAGAAATTCCTTCTACTTCAACTGAACCTAGAAGAAGTAAAAGAGCAAGAATAGCCAAAGATTTTGGTTCTGATTTTCAGCTATATTTAGTTGAAGGATCTAGAGATGAGATCCAAGCTAAATATGAATATTGTTTCAATATTGAGGAAGATCCAAAAACTTATAATGAGGCTATGGCATCTCGGGATGTTGCTTTCTGGAAAGAGGCAATTAATGATGAGATGGACTCTATTATGCAGAATAATACTTGGAGATTGACAGATTTACCTCCTGGCTGTAAACCATTAGGTTGTAAATGGATATTCAAGAAAAAGATGAAAGTGGATGGTTCCATTGATAAGTTTAAAGCCAGATTGGTCATTCAAGGCTTTAGACAAAAGGAAGGTATTGATTATTTTGATACATATGCTCCAGTAGCAAGGATATCCACTATTAGATTGTTGATTGCTTTAGGAGCTATACACAATCTAGTGATCCATCAAATGGATGTAAAAACTGCTTTCTTGAATGGTGATTTGGATGAGGAAATATATATGAAACAACCTGAAGGTTTTGTTTTGCCTGGTAATGAGCATAAGGTGTGTAAACTTGTTAAGTCACTGTATGGTTTAAAACAAGCACCTAAGCAATGGCATCAAAAGTTTGATTATGTTGTGTTGTCAAGTGGTTATGTGCTTAACCAATCTGATAAATGTGTATACAGCAAATTTGATAATTCTGGTAAAGGAGTTATAATTTGTTTGTATGTAGATGACATGTTGATATTTGGTACAAGCCAAGATCAGGTTGATAAAACAAAACAATTTTTGTCATCTAAATTTTCTATGAAAGACATGGGAGAAGCTGAGGTGATTCTTGGTATTAGAATCAAGCGTGAAAACAATGGAATTTGTATTACTCAATCTCATTATATTGAGAAAATATTGAAAAAGTTCAATTTTCAAGATTGTTTTTCATCTAGTACTCCAATGGATCCTAATATCAAGTTGTTACCTAATAAAGGTATTGCAGTATCACAACTTGAATATTCAAGGGTTATTGGTTCTCTCATGTATGCCATGATTAGCACTAGGCCAGATATAGCTTTTGCTGTTGGGAAACTAAGTAGATATACTAGTAATCCTAGTTCAAATCATTGGCAAGCATTAAACCGAGTACTTAGGTACTTGAAAGGAACCATGAATTATGGTTTGAATTATACAAGATTTCCTTCAATTTTAGAAGGATATTCTGATGCAAGTTGGATCACTAATATGGAAGATCATTCTTCTACAAGTGGATGGGTTTTTCTTCTTGGTGGAGGAGCTATCAGTTGGGCATCTAAGAAGCAAACTTGCATTACTAATTCAACAATGGAATCTGAGTTTGTAGCATTAGCCGCAGCTGGTAAAGAAGCTGAATGGCTAAAGAACTTGATTTATGAAATTCCATTGTGGCCCAAACCGATATCACCAATATCAATTAGATGTGATAGTGCTGCAACTTTGGCTAAAGCCTATAGTCAAGTGTATAATGGGAAGTCTAGACACTTAGGTGTTAGACACAGCATGATTCGTGATCTAATTACAAATGGTGTAATATCATTGGAGTTTGTGAAAACTCAACAAAATTTAGCTGATCATTTAACCAAAGGGTTATGTAGAGATCTTGTGCACAAATCAGCTAAAGGGATGGGATTAAAGTCCATTTGAAATCTTTACTGTTGAGATACCCAATTCACATCTAACATACATTAGGTGTAGAATTCAATGTGGAAAGCTTAACATCTAAAGATTGGAACACATTAGTAAATTCATCCAAGGTATGTGTTCAGACCTGCAAGTTGAAGAGGTTGAATTCATAATTCTTAATAGTTCTTTTGAAAAATTGCATATGCAGGTGCGAGATAAAAAGAACTACCTATATGAACATGAAGTTTCGCTGCTTCAAGAAGCTAGGACTTGGCTTTGATATGTTTATGAAGGATATGGACATAAGCTAGTAAAAATAATGTCATGTAAGAACTTATAAGTATGTAAACTTATGTGTATATTATCTTCAGGTATTCAATGTTGAATAGATTGGGTTCAATCCTTAGAGATACCTAATAAATTCGAATATTTGAAATGTGTAATATACTAAGATGAAATTCAATCGTCACGATATTTCATTTATGCATTAGTTTGAAATTGTTGTGATTTTGTTTTTTAAATTAATCAAGGGTTACACTAAAATAGGGGAGGATTGTTAGATATTTTAGTGTAATTGGGGTTAATTTTATCGATCAATATGAATTATGAAATAATTAAACAAGTTGGGTGTGGGGTGCACGCTTGTTTAATATTTTATAAATTCAATGGGGGTTCCAAGGTTGGCGGGGGTCCGGGGGCAGCGTCCCCGGTTAGCGGGGTCCAAGGGGCGGCAGCCCCTGGCGGGGTCCAAGGGGCAGAGCCCCTGGCTGGGGTCGAGCTGCCAGGTCAGCTTGGAAAAATTGTTATATTAAAAAATCAATAGAAAAATTGATTTTACGAATTTTACATAAAAATTTGTTTTTAAAACTTTAGTGTCGTTTTTATGAAAAATGGAAGTTGGAAAACTGCCTGAAGGCAGTTTCCAAAGGAATGCGCCCAGATATTGATCGAATAAACAGATTGGTTCACATACGAAAATTCAACAGCGAATTCATACTGTTCTTGAGAAAAATCGAATTTTATCCGATTAAATATTTGTGTGAACCGCAAATAGTTTGATCTGAAAGTGTGTTCCACGACTTTCGATTCATCCGGTGTTCGTGTTTTTCTGGAATTCTCTACAGTAATTAGTCAAACTGATCGAACCATGTTAAATTGAGTGTTCGTTTTTTTCCTTAGAGTGTGTTTGTGTTTGTGTTTGTGTGTGCATTTGAATACCCGAATCCTAACAAGTGGTAACAGAGCAAAGGATTATCCGTCGGCAGTCCCACCGCTCTCCCCCGATTGTTGTTTTAGATTCACCGGTATTTTTTTCTATTCTTGTTGTTTATGATGAGAGTAAAAGAAAGAAGAGAAAATAAAGAAAAGACAGTTTTTTACTTTTTTGTCTTGGATTTTCCATTCTCGCCAATTAAATCAGAACAAAATCGATTTTGTTTATTGCTTGGGTCCAAGTCGATCAACAGAAAGAAAAAGACAATTTATTTATTTCTTTATTTTTGTCCAATCGATCACCAAATAAAAAAATTGGAACAACAACCGCCTTTTTTTTTTATTCTCGGTTCCAGCCAATAGATCAAAAAGAGTCCAGGAAAATCAGGCTGTTTCATTTCTTGCTCTCAATTTCTAATTAGGACTTTTGATTCATGTTGGTTTGGTTGTTCAAGTTCGTGTTATGTCAAATTGGTTATTTCTTTGATTATAGTTGGTTATTTCTTGACGAGTCACCGAGATTCAAGTCATTGTTACTGAGTTGTTGTGAACAGTATCTTGTGGCTCTTGACGATGCTCGGTAGAACAACCATTAAGTTTAGGCACGTGCAATTGCTGTGTTTGTTCATTGTTTCTCAATCCTAGAGTTTCGTTTAGTTGTGATATCATGACAGTATCATTTCGTAGGTTTGCGTAAATTTAAAATGTCTATATGTTTTTGGTTAATAATTTCAATAAATGTGTCAATGTTTCACTCAGCAAGACCATTGTTATTTGTTAACCTTAATTTTTATATCATATAATGACATATATCATATGAGTTATTCGTTACTTTTAACCAGTTAAATATACTGAATTTTATTGATTTATGAGATGATTGTGTTAAACAACTTGAAAGCCGGATGAAATTAGTTGTTTCAATAATATAATAGAATTAATTACTAAAAATAGAATAAATTACCAGTTCCTGCAGTTTTTGTGAAAAGTAACAATTTTATATATTAAAGAGGCTTAAAGTTAATCATGTAAATGAATCGTACGTCCAGTGAACCATTCGATAATCGTTCAGTAAAAAGTTCGTTCATGTTGGTTTATTTATTAATAAACGAACATAAACAAAAAATTTTATCCATTTAACTAAACGAACAAACATGAACACTCATCTCGTTCGTTCATTTACGTTTGTGAACGTTCGTTTAATGTTCATTTATTTACGTTCGTTTATATTTTTGTTCATATAATATTTTTGTTCACTATCTACATTGAACTTAGTCGAAGATTGTGCACTCTTTATGATTAAGTTGAATTTGTGACTTTAAAGTTGGTGTTTTTCCTTTGGAAATTTTGATTTGAACTTTATTTTAGATTTTTTTTTTACGGTTGATGATTGCATTTTTGGATATGTTTAGAAAAAGTTTTAACAATGTTCGTTTAGCTATGTTTGTTCAATTATGGTCATTTTTGTTTCTTTAGTTATGTTTGTTTATATTTGTTTACTTATGTGTGTCTATGTTCATGAACTGTTTGTTTATACTATTAACAAATAAATATGAACGAACACAAACACACTAAGTTTCTTAACGAATGGACTTGAACGAGAAACCTTTGTTCATTTAGATGTTCGTGTTCAGTCGTTTGTTTGGTTAAAGTTAAACAAACGAACACAAATGTCATGTTTTTATTCGTTCGGTTTATTTACAGACCACTTAAAGTTACCGATTTGAATTTTGTGATTTAATTTTGTAAAAATGTTATGAATTAACACTAGGGCTGGCCCAATGGGTCAAGCAACCAAGCACGGGCTTAGGGCCCCCAAAAATACAAGACTTCAATTTTTTTTAAACTTTTCTATGTAGTTTTTTTACATGTAAGTTTTTTTTAATCTCTGGGCTCAGAAAAAATATAATATTCAACAAAGGCCCAAATATAAATCTTTTAATATTCAAATAAAAATACTTCTTGTACAATTAATTATGAATATTTTATTAAATAATTTTTATTTAAAAAACTAGAAAAATACATTAAATCAAAATATTCTATACATGTAAAATATAAGCAAAATTTATTTTTTAACTCCATGTCTCCATCTGACATAAACTTTTAGTTTATTATTGTCAGTCCTAAGTCTGGATAAAAGGAAGTGGGTTTTTAACGTAACCGTTAATAAAAGGCTCGGTTTTTTATTACGCTTAGTGCATCTAAAATAGTTGAGTTGGCCGTGTTTAACACTAACAACATAAACATACAATTAAAGCGTTAACTAATTTGTTAATTTCAAAAGTTTTTTAAGTCTATTATTTTCACTCTGAAATGACCAATTTTTAATTTATGAGCAGGCAATTTGTGTAATTTTCTTAAAACGTTACATTTTCATATATATTTTTATATTGTGTTATTAGTTATTACACACAAAAACACATGCACATATGACTCTTAAATATATCAATCTTCATCACCGGACGGCCGGACCCACCATTGTGGGCCCTCACCACCTTCACCCATCGGCCACCGCCACACCCACAGCCATTTCTTTTGCTTCCTTTACTCCTCTTCCACCATGGGTGTGGTGGGTTTTTCACTAGCGCACTGCGCATCAAACGGGTTTGTACGTATAAATTCGGTATGGTATTCGGCAGGGGTGGATTTAAGCACGAGTGAGGGGGTGGGAAGCCCCACTCAATTTCACTATGGGCTGGAATTTTTTTCTAAAACAATTCAAAAAACAAAATTTGTTTTTGCATTTTTTATAAGGCCCCCAACTCATTTTAAAATCAAATTGATAGCCCCCCTAACTATTAGAAGTTTGGTGGTTTGGAAGTAAAGGTAATGAAATAGTTAATGAAGCCAAAGTTGAAATGCTAAACATTATACTGGTTTTAGAATTAACAAAACTCAGCACTAGATTTATAACTAAATTAATATAAATAGCTGTTACTACTACTACTTTTATTATTATTTATAACTAGTTTGTTCATATATTTTTATATGTGTTGCTCTATTTTGTTTATTTTGGCCCACACTCAGTAAAAATTCTAGATTCGCCGCTGGTATTCGGTATCCATTATTCCATTAATTCGGTATCATTAACAGTATTAGTACAGTACCAATACCATTCAAAGTTGATTGTCTGTAACAAGTGTCGGTAACCAACTGTGTAACACCCCGACCAATGGCGGAATCATCAGGGTATTCATGAAGTGTAGATTGTTCAAAAGCACATGGTGTTTATTGTAATGAATTCAAACCATTCATTTTCATAAATTCAAACTTAACATTCCAAATAACTTCAAACATCCATTACATCATAAAAGGAAATACTAAATCAATCATTCAAAGTCTAAACATAATAAGAAAACTAAATCCAATTCTCTTAACATGCCTAAATAGCGTTTCCACATGAAACATGTTTAAACAAAAGGTCAACTATAAAGTTGGTGAGCTTCATAGGTTTTAAGCACACACACAAAAATAGTTGAATAAAATGTGTATAAAATGTCATAAGTAATATGTGTAACCAAGCATAATGAATATACAATATTGAATTAGTAAATAAAGCAGATCAACTAATGTTAACAGAATAATGTTTGACCATGGTAAGCATCGCAATGCTTGAATTAGTAATTATCACTGTGGGCTTCCCCCGAAGGGTAAATCAAACTATAGTGGAATAGTTGGTCAATAGATCTATAATAGTCACTAAGGGTGATCAATTCTAAAAGTTAACTAAAGTTCAATATGTATAATGTCATAAACTTGCTGCACATAAATAGTTTAGAAATTTTGATAACATGTTAACAGAATAATGTTTGAATTAATTACAATAAACACCCTGTGCTTTTAAGCAATCTACACTTCGTGAATACCCTGATGATTCCGTCATTGGTCGGGGTGTTACAAACCGATACCGTACCGGTACCGAAACCGTACTGGTACCGAAAAGGCGAAAACATAGCGATATATTCGGTACAATATCTGGTATTCATGATTTCAAAACTTCGGTATCGGTACGGTAGCGGTGGGGTACCGACCCTACTCAAATCAATTAAGTTCTAGATCAAGGAGTGCTGTCAGGAGCTAAAACAAAGAGAATTGTGGAAAATTGATTGTGGGTTAAGGGATGGTGTGCCGGATCTGACAACAAATGAATTAATTCAGCTCGTGAAAAACTCAACATTAATCGGTAAAAAGCTCGAACGAGCTGAGATTAAACGAGCCTAAGCTTGAGCTTAAGCCTTAAAATATAGCTCATTAAGTAAACGAGCTCGAACTTCACATGTCCAGTTTGAGTCCGCTCAAGGGGCTGAACAAACAATAACAACACGTACACAGTGTAATCTCACTTTGTAGGGTCTGTGGGAAGAGATGAACACGTACATTACCCGTATCTCAATGTGGTACAAAGGCTGCTTCGTGCTAGTCCCTTGGCTCAGGAGTTTTCAATTTTTTTATTTTTTATTTTTATAACTATATTTTATTTATTTTTTTCTTTTATTTTTTATCTATAGTGTTTATTTTTACAAATATACAAAATAATAGAAAGAAATAAATTAACGTGTTAATAGTAAATGAGTCGAACCGAGCTTGAGCTATATAAACAAAGCTCTAAAAGAGCAGAGCTTGAGTTCAAGCTTTGTAAAGTTAAAACGAGTCGAGCCCAAGTGTTAATTAAACTGAACTCGAGCTCAAGCTTGGATCGTTTACAAAGACACACACACACACACACCTCTCTCTCTCTCTCTCTCTCTCTCATAGTATAGATAATTTGAAAACCCTACTTATTGTGAAAACTATGTAAAAATCATGTAAAAAATGTTTTTTATTTTAAAATTTTTTATAGGTTTTTTACATTATTTAGCATATTTTTATAATAAAAAATAAAAAATGCCGAGTACTTATTTAAAAAATATATATTTTGTAAAACCATGTAAAATATACGTAACATCTGGGCCCAGTGTTACGTATGTTTTACGTCGGTTAATAATATATATATATATATATATATTTTGAATATTTACTTGGCGCTTTTTTTATTTG
Organism: Mikania micrantha; assembly: GCA_009363875.1. NCBI lineage: Eukaryota > Viridiplantae > Streptophyta > Magnoliopsida > Asterales > Asteraceae > Mikania > Mikania micrantha. Next base: position 59,882,312 of record CM018680.1, on the reverse strand, counting down.
TTTTGATAAAAATATGCCAAATAATGTTACAAACCTATAAAAAAATTTTCTAAAAAAAACGTTTTTTGACATGATTTTTAAATGGTTTTCATGGTTTTCACACTAAGGATGGGCTTTCATTTTATCTTTTTCCTATGTATATATATGTAGGGGAATAATCAATTGTTAACCATTCCTTATTGAGTTAATCGAATAACTATATCTTATTATTTTTGGGGCCCACATTAAAATAAATCTAAAGATATATGTTTTTTCTTCTTTTTCTATTAATGTAATTAATATAGGGTCTACTTATATTATTAAAAAAAAAGAAAGATAAATCAACACATTTACATTTACTTTAATGTGGGCCCGAAAGTAATAAGATGTAATTATTCGGTTAACGCAATAAATACAATAAATATGAGTTAACAAAGAAACCACAACCTATATATATATATATATATATATATATATAGGGAAGTAATCTATTGTTAACCTTAGAATTCATTAATAACCCAATAGCCTCACCATATTTAATAATCAAATTACAAGATGCTGATCTAATGGTTAATATTTAACTATAATATAATAATGTACTTGATTTTAAAGAAAAGAGAATAAGGGTATTAATGTAATTTGCTATATTAAATACTTTACCCCCTCTTTTTTTATACGTCCATAACTTTTTTATACTACAATATTTTTTTATGAAAATTACACCATTTTACTCGTCTTATTTTTTTATTTAATTCCGTTATTGTGTTGACTAGGTTTTTTTTATTTTTTTTCGAATGTTCGTATTTACACCAATGTAACAAGTATAAAAATAACAAATTATTTGTAACGAGTTGTAACTAATTTGGGTTAACATTGTTGTAGAATAAATAGGGGTTACGTTTAAGAGTGTAAATGAGCCAAGCCGATCCCGAGCTCGTTAATTACGTTATATTCTTGACTAGGTTTTTTTATTTTTTCTGGATGCTCGTTAATTACGTTATATTCTTGATTTTGTAACGAATTTTGGTTTTTAAAGTATTAAAATGTGTTTACAATCTTGTAGATATAATTTTTAAATTATTAAAATGCATTTACAATCTTGTAGATATAACGAATTTTGGTTTTATCAACAAAATGTTATAGTATTTTTTTAAAGTATTAAAATGTATTTACAATTTTGTAGATATATCAAATTTTGGTTTTTATCAACAAAATATTATAGTATTTTTTTTAAAGTATTAAAATGTATTTACAATCTTGTAGATATAATTTTTTTAAAGTATTAAAACGTATTTACAATTTTGTAGATACAACGAATTTTGGTTTTATCAACAAAATGTTATAGTAATTTTTTTAAAGTATTAAAATTTATTTACAATCTTGTAGTTTTAATTTTTTTAAAGTACTAAAGTATTAAAATGTTTTTACAATCTTGTATTTATAACGTAATTAACGAGCTCGGGATCGGCTTGGCTCGTTTACGCTTTTAAACGTAACCTCTATTTATTCTACAACAATGTAAACCTCAATTCGTTAAAACTCGTTACAAATAATTTTTTATTTTTATACTTGTTACATTGGTGTAAATACGAACATCCGAAAAAAATAAAAAAACCTAGTCAAGACTATAACGG